>CAWUFW010015473.1:0-359323 GCA_963921515.1 Calotriton arnoldi
TGTATCTCCCAAAAACAGGTGATGATGGGGACACAGCAGCAGACGCTGAGGAGTCCCAGTCCCAGGCTCAAGAGGATGCCGAGCTCACTGGCGTCGTACAGCCTCTGTCCTCCTCGGACGATGAAGAACAACCTGGCACATCCGGTGCAAGTCAACATGCAGCACCAGCAGGACCACCAGCTGCAGCAGCAGCAGGACCACCAGCTGCACCCCCTGCACCCACCCCTCCAACGACTGTCACCACGAATACCATCCCTGCCGACATGGACAGAACAAGGAGCAACACCAGCACAGGGACCCTGGACCAACCTGGGGCCATGGACACCACCACCACCACTAACCCCCAAGGTGGACCAGGGTTATCTGTGCGTGCCACTGCACACACTGCACATGTCAGCAGGGGTGGTGGGAGGGGTGGGAGACAGAGGTCGCTGCTTGCAGACGTTGCTGGTGTAAATGATGACCCACAACTGGTACGCATAGCTGATGCGTACCAGTCCAGCACCGGAGAGCTCAGCCAGGTGGTCCAGCACCGGAGAGCTCAGCCAGGTAGTGGGGCTCCTCAGAGACATGAAACAGCAGCAGGCTGCCCATCATGCCCGCTTGGACTCCCACATGTCCCACATGGAGTCACACATGTCCCGTGTGGACTCACACATGTCCCGCGTGGAGTCCAAGTGGGATGCACTGAATGAGATGACGGCGGTGCACAGGGACATTTTACAATGCCTCCGCCAGATGAACAGCAACCAGTCCACACCTCCCTGTGTGCCAACAACATCTGGTGCCGAACAAACTGATACTGCCACAGGGAGGGAGGAGGACTCTGGCGGAGAGTCCCCTGCACCGCAGCAGCCTGTACTTGAGGGGCACCCCCAAGAAGAGGGGTCGTCCGAGGAGGGGAAAAGTGAGAGGCCGATGGCCAAGCGCAACTCCCAGGAAGCCTGAACCTGTTCTGGATGTTCGCCTTTGTGCACAGACTGTTCACCCTGTTGACGGCAACACTACTCCCACACATTGCATGGGGAGTACAAGTTTGACCAATGTGTCAGACAACTGTGGCCCCGATACTGGGGATCCTGTCTACCAGGACTTTCAATTCACCTAGGAACTTGGGATTGCAAGATTTATGTACAGCACTACCCATCCCATGCACTATTAACACAAATGTATCACAATAAACACACTAATACACCATACTTGCCTCTGTCATGATTCCAATGTGGGTGCTGTTATGGGGATGATGAACTGCAAAATTACACTGTGTATGCGAACTGCAACAGCAAGGACAACACAGGCATGTGAGTACAGGCAACGTGACACACATGAGGGAGACACACCACCAGGGCTACACAACACATACACACCTAGGCCATCTGACTCATTGCCTACACTGATGTTGCCAGGGAAGACGGTGCAATGCACAGACACCACACCCATTCCCAGTTGTAGTCAAGTAGCCCACAGGTGCAGTAAGCAAATGGCAGTCAAATGTGTGACCACAGACAACGCACATCACAAAGTGGAGCACAGGTTTATTACACAGTTGCAACATGCCGTAACCACTACAGATGCAAGGTAATCCCACCTGGCAGCGGGCACACAGTCAACAACTGTAGACGGAAGGAAGTCCATGGGTGTGGCGCACATCACCTGTAGGGACACAACAGCTACCAGCCTGGATGTGCAATCACGTCGTCGGTGGACACAGTTGACCAAACGAATCTGAAAGTACCCTGTGAAGGACAGAAATGACACACAGTCAAAAGCAATGGAGTACAGGACAGAACAGCAAAACTCATGCACAATACATGTTACAAGATACCCACCCAGAACCAAGTTAGCATGTCAACACTGTTGGGGAGTACAGCCCACCTGTCACCACACATCGCAACACACATCCAGTCAAGTAGCCCATGGACACACTCCAACAGCACCAGAGCACCACCCACACATCATGCCAACTCACATCATTGACATGACACCTCAGGATACTCACATTCAGCTAAAGAAGTTGGTGATGAGCTGTGTGCGGACATCACCATCACCATCATCATCATCATCGTCACTGGCATCGTGGTCCAGGCCAGGATCCTCCACAGGTGGCGGATGTTGGTCATTGTCATCCTGGATGAGAGGCAACTCCTTCCGCACTGCCAGGTTGTGGAGCATGCAGCAGACGATGATAATCTTGCACACTTTCGCAGGGGCATATGGGAGGGACCCTCCGGTCTTGTCCAGGCAGCGGAAGCGGCTCTTCAGGAGACCAAAGGTCCGCTCAATCACTCTCCTGGTCCGACCATGTGCCTCATTGTAGCGCATCTGGGCTGGTGTCACAGGGTTCCTGAGGGGTGTCAGCAACCACGGCATGTTGGGGTATCCCGAGTCACCTACGGACAGACAAGTGCACATTAGCTGACTTGGAAAAGTGGGCGGAATACTACAGATCAGATCACACACAATGGCACAAAGTCAGTACACACCGACAAGCCAGGCACGCTGGTTCTGCATCTGTGCCATCATCCTGGGGATGCGACTACTCCTCATCACAAAGGCATCGTGTGCTGAACCAGGGAAACGGGCACACACGTGTGTGATGGTCATGTCTGCAAGACACACCACCAGTGCATTGACCGAGTGGTAGTGCTTGCGGTTCCTGTAGGCCTGCTCCTGGGCCTGTGGTGGTACCAAAGCCACATGTGTCCCATCAATGGAGCCAATGACATGCGGCATCCTCCCCAGGGCATAAAAGTCACTCTTCACGTCAGTGAGTCGTCGCAGTCTAGGGAAATAGATGTACCGGTTCAGGAAGAGCAACATTGCCGCCAAAACATCGCGGAGCACACGGCTGAACATGGTCTGTGACATCCCACCAGCAGTCGCCACAGTATGTTGGAAGGTACCGGTGGCAAAGAAGTGTAGGGCTGCCATCACCTTCACCTTGGGGGTCAGCGCTGTAGGATACGGCCGGCCAGGCTGCAAATGTGGGGACAACTGCACTGCCAAATCCTCAATCAGCTGCCTGGTGAAGCGGTACCGTCGGATGCTGTCCCGTTCCACCATCGTTGCCAGGTCTGGGAATGGTCGATGGACAGCAGGAGCCCTGCAGTGCAGAGAAGAAGTAAGCAAGATTGTCAGTCACCCCACATATGCGGCATTGAACACACTCAAGATCCCAACATACATCATTATGAGGCACAACTACATGAAGTGTGCAGTACCGGAAGGACATGTATGGTACATACATGGCCAACATCTGTCAACACGGTCCAACAGGTGGCATCAATTAGTCCCAGGTTGGCCCATTGGATATCATGAGGCCGTGTCACAGTTCCCATCTCCTGCTGCCGTGTCACAATAACCCCCCACAGTGACATGACAGGCACCACAGCTCAACGACAGGTACATTCCCAGGGACCCTGTAATGCCACATGGACACTGGCATTACATGGAGTATCATGTATACACCACAGCAAAACAACCATGACCCCCACAGGTAGTGGCCCCACTTGCCACGGCAGGACAGACATGGACGTCTGTGACACACACACGCACAACATCAGAGTCCATGCACACACAACGTGGATGTGGAGACTGTCTCCCATTGTGCACATGAAATCAGAGACATTGTAAACACTACATGCACAAAGACTGTGGAGGACCATCACTATTGTGCCACTGGGACACCCTGGCTCAAACATACCGTCCCACATGGGACTCACGGGGTATGTGACATGACATACACATACACCACTGTGAAATGTGACCATGGCACATGCACAGATATGAACAGTTGCACATCACAGTGGTCATGTACACGTAACACCCAGGATCCTGTCCCCATGAACACGTGCACAGCCTGGGGGTGGCTGCCCACAGGTGACACCCACAGGACAACATGTACACCAACATACACACAATAGGAAATGCAGCCTTACATGCCTTATGATAAAGTTTGGACAGGCTGTCGTGATGTAGGTGTGCCCCTCACTCCCTGGGAGCTATCTGTGGCTGGCATATGTCCATCTGAGACAGGCATGCTGACATATGCCAGTCACATGTACAGTGATGCGTTGTACTGCAATGGAGCGATCGGTGCCTCCGGCCGGCCCATTGCATTCAATGTGTGCGGGTACGCGTTGTACCCCTGTGCGCGTTGTACTGCAATGGACCGATCGGTGCCTCCGGCCGGCCCATTGCATTCAATGTGTGCGGGTGCAGCGTTGTACCCCTGTGCGCGTTGTACTGCAATGGACCGATCGGTGCCTCCGGCCGGCCCATTGCATTCAATGTGTGCGGGTGCAGCGTTGTACCCCTGTGCGCGTTGAACTGCAATGGACCGATCGGTGCCTCCGGCCGGCCCATTGCATTCAATGTGTCGCGAGTGCGCGTTGTACCCCTGTGCGCGTTGTACTGCAATGGACCGATCGGTGCCTCCGGCCGGCCCATTGCATTCAGTAGTGTGCGAGTGCAGCGTTGTACCCCTGTGCGGCGTTGTACTGCAATGGACCGATCGGTGCCTCCGGCCGGCCCATTGCATTCAATGTGTGCGGGTACGCGTTGTACCCCTGTGCGCGTTGAACTGCAATGGACCGATCGGTGCCTCCGGCCGGCCCATTGCATTCAATGTGTGCGGGTACGCGTTGTACCCCTGTGCGCGTTGAACTGCAATGGACCGATCGGTGCCTCCGGCCGGCCCATTGCATTCAATGTGTGCGGGTACGCGTTGTACCCCTGTGCGCGTTGTACCGCAATGGACCGATCGGTGCGCACCCATTGACAATGGGCTTGCCTGGCAACGGACGCGTTTTCGAATTTCGAGCGAGTCGGTTGCTGTAAATTCAGTTGGTCACCCACAACAATGTTGCAAAATCATGTATGTCATGAAGTTGAAGATTTGTAGGATGCTGTGGGCGTGTTTTGGTGCTGCAATTCCATGGATTGGCCAGATTCAGAAGATGCAAACGACTTGGACCTATCACTTTGGACACAAGGGACAGTATCTGCCTCTCCAGCACATATATATTGCTGGCTATTCCCCTGAGAGCTCACTTGCCTGCACTACATGCTCCAGGACGACATCTGCCACTGCACTGCTGCTGTCTCTGCCCCTCTGGACCCTGCAATGGCACGTACTGTGGAGAGAGCCCCAGCCTTCAGCCTTGAAGAGAACCAGGCCCTGCTGGACAGCCTACTTCCACAGTACAGCAAGCTGTATGGGACACCAGGGGAGCAGGTGAGTGTTCTGTGCACTGCCTTTCTGAATGTGCATTTTGTGTGACTAGCAAGGCTGAGAGTCTGCACGCCACTGGCTAGCAGGCTCACTGAGTAGTTGTCACCCCCATAGTGTGTAGTGACTTGCACTGGACAGGTATGGTGCAGTGACAGTGCATTTGAACATGGTTTTACTTCCCATGCAATGATACCATGTAGTGACGTCTGGCAAACTGTCCATGGTCAGCTTTGCACTGCCTGTGTACATCATGTGCCCCTGTGATTGAGACATGTATATACAACTGTGTCATGCACGGATATGTTGCATGTGTGGTAATGGCCTTTTCACTTTGTCATCCTGACAGGTTAATGCCCATCGGAAGCAGGAAATCTGGAAGGACATCGTCCGGGCTGTCTGGTCCGTGAGGGTCTACAAGCGCCGGATCCGCAACTGCCAGAAGAGGTGGCAGGACCTTCGGGGCTGGACCCGGAGGATTGCACGGGTCCAGCTGAAGCTGTCGCCTCCTCGCAGGAGGGCGGAACACGGACCCTGACCCCCACATGCTCCAGATCCTGGCGGTGGTGTTTCCAGACCTGGATGGGCAGCTGAAGGCCAGACAGCAGCAAGGAGGGGTGAGTCAAAGACTGCACTGTGAACTCTGTATTACATGCTTTGTGCCCTCCTCTGGCCTGGTTCAACTGCCACAGTGCAGCAGTCATGTTGTCCAGGAGCCATGTCCCTCTATTGTGCACTGCCCACTGCTCATCTGATACCCAGGTGTGGCCCTTACATTCAGGGAATTGTGTCACTTGGGACTGTGTCCTTGCAGTTTGCTTCACTAAAGGTGGGGGACAGCATCTGTTTCCCTAACTCTGTTGTGGGCATCATGGGTGGGTCCATTGTTCACACAATGCCTGGGTTTGGACATGTGATCTGCGTGTTGCTTTGATATGCGGTCCACTTGCTGAGCTGAGCCACCACATGTGCCTGGGGTATGTGGCACACGCCCATGCAGCGGGTGGGAACAATGTTTGGGCCCCAGGAGTGTGCAGATTACGTGTGTCACACATACATGGCCAGCTATCCACTGTCCAGGGCACATCCCTCATTCATGTGGAGCAGGACAGTCATGCCTACTCCAGGCCATGCAATGCACTCTGTACTCCCACTCCCGTGTATCAGCTGACACATTGTGCACAGTGATTTGACCCCTCAGGTGTCTGCCTCTGTGTCAGTGTGCTGTGGATTAGTTGCCAGGACTGCTGGGGTGTTTCTTGGTAGGGGCTCAGCATGCCCCTGGAGGTGTGACCATAGGAGACGATACTTGTGTGTCACATAGGTGTTTGATCAGCTGCCCGTGCAGACTGGGGTATGCGAATGTGAAGTTCAGGCAGCTGTTCCCCATTCACAGCAAATTGTGAGGGGCTCAGGTTCCAAGGGTAGTGTCACAGGTCTCCCATATGTCCAATAGGTGTGACCTGGACAGATGAGGGTTAAGATGATGTGTTGTGTGGTGGATGTACATGTGCACTTGTGCAGCTCCAGGACTTGCATTCCCCATGACCTACTATTGTGACACAGTGCATAGTGTTGTTGTCTGGCTGCCAAGTCATACATCACTGAGACAGTGATGTATGACTTAGCAGTCATGCCTCTGCCATGGCATGTGTCAACTTATTGGTGGTCCTGCAGGGGAGTGACATGTGCTACATGCACACCATTGTGGCGATGGCTATCAGGACATGGGTGTCTGTCGCTGGTATGCATCACATGCATTTCCTATTTGACTCTGGGCATCCCTTTCATCCGGAAACCTGTACTGACTCAGTGGCAAGAGCTGTGATGTGTGCATGTCCACATGCCACACCGTGTCCTCTGCACTGTCCAACTACTGTGTACTTGGTGCATGTGTCCACACTGGGGTGTTGCAATCCAACAGACACCAGACAGATGGGTGCAAGGCCATGTGGGATGTGAGTGCCATGCTTGGCATCAGACTGACAATTGGCTTCTCCTGTTCAGTTAGGGCACTTTTAGCAATGTACAACTAATGATGCCAGGGCTTGCTCTGTAATGTGCTGTGCTCACAGTGGTGTGTGCGTTTGGTGCAGGTGACTGATGTCTGTCTGTTTCCCCATTGTTTGCAGATACATCCACGGCCACGGAAGGGGACAGCTCCACGGACCAGGAGGAGCCAGAGAGCCAGACTGGGTCAGCAGCCGAGGAGTGGTCGGAGGGACCCAGTGGCACGGAGGGCGAGGGAGCCACACCGAGGAGTCCTCAGCACCATCCACCTCAGCTGAGGACCAGAGCAACTCGGAGGATGCCTCCCTTGTGGAGGCGGGTGTCAGCAGCCACCACACGCCAGCTAGTGTTGCTGTCCCCGCCACCACCAGCACCACCACCGCCCTCCCATCGGCTCCCATTCCCCAGGTCCGTGGAGGCTCCCATGTTCGGGAGCGTGTCTCCTTTGGCCCAGGCACCGCACCCCCTGCCCCTGTGTCCCCTGCTGCCCTGAGTGAGGAGTCTGTGTACCTCCTTCGCCAGCTCCATGTAGGGCAGACAGCCATGCTGAGTGTCCTCCATGCGCACACCGCACTGTTGACTCAGCTGGTGTCGTTCATGGAGGGCATCTCATCGGGCATGTCTGACCTACAGAGGGGCAACAGGTCCATGGACTCCTCCCTGACGGCAGCAGTGTCCCTCCTCAGACAGTCCCTCACCCCTCCTGCCTCTGCTCCATCCACACTCCCGAGCACCTTACCCGTCCCAAGCACACACACACCGGCACAGGCACACACCAGCACACACATGTCCAGCACACAGACACACACGCCACAAACTAAACGCACACGCACGCACAGTCAGGGGACTGAAACCAGACTCACAGGGGATGGGGCCCTGGTACACACACACGCATCCACGGGCACTGCCGTGTCCTCAGTTGCCTCTCCCTCCAAAGCACCCTCCCTTGCCTCACCTGCAACCCCAAAGACCCAGCGCCTCTTCCTCAGTGACCTCGGCCTCTTCCCCTCCGATCCAGCTGCCCCAGCATCCAGGGGGAAGAGGAAGCCCCCACACGGAGCAGAGTGCCCCTCGCCCCCGGACACCCTCCCCCAGGCGCAGACAGACTGAGGCCCCCACCTGCAAGTCCCCCGGAGTGCTAAGAGCAAGACCCCGCCGCCGCCCTGCAGCTCAAGCACCAGGTCTCCTTCCTCCATCCCTCAGGCCCCCACTCCACAGGTGCCCCCACCACACCCTGCCCCAGGTTCCCCCACCCACAGATATACCATCCCCAAGAGGCTCCGGCCTTCTCCCCTGCCACTTGCTCTCCCGGAACAACACCCCCGCTGCGCTTGTCTGTGCCACTGATGTGGTGAGGGTGTCCTCCCCTCTGTCCAGCCCACCTTGCCTGTTCCCCATTCTCCTCCCCTGGTGGTAGGCACTGCAGTGGAGTCCACTACCACCCTGTCTGACTTGGGCACTGCAGTGGCGGACCTGTCCACTCCATCTGCAGGGTCCACTGCAGTCGTGCCGGCACCCACAACATCTGAGCCATGCCCCCAGTTGTGCCGGCACACACCATGTCAGACACCTCCACTGCAGTTGTCAGTGGCTCTCCAGCACCCACCACCCCTTCCCTGCTTCCTCCTGGTGAGCCCTGATCCTGTCCCTGCGGTGCCTGGCCTACCCCCCGGTTGCCCCTCCTAGTGGATTGTCCCTGGTTTTGTGCAGGCATGTGTAGGGTGGCATCTGCCACTGTCACCCACTTGTGACTTTGTTGATGGACTGGCCATTGGCCTTTGTTTATGTTCTACTGGACTTCTCCTTTTAATGCCACATATGCTGAATAAAGCAACTTTCTGTTCTCTAGTGCTTTTGCTTCTGATGTACATGATGTTGATGATGCTAACCATGCCCTTGCTGCAGTGATGGTGACATTTGGTCTCATGATAATGAAGTGTTACTGTGCAGGAACCCATGTGGTCCAGGGGGAATGTGTCCTATCCTGTGGTGTATCCATGTCATCCATTGCAGCATCTGAGGGTGTCATGTGTTCAGTATTTGGCAATGGGATTTCCTACTTAGATTGGCAATTTCACATCTGTGGCTTCCACCCCTGCACATCTGTTGTGCCTGCCATTGTTCTATTCGTCTACTTCCCTGACCGTGTGGCCATCTCCACTGGACATGCAGGTTTGGGCATCAATGGGGAAGGACTCATCTGTGTTGTCAGTGCAACATTGCTATACAAGTGTGTTGGATCTGTGCTGATGATTCCGTTGGCACTTCCATGACCAGGCTGATGTGACGGGAGCCCTCATTTGGTGCTAATTGTTGATTGTGTGACCAAGTGCTCAGCTGACATGGTGGGGCCCTACTGAGGCAACATATGGCACAGCTGTCCTCACACAGGAGTGGAGTCCCCTCATGGCAGTGTGTACTCCTGTGACATTGCCTGCGCCCAAGGTGTGTGTTGTATGTGCATGTCTGTGTGTTCACTTCCGTTTAGCTGTGCATGCTGTGATCCCTAGTGTTGTACCTGTTTGTGATGCTTGCTGAGTTGACCTATGTTCCCCCAAGTCTTCTCCCTGGATTCTCTGTGATGTGGGTGCATGGCACATTACTGGTCATCAGGGTGTCACCCATAGGTGTGCTTGCTGTCAGGGCTGAGTTTGTGTGCAGACGCAGCTGGGTCACAGTCAGGTTTCCCCTTGGCACTTGTTGTTTGCCCCTGTCATGTGATTTCCAGTTTGTGTTATCTTTCAGTGATTGTGACACGTTGTGTGTGTGACTGCTGGCACTCCTCAGGTTCCGGGCTGCAATGTTGGTTGTTGTCTATGTGTGTTCTTTGTGGGTGACCTTGGCTTCTTCATTGGTGTGTGACTGTGGCTGTGATCCCATTGGTTGGTGTGGTATTGCCGTCAAGTCCATGTACGGCGTAGTGTGCAGTGTGTCAGACATTCAGGAGTCTTGTTTAGTGTCCATGTGTGATGTGTTTCTGCACCTTGGTTCCCACCCACCACCCTGGAATAGTCATGGGTGCATGTGCAATGTCACCAGTGCATGTGTGCTTCACTGCTGCACATTGTTGGAGGTCGAGGGTGTGGTGTTGAGTGTGTGCAGATGAGAGTTGTTGCCCGGCTAGGCCCCTGCCTCCATGTTGGCCTTGGCTCACTGGCCATGCTGTTTGATTTGTGCTTGTGTAGGTGTGATGGTAGTTAGTTGCTCAGTACACATGACTGTGGTTCACAGTGTGAACCACATTTAGCTTTGTCATCACAGTGGGATTGTAATGCAGCCCAGGGTCACCACATTGTGGGGGCCCTGGGGGTGGTGCTGTGGTGTGTCTGTGTCTTGCTGTGTCAGTTGCTGTCCCTACGTGCCTGTGTGACATGTGTGATTTGTGCTCCCTCTCATCTGACAATGCCTGCTTGCCCACATAGGGAATTTGGATCCATGAGTTACCTTTGTGTGGCACTGTATGCACATCTGTATGATTGGTATTCATGTCTCCTCATGTGTTGTGTGGTTGCCTGGGGACACTGGCACCCCCACCCTCACCTGTTGTGCATGATGTGCAGGGTGGGTCTGCCTGTTTGTGTTTGTGCATCTGCACCACTGCATTGGCATATCTTGGGTGTGCCATTGGCTGTATGTAGTTTGGTGGGTTTCCCCTGCTGTCCCTGGGACTCCTAGGTCATCGGTCAGCACAATGATCATGGTTTGTGTGTCCCATTGCTGCCATGGTATGGTATCTGTTCACCTCACATCTGCAGTCTCCACAGGGTATCTGCATGTGTGTGCCCATTGGTGCAAATATGTGGGTCTGCATTCGGATGGTCACTTCTGTCATTGTGTCATTGATGATTGTTGACGGTGTCAGCCCCCATGGGTGTTGTTTGTCTGCACATGGCCAAAGTTATGTCTTATTTGCACTGCAGGATTTGGCTCCCCCAATTTATGTTGCAATGGGACACATACACTACTTTGCCACTGATGTGTTTGTTGTTCTGTGACCAGGAATCATCCATGCAGTTTGGCAGTTGCACCTCTTACTTTGTCAACACTTACCTTTTGGTCACTGTGATGATGGGGGTTTGGACCCCATTGCCACAATGTTCAAAATGTGCTGCAGCTATGGACCCCACAATGACCTTTTAGTCACTGTGATGATGGGGGTTTGGACCCCATTGCCACAATGTTCAAAATGTGCTGCAGCTATGGATCCCACACTTACATTTTGGTCACTGTGATGATGGGGGTTTGGACCCCATTGCCACAATGTTCAAAATGTGCTGCAGCTATGGACCCCACACTTACCTTTTGGTCACTGTGATGATGGGGGTTTGGACCCCATTGCCACAATGTTCAAAATCTGCTGCAGCTATGGACCCCACACTTACATTTTGGTCACTGTGATGATGGGGGTTTGGACCCCATTGCCACAATGTTCAAAATGTGCTGCAGCTATGGACCCCACACTTACATTTTGGTCACTGTGATGATGGGGGTTTGGACCCCATTGCCACAATGTTCAAAATGTGCTGCAGCTATGGACCCCACACTTACATTTTGGTCACTGTGATGATGGGGGTTTGGACCCCATTGCCACAATGTTCAAAATGTGCTGCAGCTATGGACCCCACACTTACATTTTGGTCACTGTGATGATGGGGGTTTGGACCCCATTGCCACAATGTTCAAAATGTGCTGCAGCTATGGACCCCACACTTACCTTTTGGTCACTGTGATGATGGGGGTTTGGACCCCATTGCCACAATGTTCAAAATCTGCTGCAGCTATGGACCCCACACTTACCTTTTGGTCACTGTGATGATGGGGGTTTGGACCCCATTGCCACAATGTTCAAAATGTGCTGCAGCTATGGACCCCACACTTACCTTTTGGTCACGGTGATGATGGGGGTTTGGACCCCATTGCCACAATGTTCAAAATGTGCTGCAGCTATGGACCCCACACTTACATTTTGGTCACTGTGAGGATGGGGGTTTGGACCCCATTGCCACAATGTTCAAAATGTGCTGCAGCTATGGACCCCACACTTACCTTTTGGTCACTGTGATGATGGGGTTTGGACCCCATTGCCACAATGTTCAAAATGTGCTGCAGCTATGGACTCCACACTTACCTTTTGGTCACTGTGATGATGGGGGTTTGGACCCCATTGCCACAATGTTCAAAATGTGCTGCAGCTATGGACCCCACACTTACATTTTGGTCACTGTGATGATGGGGATTTGGACCACATTGCCACAATGGTCATGGCCTGCTTGCATTGTGGGTGCCACACACATATTTGTGTGGCACATGTATGTATGTATGTATGTATGTATGTATGTATGTTCAAAGTCATGTTCGGTGTTGTAGGCATTTGACACAGTCTACACACGCTTGTCATGGTGTTGGGGGGATGTCTTCTTCTTGCATTCCCTAGGTTGTGGTGTGCTGGTTGTGTCATGCATTGTCCATCCTATGGGTGGGGGTGGTAGTGGTGGTAGGCATCCTGCCCCCCCTGGCTAAGGGTGGTAGTAGTGGTAGGCATCCTGCCCCACCCTGGGTGAGGGTGGTAGTAGTGGTAGGCATCCTGCCCCCCTGGGTGAGGGTGGTAGTAGTGGTAGGCATCCTGCCCCCCTGGGTGAGGGTGGTAGTAGTGGTAGGCATCCTGCCCCCCTGGGTGAGGGTGGTAGTAGTGGTAGGCATCCTGCCCCCCTGGCTAAGGGTGGTAGTAGTGGTAGGCATCCTGCCCCCCTGGCTGAGGGTGGTAGTAGTGGTAGGCATCCTGCCCCCCTGGGTGAGGGTGGTAGTAGTGGTAGGCATCCTGCCCCCCTGGGTGAGGGTGGTAGTAGTGGTAGGCATCCTGCCCCCCTGGGTGAGGGTGGTAGTAGTGGTAGGCATCCTGCCCCCTGGCTCAGGGTGGTAGTAGTGGTAGGCATCCTGCCCCCCTGGGTGAGGGTGGTAGTAGTGGTAGGCATCCTGCCCCCCTGGCTAAGGGTGGTAGTAGTGGTAGGCATCCTGCCCCCCTGGGTGAGGGTGGTAGTAGTGGTAGGCATCCTGCCCCCCTGGGTGAGGGTGGTAGTAGTGGTAGGCATCCTGCCCCCCTGGCTGAGGGTGGTAGTAGTGGTAGGCATCCTGCCCCCCTGGGTGAGGGTGGTAGTAGTGGTAGGCATCCTGCCCCCCTGGGTGAGGGTGGTAGTAGTGGTAGGCATCCTGCCCCCCTGGCTAAGGGTGGTAGTAGTGGTAGGCATCCTGCCCCCCTGGCTAAGGGTGGTAGTAGTGGTAGGCATCCTGCCCCCCTGGCTAAGGGTGGTAGTAGTGTTAGGCATCCTGCCCCCCTGGGTGAGGGTGGTAGTAGTGTTAGGCATCCTGCCCCCCTGGGTGAGGGTGGGAGTAGTGGTAGGCATCCTGCCCCCCTGGGTGAGGGTGGTAGTAGTGGTAGGCATCCTGCCCCCCTGGCTAAGGGTGGTAGTAGTGGTAGGCATCCTGCCCCCTGGCTAAGGGTGGTAGTAGTGGTAGGCATCCTGCCCCCTGGGTGAGGGTGGTAGTAGTGGTAGGCATCCTGCCCCCCTGGGTGAGGGTGGTAGTAGTGGTAGGCATCCTGCCCCCCTGGGTGAGGGTGGTAGTAGTGGTAGGCATCCTGCCCCCCTGGCTAAGGGTGGTAGTAGTGGTAGGCATCCTGCCCCCCTGGCTAAGGGTGGTAGTAGTGGTAGGCATCCTGCCCCCCTGGGTGAGGGTGGTAGTAGTGGTAGGCATCCTGCCCCCCTGGGTGAGGGTGGTAGTAGTGGTAGGCATCCTGCCCCCCTGGGTGAGGGTGGTGGTGCGCATTCAGGCCCCTGTGTGCATATGTGGCATTGGTGATGGGCATCCCGCCCCTATGGTGCTGCTGTTGCTGGTGTAAGTATATTCTGCATCCCTCTGTGTGTGTGTGATGTGTCGTGTACGTGTTGTATGTGTTTCGTGGTTGGTGTCTGGCTTACCTTCTGCGCCGTACGCGTCCGTGCCTGTTCCGGTAGTAAATGTAGAATATTGGTATGATCGGGACGAAGGGATTCATGGTTGGTTCGTGTCGTTCGTCCTTCTCATTGCTTCGCGTCGTCCTCGTCGCTTCGCCTCGTCCTCGTTGCTTCGCCTCGTCCTCGTCGCTGCCGTGTTCGTCTCGGAGCCGTGGATCGTGTTGTGGCGCGAATCGGAGCTTATGTGCGCCTCTCCCGGATGCTTTGACGTGCCGTGCGTAGCGACGGGTTCGGCGCGTACGGAAAGCGCATCGTACTTGTCCGGCCGGACGGGGTTGCATTTTTCCTTCCATGCGACTCGATTCGGCGTTTCCGGATTCGCCTCGGTCGGGGACAGGACCTGGTTTGGGTGAGTACGGCTCGGCCGGATTCTTTGCTGTTGTGCGCATCGTACTTACTCGTTCGGTGTGCTGTACGGATCGGTCGGGAAACAGGCTTTCGCATGGCTTTTTTCCCGACCGAATGGTGTTGGGTGCGCCTCCGACCGAGATCGGAATCGGCCCCTCAGTCTGCATTTTGTCTGTAAATGCATAGATGGACACATGCATACACCAAATTGGTTGGTTGCTTGTCACTGTACGAGCTACAAAAAGGTTCTAAAAACTGAAGTGAGAGGACGCGTGCCGCTAAATTACTAATACTAACTAACTTCCACTATCTGAGTGACAGGACAAAGGAAAGGAGTCCCTCTCTAGTCTGGATTACTTAACTTAAGTCCTTACATAATCTGCCCAAGCGAGCGCAAAGTTGCAAACAAGTATGATTAGGTAGTGCCAAGCACCTGTCTAGAAGAATAACGATCACATAATATAAGATTTGTAAACGTAACTACCTGCATGTGAGCAGCATGCTTGCTATTTGGGAAACAAATGTTAGCAATACCATAGAACACACAAGTGATAATAATATTAATAATTAGCTACTCACTAAGCCCCACGACCTCAGCCCCTAGCAGGTACAGCAGGTCCTGCTCTTGGTCCAGGATGTCGGCCACTGGTGCGTCAGCTATTTGTGGGTGCGCCAGACCCCAGAGCAGCGATACACTGCCCGGCGCACCCTTGACCACCGCTGCTGGTGCTCACGGAGCCCAGACTCAGGCCTGCCGCCAGGGTGGAGGGGAGGTGGCGCTGCACAAAAAAAGCAGCGCTGCCACCTCCACCTCTGAAAACAAGGCCCGGGTTGCACCCCTTCTGGATGCCGCCTTCCGCAAGGAACCATTGGTGTTTTTACTGTCCGGTGCCAATGGGATGTGATTGGAGGGTGCCTGAATAAATTGCTCGGTTTTGCCTGAAGCTCCAGACAGGCCCTTAACTTTGTCCAGGACAGTGTTGAGAAATATCGGGAGAGAAAACAGGCTGTCTATAATTGGGGAGCAACAGAAAATGGACTGGACCTAGTTGGAGGCTGATTGCGCTCCAACAATGAGCTTGTTTAGATTGTCCAGCTTACTGTCACTTTTTGCTGAATATACTGCTAAAGAATTCAAAAGGTCCACTTGTATTTCCAGTCTGACTGAGTGATAATTTAGAGCTTAGGTGGTGGACTGGAGTGTTTGCAGCAATTGTGGCCACATTACTGACCGGGAGATCGAAGCTATGTTGGAGCTGGATTCAGTTTCCTGATTGAGGGGCAGTACAGGATCTTTGAGAAAGAAGGATATCTCCAAGAGAGACTGATCATTAGGTGCCGTGCCTCCGGATTGTTGTATGGGGTCATCTATGCCTTACGTATTAAGTGGCTTTGTGGGTGAGAGTGGTATTATATTCCCCGTTGGGGACCTGACCCATTGGGCAGCTGGTGAACTTATCATGTCGATAACACTGGGAAGGTTGGCAATGCTGCAAGCACACGTTTCCTTTGTTGGAACAGACTGTGATGTTTTGGCTGGATCCCATGGGCCCTGGTTGGCGAGCCTTGTGGGGTCTCTGTTCAAAGTTGCATAAATTGATGCAGTGTTTCTGTAAAGGCAAATTCTGAGCCTGCAGTTGTGGCTTGTATTGAGGATGGGTGGTTACCAGAGAGTGTCCCAGAGAGAGGCTGTCTGCTGAGCTGCTGTTTGGCTGATGTTAGAATTGGCTCTAAGACTGTTGCCTTATGTTGGTCCAATTGCCACCACCACACTATCACTGAGCTCATCCTGGGTTGAAATAAAACTGGTTTTCGGAGGTGGATGTACTGTTGTCTCATCTTTAATCGAAAATTAAGAGGAACCCCTTTAACGTCCAAAGGAATAGGGTTATACACCAAAGTATCCCAAAAATGTTATCCTTTGGAGAAAATGTCACCTATGAAATCAATCAATTCAACTCATTCTAAATCACTCAAACCACCTACATTCTATGGAAAGAAGACCATATATTCCTAAAGGATAATCCTGACAACATCAGATGTAATAAAATACAAGATCAATTTATTAGTTGAGAAACAGTAAAAATTAAAATACACATATAATCCTAAAGACAATAATACATCATATCATCATTATTCAACATACAATTGTGACAAGACTTAAAAACAAACCAAATAGCACCTTTTCTTTATAAAAACCAATGTAATAAAAATAATAGAGAGTACATATCACAAGACACACAACCCTATGTCATAAGTAGCGTACACATCCGTTTAGAAGAACTTTTAGGGCTAATACCAGGTACTGTCCAGTTCATAAGGTACTCATTGGTCTAGCCACTTGACAGATTGTGTACTTTTCAGTGAAGCGTCGACGCGTTTCGATGGACTCTTATATCCCCATCTTTTTCAAGACAAAAAAACTTTTGTGGACTCTCAACAGAATGTATATAAAAATGATGTACATGTAACCAGTTAAAAAAACCTGTCAAAAATAAAACACAAATAACAATCAAGAAAGATAAAAATAACAACAATTTAATTAAATTACCCTAACATTTAAAACTACTTGACACTTTTTATTTATTTTTGTGCAGTTAATACATCCAATATGACTAAAAATAGTGCTAAAACAATCTGCCACATCCCTCATACAGTAGTCTAGTAACAGTTGTTAATTACAAGGCTCATAGGAAAAGAGAGAGAAAAAGGGCAAATCCTATCATCTCATGATTATCCAGGTATATATGTCTCACTCTTTCCACTAATCACATTCATATCTTCACAAATCTCCATAATTACTTGAACCTATACAATACTGGCCATCCCTATTGGTATGGACTCAAATAATATATAATATCATAATGCTGAAAGCAAGCCTCACCTTTTATAAGGCAACAATGAATACTTATTAAACCCTGAGCATATGCTTCTCGAGTTGAGGGGATCAAAACTTCCTATTCCTTAACTGGAAATTCAGTTCTATACTGTTCCGAGAAAAAATAATAAGCATTTACTTATTTATCTGTATGCAAAATTAACCAATTACCCAACTCTACAAAGAAAAAAGCGAGCACCTCTAAAAACTTGTATAGCCGAATAAAGTTTGGAAGGCTCACCTCTGAATAATTATAATAATGACCGGAGAATGGTTAACTGAGTATAAAAAGGTCCTGCTGGATGTTTTTAAAATCCGGGCTGATATTATATAATCTGAAAAACAGAATACAATAAAATCCAATGATTGGGAGCCTCACTAAGCGCAGGCCAGCCCTTATAATGAATAGGGCAGCATAATATTACCCACCTTCAACCTGATGGAAAAAGGTTGTAGGTAAACTCTTCTAGTTCAAAGCTGGTTAGAGTGTAGGCGTCACTCTAACTGACAATCGTTGTCAATCAAGATTGCTGGACCAATCACTGATTCTACAAAGCCAAAAAGAAAGGCTGAATATAATATAAATTACTAATAAATAGTTCAGTGATCATGGAAAACGACAAAAAATATATAGGAGAATTGTTTACCTGAGATAGACCACGTGCGAATCCTCGCTCTACAGGAAAGGATCGTTAATGGTATCCTCTGTCCCTTTGAACCGAATAAACTGGTTCTGGTCCCCCTTTGATAATTAGGGTCTGGAAGGAGTACAAGAGTAAAAAAACACTCAATTACCCACTATCCTGTATAAGCTGTCGCAGGATATGCTCCCAAAAATCCTCTGTATTACAGGGACATATAATGCCATAAATCTTGATCACTCGTGGTATCAATTGACACTTCACGAGATATCTGCATTAGTCCTCCGACCAGATCCACTAGGTCGCAGTATACCAACATATGTCCTCATCAAGTTTTAAATTAAAAAATAGAGGACATTAGATGGAATCACTATGCTTGATAATTAAAAGCGCATAAAAAGCCCGTTTAACCTACATAGGACGTTTAATTAAAAGCAGGCACTATTTTCGAACTTCATAGCAAAGAGACTTGATACATGTCCCAAGGTGGATCTACAGTATGCACGAAGTAATCCCCTCCGGCATATTGGGCTCGATTAACGTCGCTATTAAAAAAAAATTTAAGGTTGAAGCAGTGCTAGTTAAATACCCCCGCGGTCTATTGTTCACTTACTTGTATAGATGTACGCTCCTGCGTAAAATCGAGTACCGATAGTCTTACCCGCTAGGTGAATGTATATACTAAAAGTTGGTCCTTATATATCCCTCGCGTCTCCAAATAACACCTGTTGTCAATTATCACGGCGTCCTCCCCTCAATTGTGTGGTCCTAGCTTCCTATACCTCATGAATGTTTCTGGTTTGAGACACCAAGGCACCGTTATTCACTTCCGGGTTACAGCAAACAGCGAAGACGGTTTGCTACCCCGTTGTAACGGGGGCAATCTATGTGCCCCATCTTGGAAGGGCCCGTATATATAGAAATACAGAGATTATCTATTAAAAATATTGTTTGGTGAAAAATGAAAAATGATTACTACTTTACAAAAGCCATCATCCCAAGGCCCAAAAAGATAATATCCCTTTTGGAGAATTTCTGCGTCTTCGTAGGAATTGTACCACCCTGGAAGACTTTTATGTACACTCTGAAGGTCTAAAGAAAAAACTAGAAGACAGGGGTTATCCCAGAAAACTGATCAAAAATTCACTCAAACGAGCAAGATTTTATAACAGAGAGTCAATGTTAGATATGAATAAAACACGAAGAAATAATAAATCCAATGATAAGATAGTGTTTGTTAGCAAATTCTCCCAAGTGAGTAATCAAATAAAAAATATAATTAACAGAAACTGGAAAATAGTTAATGATGATAGAGAGGTTAGTTTTGAAAAACCGCTATTCGCTTTTAGGCGCAATAAAAATCTACGCAACTCTCTGGTGCATACATATACAGATAATGATGAAAACATGCAAACTACGCTATTTCAAACTAGAGAAAGAGGGAACAACAAATGTGGTTCATGTTCAATCTGTGGACAATGCATAGTTACCAAGCAGATAGAACATAATGGCCAGTCATTTGTATCAAAAGATCTGACTAATTGCAGAACCAAAAATGTGTCTACCTCCTGATTTACCCATGTGGCCTAGGCTACATCGGCGAAACAGGACGGGAATTGAGATTTAGAGTGGTAGAACATTGATCCGCTATACGCACAAAAAAAGAGAACGTACCTTTGACTGCACATTTTGGCCAATTGAACCATGGATGTGATGATTTTAGATGGTTCATTTTGGAAAAAATCAAACATAGCAGACGCGGAGGCAACTCGGAGAAAAACAGAAAAATGAGGGAACAGTGGTACATGTGTAAACTTGATACAATTAACAAAGGCCTGAACACCAGAGAGGACTGGATGTCATTTGTGAATTAGTTTAATTTCTGGATATCTAGTTATAATAGGTAGCATAGGGTGAGCAATATCCATGATTTTTTACCATCTTTATGTGCAATTGAATCTATGCACTAGCAACACGTATGGAATATTCTGGCCAGAACCGGATCAATCCGAGGCTTAACCAATACCACTTTCTATGGTCCTGTAAATATCTGTCACATTTATAACAAGATTAGCGAGGGTTAGTTTCCTCAAGTGATGCAATTCGTGATTATATTCAAATCTAAATTACATATTTTAGTGATTCTTTAAGAGTTCTGGTAAATTATCGTTTTTATGCACGCTATAGGTATATTCTCTCTAGGTATATGAGTTTTACGTTTTTTGTGGGTTTTATGATCAATGACTTGAGGTACTATAAATAAGATTAACCTCTTTATAATATTTTTCTAACTAAAAAATTTCTTTATGTCGTTTTTTCATTTTTCACCAAACAATATTTTTAATAGATAAACTCTGTATTTCTATATATACGGGCCCTTCCAAGATGGGGCACATAGATTGCCCCCGTTACAACGGCGTAGCAAACCGTCTTCGCTGTTTGCTGTAACCCGGAAGTGAATAACGGTGCCTTGGTGTCTCAAACCGGAAACATTCATGAGGTATAGGAAGCTAGGACCACACAATTGAGGGGAGGACGCCATGATAATTGACAACAGGTGTTATTTGGAGACGCGAGGGATATATAAGGACCAACTTTTAGTATATACATTCACCTAGCGGGTAAGACTATCGGTATTCGATTTTACGCAGGAGCGTACATCTATACAAGTAAGTGAACAATAGACCGCGGGGGTATTTAACTAGCACTGCTTCAACCTTAAAAAATGTTTTAATAGCGACGTTAATCGAGCCCAATATGCCGGAGGGGATTACTTCGTGCATACTGTAGATCCACCTTGGGACATGTATCAAGTCTCTTTGCTATGAAGTTCGAAAATAGTGCCTGTTTTTAATTAAACGTCCTATGTAGGTTAAACTGGCTTTTTATGCGCTTTTCATTATCAAGCATAGCGATTCCATCTAATGTCCTCTATTTTTTTATTTAAAACTTGATGAGGACATATGTTGGTATACTGCGACCTAGTGGATCTGGTCGGAGGACTAATGCAGATATCTCGTGAAGTGTCAATTGATACCACGAGTGATCAAGATTTATGGCATTATATGTCCCTGTAATACAGAGGATTTTTGGGAGCATATCCTGCGACAGCTTATACAGGATAGTGGGTAATTGAGTGTTTTTTTACTCTTGTACTCCTTCCAGACCCTAATTATCAAAGGGGGACCAGAACCAGTTTATTCGGTTCAAAGGGACAGAGGATACCATTAACGATCCTTTCCTGTAGAGCGAGGATTCGCCCGTGGTCTATCTCAGGTAAACAATTCTCCTATATATTTTTTGTCGTTTTCCATGATCACTGGACTATTTATTAGTAATTTATATTATATTCAGCCTTTCTTTTTGGCTTTGTAGAATCAGTGATTGGTCCAGCAATCTTGATTGACAACGATTGTCAGTTAGAGTGACGCCTACACTCTAACCAGCTTTGAACTAGAAGAGTTTACCTACAACTTTTTCCATCAGGTTGAAGGTGGGTAATATTATGCTGCCCTATTCATTATAAGGGCTGGCCTGCGCTTAGTGAGGCTCCCAATCATTGGATTTTATTGTATTCTGTTTTTCAGATTATATAATATCAGCCCGGATTTAAAAACATCCAGCAGGACCTTTTTATACTCAGTTAACCATTCTCCGGTCATTATTATAATTATTCAGAGGTGAGCCTTCCAAACTTTATTCGGCTATACAAGTTTTTAGAGGTGCTCGCTTTTTTCTTTGTAGAGTTGGGTAATTGGTTAATTTTGCATACAGATAAATAAGTAAATGCTTATTATTTTTCTCGGAACAGTATAGAACTGAATTTCCAGTTAAGGAATAGGAAGTTTTGATCCCTCAACTCGAGAAGCATATGCTCAGGGTTTAATAAGTATTCATTGTTGCCTTATAAAAGGTGAGGTTTGCTTTCAGCATTATGATATTATATATTATTTGAGTCCATACCAATAGGGATGGCCAGTATTGTATAGGTTCAAGTAATTATGGAAATTTGTGAAGATATGAATGTGATTAGTGGAAAGAGTGAGACATATATACCTGGATAATCATGAGATGATAGGATTTGCCCTTTTTCTCTCTCTTTTCCTATGAGCCTTGTAATTAACAACCGTTACTAGACTACTGTATGAGGGATGTGGCAGATTGTTTTAGCACTATTTTTAGTCATATTGGATGTATTAACTGCACAAAAATAAATAAAAAGTGTCAAGTAGTTTTAAATGTTAGGGTAATTTAATTAAATTGTTGTTATTTTTATCTTTCTTGATTGTTATTTGTGTTTTATTTTTGACAGGTTTTTTTAACTGGTTACATGTACATCATTTTTATATACATTCTGTTGAGAGTCCACAAAAGTTTTTTTGTCTTGAAAAAGATGGGGATATAAGAGTCCATCGAAACGCGTCGACGCTTCACTGAAAAGTACACAATCTGTCAAGTGGCTAGACCAATGAGTACCTTATGAACTGGACAGTACCTGGTATTAGCCCTAAAAGTTCTTCTAAACGGATGTGTACGCTACTTATGACATAGGGTTGTGTGTCTTGTGATATGTACTCTCTTTCTATTATTTTTATTACATTGGTTTTATAAAGAAAAGGTGCTATTTGGTTTGTTTTTAAGTCTTGTCACAATTGTATGTTGAATAATGATGATATGATGTATTATTGTCTTTAGGATTATATGTGTATTTTTACTGTTTCTCAACTAATAAATTGATCTTGTATCTTATTACATCTGATGTTGTCAGGATTATCCTTTAGGAATATATGGTCTTCTTTCGATTGAATGTAGGTGGTTTGAGTGATTTAGAATGAGTTGAATTGATTGATTTCATAGGTGACATTTTCTCCAAAGGATAACATTTTTGTGATACTTTGGTCTCATCTTTAAGCAATGGTGGTCTCTTCTCCGGCTGTTCCAACCTGTGAGAGGGTGGGGGGGCTACTAACAGCACCAGGTGTTTTTTTTAAAAAGTCCAAAAGAGTAGAGGAACGGGGCGAAGAATGCCTACTGGACTGCTGGTATTCTTTGGCGTGGTCAAGGGATTGTCCCAAGTTGTGATCACAGTGGGACTGTCAAAGGTCGTCAAAGGGCCTGAGCCCAGTGCCAGAGATTTGGTAGAATTTGGTTAGGGTGAGCGCTGTAAGATGCAGTCTTGGGCTGATTTAGGGGGCTTCACTGAGCTATCTGTAGTTCCCACTGTGCCCGACTTGGGCCGAGGGATCTCTTATCGTTCTGCATGATCACATTGCTCTTATTTTAGGCGAAGGATCACCAAAAGTGCCGCCACACCTCCCCTCTGCCGGTGTATCCCACTTGGTCGGCCAGGGGAGGGGCACAAGCACGCTAGTCGTTGCACCCTTTGGTGAGCTTCACTGCTACATGTGGATATTCTGGGGGCGTTCCATGTTGCCCTGATGTCACCTATCTGCATGCACCGTAGGGTGTTTTAAGACGCAGGTCGCGTTTGCAGAAATCCAGAGCCCACCAAGGACCCACTGTTCTGCGCTGTACTCACTGCACACACCGTTGGCGTCAACTTGTGCTCATATCCAACCCAGGCTCTGAAGCTGAGGTTCCTGTCGATAAACAAGGCTGAGTGTTGCAGGCGACTGGGGGGAGACATGTAGCAGAAATAGCAGAAACAGCAGTGCAGATAGAAGCCAATTGTTGATGTTGCTGTTAGTGTTGTACTGTTGGACCCTCGAAGGGGTGGCAAGCAGACTTCCTGGTTCTCCAGTGACGAGAGGACAGGACAGGAGCACGGGGAGTGGCCCCGCCGGTGGGGCAGGCCACACTGGCCTAATGCCGGCCACTTCCGCCTGCACGGGAGAGACTGCAGCTCTAGCCTCACCCGCCTCGCCCACCACTGATGCCCGGCTCCGACTCCAACCAGCTGCGCTCATCACCCGTCCCGCAAGGGGAAAAAAATAAAATGCCCATGCCAGGTAGGAGGATGGCGGCAGGAATGGAGTCCAAGAAAGCACATGGCAACCAAGGCAATCTGGCCGCCACACTGCACCACCCCAGCGATGGACCAGGGGCATGTCTGCTGTTTTGCCCGCCAGCTCCCCTGCCACTGATCACCGGGGACCAAGGGCAACTTGCTGGCGATGCTTACTCCACACCGGGAGCCGGGGGACGCTCCTCGCCAAAGCTTTGGCATGTGATGTCACCGCTGCGCTAGTCTCGGCCACCGGGTGAGATATGGAAAAGCATATACATAACAGTTAAACATCAAAACATGACTAACATAACCTAATTTACCATAATATAGCAAAACATTATTAAAATAGTGTACAAAAGCGCAAACCTACAAATTACTAAAAAGCAATAACAGTAATACATTTAAATATGCAAACAACCTACAAACAACACTATAACTTCCTTCTAGACCTCCCCCCTAAACCCCTGCTACCCTCAAAACCCTTACAAAATCCTTAAAAAAGGACTTACCTGTTCAGACAAACAGCAGCACCTTATTACAACCTGGTTCCGGAAAAATAGACTAAAATAACACAAACAGTTACAAAATAGAAGATAGCGTTAAAAATATGGCCTCTAAATGAAATTTAAAAAAAGACTATCTCTGCATAGAAATGAATGGGAAATATTTTTAAAATGTTCAATAAATTTATAAAAATTGAAAAAAATACTAAACAGATCAAAATTTCAAAATATGTCACAATAATTAAATTATAGTATAAAAGATGTGCAATTATTTAATATATACTTAAAAAAACGTAAGATAAAATAATACTGAAATTATGTATATTTAAAAAGTTAACAAATGTTAATAAAATGTTAAACAATGTAAATTAAAAGTTAAAAATGTACAACATACAATACTATGTGTATATAGATTTCATGTTTTTTATTAATCAAAATAAAAAAAATTTTTTTTTACTTAACTTTATAGAAATGTTTGTTCTTGACATGAAAGATATAAAATTAAACATGTCAAAATATACGATTAATAAAGTTTGGAGAAATAAATAAAAGATAACAATGTGTGACATGTCTTTAATGCATAAAACAATGTAATTAATAATATTATCGTATACATACATACAACTATTTTTTTAATTATATTTCTATTCACCAACAAAAACAATAAAATAACACAAACTATTTCTACTATATACAAATAAAACAAAAACATTGTTAGACACTAAAGAGGTGGCATTTACTGTTCCCACTCCAATCCAACCATACTGGAGGAAGGCATTGGACACTAAAGGGGTTACATTTACTATTTCCACTCCAATCTAAACCAATTTACAGAAGGCATTGGACACTAAAGGGGTGGCATTTACTATTCCCACTCCAACCTAAACCAATTTGAGGAAGGCGGGGGAAGCTAAAGGGGTGACATTTACTATTCCCTCCCCAATCTAAACCAGTTCACGGAAGGCACTAGACACTAAAGGGGTGACATTTACTATTCCCATTCCAATCTATACCAATTTGGAGAAGATGTTGGACACTAAAGGGGTGACATTTATTATTCTCACTCCAGTCTATTCCAATTTGGGCAAGGTATTGGACACTAAAGGGGTGATATTTAACAATCCCACTCCAATCTAAGGCTATTTGAAAAAGGTTTTGGACACTAAAGAGGTGAATTTTACAAGGGAATATATACATCATTTTAAACAAGGGAATACATAAGAAAAAACTTAAATACAATATTAATGCAACATACTCATACACATTTTCTTTTTACTATAAAATAAATTAAAAATATATAAAAAGAAATACCCTAAACTACAAACCTATATGTATAAATGCAAATATTAAATACAAAAATATATGTTTTAACATTCCTAAACTTTAAACCATAAAAAATAAACTATTATTCCAAATTACAAAAATCATAAAATATAAAATGATGTAATAAAATTTTACATTTTTACAAATATAAAACATAATTTTTGAATAAAATTATACATTTAAAATATAAACATTTCTATAATTGACACTTATCTTTTGCAACAAAAAAAATCCAATTTGACAAAAATGAATTTCTAAATATTTTATTTAATTAAACATTTTGCTATATATGTTTATTTAAAAATATATTATTTTACCATACTAAAAAAATATTAAACTGTTATTTATATACATTAAAACAACTACATTTACAAATTTCAACAATTTAATAACTAAAAAAGAATCTTACTAAAAACACCAATCTAAAAAACAGATACAGTAAAAAACAGTACAATAATTACATACTAATTAACACAAGTCATATTACATACAATAATATTTGCTACATCGTTATTTTTTACAACAATATCGAAAACAACACTAAAAACAATATTTTTACCTTCTACATTCCTGTCGACGGTATTTTTCATGTCTGGATATTCTTGACACAATATTTTTGTATCACAATATTGTTTTTCTGAAATTCTGTCCAAGTAGGTTCATTGAGAAATTCTGGAAGGAAATTATGCCTCATATTAAAGATATAACAGGGCACAGTTAAAATAGACCTTTTGTTACAAATGCTAGGTGATGCTAGGGGACTAGCTGAACACACTATTACTGTATTAATGGGCCAACTCCTATCCCATAAGATACTAGAGGTTAGGCTTACCATAGCCCACACCTTGAAATTACTGGCCTCCCTCTTAAAGCAATGTGATTGGCCAACCTCTGGTCCATATATGCAATGGAGAAACTCACAGGATTGCTAAGTGATAATGTGAACAAATTTGAGGAACTTTGGCCACCATTTCATACATATATTAAACAACAGGCTGCCTATATGGGGCCAGGTAAAGCTACAATGGTTCTGTCGGGGAGACAGCAATTACATTATCAACAAAACCGAATCCTGTTACGAAAATTTCATATATATGACTAGTATATATGACTCACAGCTTAACAAATATGCTGGAAAGTAAAAAGTGGGCTAAATCGCAGCACGCAACAAAGGATTATTGGTATACTGGAACACAATAGTACAACAAGAGACTCCAAAAATGCTTGCAAAAATACTTATTATTTGTTATTTTTCATTTTTCACACATTTCTAAAAATACATTTTTCAAAGGCTGTCAAAGTGAGGCATATTTATATAGTGACAAGTGTTTCAAACTGACAGTGAGAGCTCAGTGCTGGTAGTGCAGTGCATATATACAAGAGTGAAGCTATATACAAATATGTACAAGTTGTAGATTGGTCAGAACAACAACGATGACAATATCTCTGGTTGTGGCAGGGCCGCTCAGTAGTATCCACCAAGAGATTTGTTAAGACTGAGCCATGGTATATCGTCGACGTTTCGACCTTAATAACGCGTTAATGTGATATCATAGCGGGTCTTCTTCAGGACTAAGGACAGCCCAGCATGTGGGAGGAATCCCTTGGCATCCCTCGCTGAGTGGAGGCTGCCAGAAAAATCTGCACTTGTCAGGAAGGCTCAGGCAAATGGTATCTCTGAGATGAGGTTAAGTGTATAATTCACCTTAAAAGGCACAGCAAAGTGGTGCCCTATATTCTGTCCTTACCTCTGAGATGAGGTTAAGTGTATAATTCACCTTAAAAGGCACAGCAAAGTGGTGCCCTATAGCAAGTTGAAAAGAATAAGGAATTGGTTCAAAATCACTCCAGGCAATTTGTCCTCGGATGTGTGTGCTTCTCATTCAGCAGTGACTGAATGAGAAGCACACGCATCTCAGAGGTAAAGACAGAATATAGGGCACCACTTTGCTGTGCCTTTTAAGGTGAAATATACACTTAACCTCATCTCAGAGATACCATTTGCCTGAGCCTTCCTGACAAGTGCAGATTTTTCTGGAAGCCTCCACTCAGTGAGGAACGCCAAGGGATTCCTCCCACATGCTGGGCTGTCCTTAGTCCTGAAGAAGACCCGCTATGATATCACATTAACGCGTTATTAGGGTCGAAACATCGACGATATACCATGGCTCAGTCTTAACAAATCTCTTGGTGGATACTACTGAGTGGCCCTGCCACAACCAGAGATATTGTCATCGTTGTTGTTCTGACCAATCTACAACTTGTACATATTTGTATATAGCTTCACTCTTGTATATATGCACTGCACTACCAGCACTGAGCACTCACTGTCACTTTGAAACACTTGTCACTATATAAATATGCCTCACTTTGACAGCCTTTAAAAAATTTATTTTTAGAAATGTGTGAAAAATGAAAAATAACAAATAATAAGTATTTTTGCAAGCATTTTTGGAGTCTCTTGTTGTACTATTGTGTTCCAGTATATCAATAATCCTTTGTTGCGTGCTGCGATTTAGCCCACTTTTTACTTTCCAGCATATTTGTTAAGCTGTAAGTCATATATACTAGTCATATATATGAAATGTTCGTAACAGGATTCGGTTTTGTTGATAATGTAATTGCTGTCTCCCCGACAGAACCATTGTAGCTTTACTTAACTTACCCAGGTTCTGAGGGACACAGGGTTCCCTCATTGTATCTATACAATATATGGGGCCAGGGGCAGATCTCAGAGGTTTTAAACAAATCAGGAACTTCCAGGTATTGCCAAGAGGGAGCAGAGGGGTTAACTGGGATGTATGACGTTACAACGCAAACTATTACAACGCATATTTTACAATGCGGTTTTTACAATGCAACTTCCATTACAACGCATGCTATTACAACGCAAGCCATTACAACATAAATTACTATTCTAACACCACCGGGTGCTTACCTCAGGGAAGGTGCTTGTCAGTGAGGCATATGCGTTGTAATGGCATGCGTTGTAATAGCATGCGTTGTAGTGGAACTTGTGTTGTATTGGCTGCATTGTAAAGGCATTGCTTTGTATTGCCTGCGTTGTAATGGATGTTTCCCGGTTAAGGGTGTTGTGATTTCACTTCCACTACTCATGGGGTTATTGGTGAATTTACCTCACTAAATTCACGCCACTATTGCTCCCAGACCAACTAATCCCCTCCCTCTCGATTCTTCTAGCCCCCTTAAACTATATATGACGCCAGCTTTCTCTAATAGCATGCTTCAGCCAACCTGGCCAGCAACTGCCTCTACCGTGCAGTGTTATATGAGAAACAGAGCCTGCACCTTGCATTCCGAATGCTAAATATTGTCCTGGGTTCCCTAGGGAACAGCACACGAGGGGTCAGCACAGTGTGGCAGCCACGGTTCCTTATGGCCTGAATGCTTACATTTTTTAAATGGAACCAGAGGCAGCTGATAGAAAGCAGAGTCTGCTGTCTGGAAAGCCTACATCTGCTTGAAGGGCTGTAAATAGGTTTTTCTTGGAGATTCTCTTGATGTCTCCCCCGGTATAGATTCCATATGCTCCCCGGGTAGCTGGTCTCTGACCTCTCGATAAATCCAGCGCTGTTTGCGGCCCGGCTGCACAGTGGTTCTTCCTCCTTCACTGATGGACATTTCCGAGAGGTCACGGCTTTTTCTGCTGCTCAATTGTTCCATAAAAATAGAATTTTATGACATACCGATGACTGCAGATCATCGGGGAGAATCAGTTTAATGGTTTCATTCTTTCACTGGGTATTTTTTTTTAACTCACAGCCTATTTCATCCCGACACAAAACAATCATGTTTTCTCTAAATAAAAAAAAGGGCTGGGCAGCCGATGCTTGCGGTAGGACGGATCAAACGTGCACATAAAGGATAATAATGCCTATATACCGGCCAGTGTGTTTAATTAAACGCCAGGTAAATAATGCCGAGGTCCAAATTACATAGAACGCCTCACTTATCGGTGCAAATTTGCACCGATGTTTATGATTATGTAGATTGCCCTGGTGCAACATTTTGATAGACCGGTAGATGAATGCCATTTTTGCATTGGTCATTAAGTGAAACAGCATTGTTTTTCTTTTTATCGTCTGGTGCAGATTTAGGTGCAAAATTCCAACTTAGCAGGTGCAATCAATGCAGTGTGAAAATGTTGGTGCAAAGCTTCAACGCTATAGTCGAATCTACATAGTTTGATGACAAGATTAGTGATGTAGAAATTGGAATTAATCATATTAAGTTACAACTGCAGCAGCAGTTTAGTGAACTTATAATGGCAAGGGGGCTCAGTGAGTTAAACACTGGGTAACTTATTTTTAAGCTCTGTGTGCCGCCGGAACGTCACTTTTTTTAACACCTTGGCTGCGGCGCGAATTCCGCTGCGGTGCTGGACATTCCATTCTTGGGCGTGGTTCGGACGGCCCCCGGCCATCGTGCGCACACGCCCACCGTGACTCATGACGGCCGGGGGCTGTCATGAGCACCGAAGGGGTTAATGTTATGGAGGCGCAGAGTTCAGAACCATATCTACAAGGCCACGAAATAACCTGTGTGGCTTTTCATGGCCTCGTAGATATGGTGTAAGGCAACATAGCGCAAGTCACTGCGTTGCCTCAGATTGCATCGGGGAGGCATGCCATGGGCATTGCGGTGGGTGTTCCCACTCAACGCCCTTAGTATTTAACACATTCCCAGATTTATCACACAGTGTAAATCTGGGAATGTGTCAAAACCATACGCCTCCCCTGGGGAGGCGTAACAATCGTTCTTGTGCAGGAAGGTGCCCCTTCATGCATAAAAACAATCGTGCCAACAACGCAGACACCCTTGCACCATGGTGCGAGGGTGCGTGCGTTGGCGCTAGGCACCAATTTGTGCACTGGCGCAGGCAGAAAGGACAGGAATGCGCCGTATTTCATTAGTATGGCACATACCTGCCCCTTATGATTTGGCATAGGGCAGCGCAGCAAAAAGACTTGCTGAGCTTCCCTACACCAAATCTTTGTAAATGAGGGCTGTAAGAAACATTGGGCCTCATTTACAAAGATTTGGCGTACTACATAGGGTCCGTTCCTCCAGCTGCATGTTCTTCCTTCTGGCCCTTCCTCTCTCCTTCAACTGTTTCCCTTCCTGTGCCTATTTAATCGTCTCCTTTGATGGCATCCAATCAGAATTCCCAAGTAAAGAGTGGCAGGTTAAGGACAGCTTCCTGAAGCATCTTCCCCATTTAGGTTTCTTTGAGCGAGTTATGACCCAGACTATAACCCCTGTCATTTTACCCACTCCTGTCCCTCCACCACCCCAATCAATGGATCTTTGTTCTGTCGCTACTGGGTAGATGTGATATTATACTCCTTTGTGGTATCACAGTGCCTCCAGTGGATTTCTCCTGTGTTGCGCCTGTTGTTCTCAGTAGTCTCCAAATAATGGTCTGTGGTGGTTTAACAGTGCCTCCAATATATTTTTCTTTTACTCTTCTCTGTTGCTTCCTGGCTAGACTCCGTAAAATGCTCCTTGGTCACTCAACAGTGCATTCAATGGCTTAGCTCCACTGATGCCACTGGCTGGGCTCCATATACCACAACCAACCTCACTGAGGCACATCAAAGGTGGGTTCTATGTACGATGCTGTCCATCCAAAAAGATTATAAGTACCTACATGAGTGGCTGCATCTGTTCGCAGACTCTGCCACAACCATGCATTTGTGCTGTGACACTCAGCACACTGTGCACCCACTGTGTTATCAAACTTCATGCACTACATCAACATGGTCCGCTTTGGACAAATCACAAACACCCTTTCAACTATGCACTCCCAAGAGCCCCCAGGAACAGGTGAAAATCTAAGTCCTTGATGACACCTCCAGGGTTATGAAATGCCATTTAAATAATGCAGCCAGACTACCCATGAAGGCTCTTTAAGACTCGCAAGGGCTACAGTAAGCACTATATAAATACCAGTTCAATACAGGCACTACCTCATCACTATTTCTTCAGAGGCCTATTGCCTAGGTGAAGGCAATAGTCAATAAGTAATGCTAGAATGGTCAGCAATGCATCTAAAGGTAGCCAGTTATCCAGTGTGCAGTTGCGACTCCTGTAGGTAAGCGCGGTGGGGCAGGGCGGGGCGGGGGGGGGTGTCGACAGCCGACGGAATAGAGAAAATTAAATGAATAAATCCTATTCTGTCATCTGTAGACATCCCCTCCCGGCCGCCCCACTGCGCTTACCTGCAGGAGCCGTGACTGCCATTGTGACTGTTGTGCCTAAACAAAGAGTTATGCATCGGAGCATTTCACCTGCTGCAAATTATATTTACACTAATTTCTCCATGTTGATGCAAGTGGGTCTTTGCTAGTGGTTTTCTCAACCCAACTTCAACCTCTAGCACAAAATGAATGTCATGGATGCTAGAGGACTCGAGAAGCAGTTAGTCTGAAGGGGGCCTTCTCATTTTCACAGGATACTATGGTGCCCTGAAACTTGTGCTTTTACAATTCCCTAAAATCCCCCAAATTCTTATTACTGACCCGACCATTAATTTGGGTGGCACGCACCCTGCAAACTGGAAATCTATGTTCTTTCAGCCTACAGCCTACCTTGGGTTGGTTTTGCCCTGGTCAAAAATGGGCAGTATGCCACCTCCTATCTACCATTACTCAGTGAAACAGGTACTGACACAATCTCAGCATTTGCTGGCATGTTGTTGGGAAAGATCATAAAATCCTCATGAACAAAAAAGTTACTAGAGCTCTCTTAAATATAAACTTTGCCCAGTTTTTTAAATGTCTGTCCCCTTTTTCTCTGCTTCTCCCTCCTGCACTTTGAAATATAGGGATGCTTGCGGGGAGAGATATGCCTTGGGGATATATGGCACACCAGAAGCTCCCCAGTGTGGAAGGAAGAACCAATCAACACTTGAAATTTGTCTGCATGATTTCTGAATTGTATTTATTTTTGCCATTTTCAAGAAGATTAAGGGAGCAGAACATTCATTTTTAAGTCATTTGCAACAAACTTCCTGACTGCTGGATGAGACATGAACAAAGCATGCAGTGTCCTTTTGAAAATCAATAGGGTTGGGAATAAAGACCACAGGCATCACCAGCAATGGCAGCTAGTGATCTCTGAAAGTGTTGGGGCAAAATGTTTGCCCTGAATTCCAGTGAGCGAGTTTAGTGAGTGAGCTGGATTTCTCTTAGGAGGGCTTGATGGGAGGAGGGAGGGGAGTTGGGCTTTGTCACTTGAGAAAGTTTTGAAAAAAATGGTATTAAATAGTGAAATCACATACATTTGCGAAAACAATCATAGGCTCTGATGGGATCTTCAAGTGCATTCATGGATTGCCAAGTCAATGTAGCTTGAGGCTCTCCAGGAGTTAACTCAGTTTGTTTAAAAATGTGGAGTGGATGATCCCCAGATGTCAACAATTAATTCCAGTGTGTCATCCATATACCATGGGGGATGAATATGTCAAGGATTGCCTTCAGTAAGTATTTTGCCATGTAATCTATATGCCAAGAATAACATCCAATATGTCAGTGCCAGCATATTGCAATGGGTGGTGCTTATATCAAGAATTACCCAAAATGACAGTTTCAGAATTTTGCCTGGGTAACTCATTTGCCAAGAATTACCTTCAGTATGCCTGGGTCAGCACCACACCCATGAGTGTATGTAACACACTCACAAAACCTATTCGCATCATCACACTCTCTCACATATAGATACATACACTCATATGCTCAAACAGTGTCTCACTTACATTGCCACAAACGCACACACTGTCATGTTCAGACACTTTTTCACTCACACACTATCTCACTCAGGGGCCGATTCCGATTCGGGCCGGAAATCTCTCCGACCGAGCCGGACCCGGAGAGATTTCCGACCGAATCGGACCCGTGCAGCCCGACCGAACGAGTACGATGCGCACGTATGCCATCGGACTCGATTCGGTCGGACTCCCATTGAAGTCAATGGGAGCCTGTCGTACAACGCGTACGCGGGCTCCCATTGACTCAATGGGTGCGAGGCGGACAAGGGCGCCCCCGACAGCGTGTACGCGGCGAAGCGACTCGCGCCGTACACGCACAGGTAGGGGGGACCCGTGGGTCCCCCCTGTGTGCGACTCGCGCGGCTACGCGTACAGGGGGGTCCGACACGGACCCCCAAAGTACGGCTCCGACTGCTCTTTCGAGCCGGAGTGCGCGGCTCGGTCGGACTGCTCGCGGCACGCATCGTACTTACCCGGCCGGGGAACGTCTCCATTGCGCGGTGCGAGTCGGGTCCGTGTGAGTCGGTCGGAGCGTGTTGAAGCCGCGTACGAGTCGGTTGGCGATTTCGCGGGCGCTTGCATCGTACTCGCTCGGCCGGACCCGCGTACGATTCGGTCGGGAAACAGGGCTCCGAATCGGATCCGGTAAAGCCGAATCCGATTCGGAGCCCTACCGGCCGAGATCGGAATCGGCCCCTTAGTCTTATTCACACTCAAATGCTCCCTCACACACATCTTTTTTATTTACCAAGCGCTCTGCAATTCACCTTTCACCAGACAGATCGAAATCCAACTTACCTTTTCTTCTACAAAATGACTCACCTGGTGCCAACCCTGGGATTTGAGCCCTGGTTGGTTGGCTGGAAGTAAGGAACTTACCCACTGGACCACACTGGCTTCCATATTAGTCGTTTCTCAAAACCTCCCTATATTATGGATATCCTTTTAGGTCGAGCCTGGGCAGCGCTTGCGCTGCTCTGCGAGACATATTGTATCCAGAATATTGGCTTAAAGCATACGCATCGATTATCATTGGTTCTTTGTTGTGCCATTCAGAAATCCTGCCTTTTGATTGGCACATTGCTTGTCATTGGCCCTCCTTCAGGTATTTGGTTCCCGTCAAGGGGACATCAGTAATTGGTGCATTGTCCCTCATTAATTGTTGCTTCCCCTGGTCACTTCTTGTGGTGGCATAGAAGCGCTCCTTTTCACATGCTCGGGAGCTAGTGTTGGAGTCACGATACCAATGCACTTCCATTCTATTGTGCATATGTTTTTTTATAGCCATTTTACGTCCTTTTATTTTGACACTTGGAAGTGCTCCTAGTAATGAAAAAAACTGCGCTTTAAATGCACAGCGTAAATTTTTTCTCAAAACGGGAGCTTCACTTCATTTTTCAGCACAGCGCCCGAGAGCCATTGGGGATGTGTTGAATTCAAGATTGCAGGGTGCAGTACCTCATGTGGCCAAAAGAGGTCCCAAGGGAAACCAAGTGACAGCCTGTAGTACTGCACCCTTTCCCTGCTTCATACACATTAGAACAGTAAATGTTACAGGTTTTTTACAGCCAGCATATTACTCCTGATTTTTATCAGTGCTCCTCGGACCATCCCGAACCCATATTCCATTTATTTATTTCTGAGAGCCTGGCAGCTGTAAAATGGTAACATGTTTCTAGCTTCATTTTTATGTGCTCCATGCATTTTATTTTTTATGTTTAGTTTAGTGGTTTGATCTGGCCATCCCAAGACAACTACCATGTGCACACATGTGCACATATTGGTTTCACTGTGCCGGCATTACCAATCTAAATAAGCATTGCCAAAGCCAATAGGTAAAGTGTCATTCTTTTTCCTTCAGGATTCTTGTTGGGTTTTTGACTTGTTCTCCTTTTGGCTTCCATCAAAAATATAAAGTGATGTGGCATGGCTGGAGAATGTTTTTGGGAGCGTCTTCTGTCGGAAGTGGTGGCTTATTATATTAGTACACCAGTAGTTAGTTATTTGAAATATACTTCCTTAATCATAAGAGGCTTTTGAGATGTTTCTCTCATTTCTTTGAGACTTCACTACACCCTTTGTTGTTCAAAAAATCCTTGTGAGTCCTTTATTTTGGAAATGGCTGGTTAGGGCTGTTGCTGCTCTAAGATGAACTCTACTTTTGTAAGGAAACTGTTACTTGGGTAAGTAGATCTTCTGTTTTATTTTAATCCTTTGAAACATAACTAGTCCTTGAATGTTTCTAATGTAAAATCCAACATTTAACAAGGATTGATTTTTTATAATTTGTTTAACAAATTATATAATGGAAATAATTCTATAAACAGGCAATCTTTTCATGACATCATAAGCAGGGGTTATTTAGTGGTCTCTACTTGTAAGTGGCTGCTCAGATGCCTTATGCCTATATTAATACTCTGGCTTTTCACCTAGCATTTTCCCTTTCTGTGCTGGTCACAGTACTTGACCATGTGAAAGTGTGCCTTTAATTTCCGTGCAACACAGTCCTCTCCTGCTGAGCTTAAAAGCAGTTAGTAGTATATTTAGGGGCATATTTATAAGCCCCTATCGCCACGGGAACGTCACTGTTATCGAAGTTCCAGTAGCGATAGGGGCTTCGCCTTATTTAAAAAGGCAGCGTTAAGCCACTTAATGTGGGTTAACGCCGCCTTGTAAATAAGGCACCCTTTCACGCTATACTTAGCGTGAAAGGGGTGGCCAATGGGTATTGGGGTGGGCGTTGCACTGCAACACCCATTGATTTTGACGCTGCCCCTATTTACAAGGGTGGCATAAATAGGAGGCAGCGCCAAAATTAAGACCAGGGAAAACCTGGTCTTAACATGGCGAAATGAGTAGAAAAGCTTTACTTCTTCTCGTTTTTGCTGCTTCTATGTGTGCTGCATTGTGCAGCACACATAGAAATAGCAAAACTTCATGAATGATTGTTTATGTGCAGGAAGGTGTACCTTTCTGCATATAAACAATCATTACAAAAGTGATGATTTGCAACTTCTATGTGTGTTGTACAATGCAGCACACCTTCCTGCACATAAACCATCATTTCCTCAACGCAGGGACTCTTGCACTATGGTGCAAGGGTGCCTGCGTTGCCGCTAGGCAGCTGAGTTCAGCACCAGCGCTAGGGAAAATGCAGGGATGCACTGTATTGGTGTAAATGCGGTGCATCCCTGCATTTTCAGAATGGCGGAGCGCGGAGTTAGCTATTTTGGCTTAATGCTGCGCTCCGCCATTCTTTTGTAAATATGCCCCTAAGTTTGCAGGAAGTTTAGAATCCTGTTTCTTTGTTTTTAGTTCCTAGCAAAGGGTGTGTATTGGAGTACAAAGTCAAGAAAGGGTGTGCCTGTGTAAGGAAGTAGGTCACAGAATGTGGGGAAAGTACCACCTTCAACATACTGGCAAAGAATTGTGTGTGTTTCTCAAGGGCTACACAAATTGGTGGGTGATCTGCGGTCATTATTTGAGTTTTGCAATTTCCAAAATTCCTATTTTTTTTGTTTAAATAATATTGCTGACTCTGGAACTAAGCTGTCTGTTGTAGGATAGACTGCTGGATAGGCCATTGTGAAGACAATCCAAAAAGACATTGTTTATAGCTTTTGTCACAGGAATAAGAAAACATGCTTTGTTTCGAGCTTTTTTAAAATTGAGACATTAACTGCATAGATGTCAAACCTTTTTCAAGTATATACCTTTAACTATGATTCTGATCCTTATCAGCTGTCTTCCTCATTTTAGGTTATAAAATGTGTACCGAAGCTCTGTGGTCAGGGATGTGGTTCTTTTAAACCATACTGCTTACGTTGTGTACGGATATAAGCAATGGACATTGAAACGGGTCCCTTCGGGCCCTGTATTCATGTCCTTAACTTTTCAGGCAAAAACACTCATTGATTTCTGAATAATAAGTGTAAAAGCGTTCATGTAACCATGTTGTTCCTGCTTACATTTCACATGCTTTACTTAATCTTGCATTGTCCATCAGTGGACAGGATGTTGTTACTTTTTTAGCCAGCATATATAACTCTTGTCTCAATCAATCAATCACAGAATTTGTAGAGCGCACTACTTACCCGCGAGGGTCTCAAGGCGCTGGGGAGAGGGAAGGGGGGGGGGATGCTGCTACTGGTCGAACAGCCAGGTCTTGAGTAGCCTCCTGAAGGTCAGCAGGTCTTGGGTCTTTCGTAGGCTTAGTGGAAGGGTGTTCCAGGTCTTGGCGGCGAGGTGTGAGAAGGATCTGCCGCCGGTGGTTGTTCTTCGAATGCGGGGGACGGTGGCGAGGGAGAGGTCGGCGGAGCGGAGCTGGCGGTTGGGGACGTAGAAGAAGAGCTGTCTGTTGAGGTAGGCTGGGCCAGTTTTGTGGAGTGCCTTGTGTGCGTGGGTGAGGAGTTTGAAGGTGATCCTCCTGTCGACGGGGAGCCAGTGCAGGTTCCTCAAGTGGGGGGTGATGTGGCTGTGGCGTGGTACGTCGAGGATCAGTCGTGCAGAGGCGTTTTGTATGCGTTGCAGTCGCTTGATGAGCTTGGCCGGGGCTCCCGCGTAGAGGGCGTTCCCATAGTCCAGTCTGCTACTGACGAGGGCCTGGGTGACTGTTCTTCTTGTGTCTGTCGGGATCCACCTGTAGATCTTGCGAAGCATGCGGAGGGTGTTGAAGCAGGAGGAGGAGACTGCATTGACTTGCTTGGTCATGGAGAGCGTTGAGTCGAGGATGACTCCCAGGTTGCGTGCGTGGTCGGTGGGTGTCGGGGCTGCTCCCAGCGTCGTTGGCCACCAGGAGTCGTCCCAGGCTGAGGTGTTGGAGCCGAGGATGAGGACCTCCGTTTTGTCCGTGTTCAGCTTTAGTCGGCTGATCTTCATCCAATCGGCGACGGCCTTCATTCCTTCATGGAGTTTGGCTTTGGCGGCGAGGGGGTCCTTGGTGAGGGAGAGGATCAGTTGAGTGTCGTCGGCGTAGGAGATAATGTTGAGGTCGTGTTGTCTGGCGATGCGTGCGAGCGGGGCCATGTAGATGTTGAACAGTGTTGGGCTGAGGGACGATCCCTGGGGTACGCCGCAGATGATCTCGGAGGCTTCGGATCGGAAGGGTGGGAGGTGGACTCTCTGGGTTCTGCCGTCGAGGAAGGAGATGGTCCATTCCAGGGCCTTGTCTCGGATCCCTGCGTCGTGGAGGCGTGCGCGTAGAGTGCGATGGCAGACAGTGTCGAAGGCGGCGGAGAGGTCCAGCAGGATGAGGGCTGCGGTCTCACCATTGTCCAGCAGGATCCTGATGTCGTCGGTGGCGGCGATGAGGGCAGTCTCAGTGCTGTGGTTGCTGCGGAACCCTGATTGGGATGGGTCCAGGATGCTGTTTTCTTCGAGGTATCGGGTTAGCTGTTTGTTGACGATCTTCTCGATGACCTTGGCTGGGAACGGAAGCAGAGAGATGGGCCGGAAGTTCTTGAGGTCTCTCGGGTCCGCCTTGGGTTTTTTGAGTAGGGCGTTGATCTCTGCGTGTTTCCAGCTCTCTGGGAAGGTCGCGGTCTCGAAGGAGAGGTTGATGATGTTGCACAGGTGGGGTGCGATGGAGCTGCTGGCTTTGTTGAAGATGTGGTGCGGGAAAGGGTCTGACGGGGAGCCGGAGTGTATTGTGCTCATGGTCTTGATGGTGTCCTCGATGTTCACGCTGGCCCAGGCTGGCAGGGGGTCGTGGTCGATGGTGTGTGGCGGGTCGATCTTAGTTGGGGTTGTCTGGGTGTCGAAGCTGTCGTGGATGTCGGCGATCTTGCGGTGAAGGAAGGTGGCGAGGGAATCGCACAGGGGTTGCGACGGCGGGATGTCGTTGGTGTTGGAGCTGGGGTTGGAGAGTTCCTTCACGATGTTGAAAAGCTCCTTGCTGTTGTGTGCGTTGTTGTCGAGGCGGTCTTTGAAGGAGATTCTCTTGGCGGACCTGATGAGGTGGTGGTGGTTACGGATGGCGTCTTTGTGGGCTGTGTGGCTGTCCGGTGTCTTATCGCTGTGCCATTTCTTCTCTAGTTTCCGGCAGGTGCGCTTGGAAGCTAGGAGTTCCGAGGTGAACCAGCTGGCTCTTTTGGTGGTGTCGCTGTAGCGTGAGCTTTTTCAGCGGGGCGAGGGTGTTGGCACAGTCGTCCATCCATCGTCTGAGGTTGCAGGCAGCGTCGTCGGTGTTGGATGGGTCGGAGGGAGGGCTGAGAGCGAGGGTTGCCTGGAGTTGGTCTTCGGTGACTTTGCTCCAGCAGCGGCGTGGGATCTGTTGGGTGCGGTGGTGTGTGGTGGGTTTCTGGAAGGTGAAATGGATGCAGCGGTGGTCGGCCAGGGGAGTTCCGTGGTGTGGCTGAAGGAGACGTGGGAGCTTGAGGAGAAGATGGGGTCAAGCATGTGGCCGGCGCAGTGGGTCGGTGTTGTGACGAGCTGGCTCAGGCCGAGGTTGGCGAGGCTGTCGATCAGGGTGGTGGAGTTGCTGTCGTTGTTGTTCTCCAGGTGAAAGTTCAGGTCTCCGAGGAGGATGTAGTCGGTAGAGGTCAGGGCGTGCGTGCTGATGAAGTCGGCGATGGAGTCGCTGAACTGGGGTCGGGGCCCAGGGGGTCTGTAGACAAGGGTGCCTCTAAGGGTGGTGTTGGGGTCCGTGTGGATCTGGAAGTGCATGTGTTCGGCGGTGCTGAGAGTGTCGTCGGTGCTGGTCGAGACCCTGATGGTGTTCTTGTGGACGATGGCGATTCCTCCTCCTACTGCGTTGACGCGGTCTCTGCGGGTGATCTTATAGCCGTCTGGGATGGCTATGGCGATGTCGGGTGCGGAGGAGTCGTTCATCCAGGTCTCTGTCAGGAAGGCAACGTCTGGTGATGATGTGTCGAGCAGGTCCCAGAGCTCGACGGCGTGTTTGCGGCGGAGCGGGTGTTCAGCAGGATGCACCGGAGGTGGTTGAGGTCCTTCTTGGCGGGCGCCTCAGTGGCTCTGAGGCTGGTGTAGCTGCAATTCCGGCAGGTGAAGGGACCATGGGTGCGTTTCGGGGCGGCCTTGAAGCAGTTGTGCGTCCGTCCGGGGTTGAGAGCGTGGAGTGTGGTGGCATCGTATCGGCGTCGGTCCTCGAGGCTGGAGCGGGGGGCGCGCGGTCCAGGGGTTCTGGCGCTGGGCGCGGTCCAGTCGCGGACGGGCGCAGACGGGCCCCTCCCTCATAACCTATTTCCCATGTTCTGAATCTCCAGCGCCCCAAGGTCAAACAAATGACAATAGTGATATGCAAATATCATCACTCCACTGCATACAAAAAAACAGAAGTAAAAAACATTGTAATTTTTAATGCCAACAGCTCTAACTTTCACAAATGTGAGACTGATTGTATTGCAAATGCTTGTTTCATGTGCAATGGAAGCCACAGGCATGTAAACCAGGTCCATATGTTGCTCATAGTATCTCCTGCATTACAATAGACATCCAAGGCATGACGTGGAAGCATTATACACGAATATACCCCAACGTGCCACCTTGGAGGTAATTGAGGATGCCTTCAGCTCCTCAGACTGGACATCACCTACACCAATACCTTTTGTCATGGAGTGTGCTACCCTTGCTCTCACTGAGAACTTTTTTGAATATAACAAGAAACCACCAAACACAGGGCACATCCATGGGAAGCACATTTGCTCCCAGTGTGGCCTGTCTCTACGTGTCAGCTTTTGAGACCAGATCCATCTTCAATCCATCTAATCCATATTCAGGCAACCTGATTATGTGGAAGAGGTATATTGACGACATTTTAGTCTTCTGGAAGGGAGACAGAAGGAGTTGTGAGGACTTTTGCCTGTGGATCAACACTCTGAATCCCTATCTCAAGTTTACCCATACCATCTCCGATTCCACTGTACCCTTCCTGGACCTGAACATCAATCTGTCATCAGGCTCCTTGAACACAACACTGTACAAAAAACTTACCGACTGCAATAGTCTCTTACTCTTCAGCAGTCACCACCCGAGGGCCCTCAAAACCAATCTACCATTCAGACAATTTCTCCGAATCAGGAGGAATTGCACCTCCGTTGAGGACTACAAGGTGGAAGCTAATAAACTAGCATCAGATTTGCGCAAGAGGGAATACCCACAACAGACAGTCTCCATGGCTATAAAGAGAGCCAGGAATAATAATAGAGAGGCACTGTTGGAGAAGACTGACAAAAATCCCACTGAGGCCATCACATGTGTAACCTCTTACACTCCTGTCTCTAGTCAGATCAGGAACATCATACGCAAACACTGGGACATTTTGAACACAGGTGATCTGGCACTGCCAGCCCCCAGATTTGCGTTCAAATGCACGAACAACTTGAAAGACCTACTGATACACACCAGACCCAAATCCAGAACAGTACTGAGCCAAAGATGCCTATGGGACTTACCTCCAGTCACTGGCCATTACCCTTGCGGGTCTTGTGCAGTGTGCCCCAAACTAAACTCACCAAGGAAATAACCTTTGCCAACAACTTCACTTGGAAGATAACGAGACATACCAACTGCAACACCGCCAATTGCATTTACTTATTATCCTGTCCGTGCGATCTCTTTTACCTGGGGATGACTACCAGACCAGTCAAAACCCGTATAATAGAGCATAAGAGCAACATCAGGTGTCACAAAACGACCACACAACTATATACCCATTTCTTAACAAACCAACATGCCTGCGACACACTCAGGTGGGTGATCCTTGAAGCACACACATCTATCACCCCTGACGCATTGTTCAGAATCGAACAGCGATGGGTTCACCGTCTGGGTTCAGATAAGAATGGCCTGAACGAGGATATTCCTTGGAGCACCCTGAACAGCCACTAGTCTGGGAGACAACCCATTCTGTCACTAGTCTGGGATATAAACCATTCTGTCACACGACTAAGGGGCCGATTCCGATCTCGGCCGGTAGGGCTCCGAATCGGATTTGGCTTTACCGGATCCGATTCGGAGCCCTGTTTCCCGACCGATTCGTACGCGTGTCCGGGCGAGCGAGTACGATGCGAAATCGCCGACCGACTCGTCCAGGCGTCCCGACCGCTCCGACCGACTCGTTCCCGGGTCTAACCGCACCGACCGACTCGCACGGACTCGACTCGCACCGCGCAATGGAGACGTTCCCCGGCCGGGTAAGTACGATGCGCACCGCGAGCAGTCCGACCGAGCCGCGCACTCCGGCTCGAAAGAGCAGTCGGAGCCGTACTTTGCGGGTCCGTGTCGGACCCCCCTGTACGCATAACCGGGTGAGGCGCACACAGGGGGGACCCATGGGTCCCCCCTACCTGTGCGTGTACGGCGCAAGTCGCTGCGAGGCGTAGGGGGCGCCCTTGTACGCCTCGCACCCATTGAGTCAATGGGAGCCCGCGTACGCGTTGTACGACCGGCTCCCATTGACTTCAATGGGAGTCCGACCGAATCGAGTCCGATAGCCTATGAACGCATCGTACTCATTCGGTCGGACTGCTAGGGTCCGATTCGGTCGGAAATCTCTCCGGGTCCGGCTCGGTCGGAGAGATTTCCGGCCCGAATCGGAATCGGCCCCTAAGTGTCCTGATACAAACTGAGAAATTGTTAGCCCCACACTTATGCGGACACAACCACTACCACACGTCATCTGAATGCGCCACATACATTTATCTCACTATCAGGACATGACACCCTTTACTGCGAGTGAGTTTAACATCTCCACACTGTATGTGTTTTAAACGGACGTATGTTTTATATATCACTCAGTAGATGCGAGCCCGACATGGCACGACTGCACATGGCAGCCTCAACGCACGAGTCAGCTGTCGGACACAAGTAGATCGATATATCAACTACCGCATGTTAAGCTTCCCTAGCCCCCACGGGAAGGTACGTTTCCAGGATGACGCTATGTCAGTCCACCTTGACCCGAGAAATTAAAGAGCATTCTTAGCATAACATGATGTTCCACTGACCAATTGTCATGCTAATAGTTGGCTAACCACATTACCATACTTTGGGTGGCCCTTTAACACAAGTAGAATCTTATAGCAATTAGCTGCACTCATAGACGGCATTTCCCCATATGCCCTCACCTTCCCAATAGGTACTACACCTATCATACACTCCAAGATGGCGCTCCACATTGTGAGCCTTCCCTCCATCATGGCCACCACTTGAACTCCACTTGATGTCAGTTGATCATCACTCCAGTCTCCCACCCTGACGCAGACGCTCCTGATTGCGCGCCATTTCCGCTGGGACATCTGCAGCCGGAACTGGGCATGTAGTTACCTTCCCGGAACCGGCACTGCAGGGTAGGTCCTCCGCCGAGTGGGCGCGAGCTGATGTAAGTATTGACCTCCTGACAACTATCGATGCCACAACTAAAGGTAAGACCCACCAACGCTTGAGGTGTTTAGCAGCTAACACCTCGCGGACTGCAGCTTGGTTACCTACGTTTTAGGAACCGGCAGTACGCCGTCTTGAGGAAACGTACTCCAGGTGTCTCGTGATTTACTGGCAGTTACGACGTTGGGACTGTGTGTCTGAGTTGAGCGCTAGATCCCCTTGGGGTCGAACATCGCTCAGACCGCGTCCTGACGCTGTCATGCTAGTATTGGGACCATGGTCCACTGACCCTAAGGTGGTGGACTGCATGATTCGCTGACCTCGAGTGTGGCGCCCCGCACTTGCTACAAACCTAACGCTGGGTCTACCTTCACTCAACCTAAGATACCTTCCACAAGCATTTTTTAGACCTGGTTATACTCACCTTGCCCCCCTCCCACACCTCTGCCCACCCCCCTCTCTTTCAGGACACACGTTGAATTAACGTGTCCACTCCATGCCGCTATCCGATGGGGCCAGTCTTGATTAAATTTTAGGTGAGTGTTGACATCCCAAACCGACTGTGACTAGGTTTTTACTTTACTTCACTTTACTGTACTGCTGCCCAAGTCCTTTTCAAACGATTTCTAGTATACCACATACGTGATACATACATTTTACTATTGCACATGCAACGCTCTAAACCTCATATGATGCTCACAATGTATGCAATGGTAACACTAATAGGTGTCGCTGACATGCTTTGGTTAATACGCAGTCCTCACAGGATAGTCATGTTGTAAATGACTGTTTTTATGTTTTTCTGTTCTTTTATTTTAGATTGGCTACTGCACCCACGGACACCACACGCCACTGGTGCTATCATACTGGTAATATCTAGGTTACTATACCCCATTACCAGCCATTTAGTGTAGATTTCAACTCTCTAATTAGGACCTGAAGAATTGCCGCCTGATCCTTTTAGGACAACTAGGGCAAGAAACATGTTGACCGCATGAACCATAGCGCAACTGCCTATAACATCACTATAGACAGTCACCATTACTCTTTTTAATCAGGGTGGGAGACAGGATTATTAAATTGGTTGCCCTGATCCTCCCATTTCCCTGTTTTAACTCACTTGGTCTTTTAGAAACCACAACACTACACTTCTACACTTTAGGGCCCCTTACACACACCTCACCATACGGCAAGGAATAAAAGATCTCCGCCAAAGAGCCCCCACTGAGGGTGCCCATCGGGTATTGCAGCGCCGACCCGATGAGGAGCATGCCCAATGATGAAGCATGACACCCAGCGGGCTGGGTGTGTGAGGGCCCTAATTCCGAAAGGAAGGATTCCCCATCCTCCCTCTTGGTAGCCAGCTATTTGCACCTACTCCAAAGCCACTGTCAGCCTCCTTAGGAACTGCATAATCCTTTCTTTGTTACTATTATAGCTCATTAGCAAGGTTTGGTGCATCAGATGATAGAGGTACTTCCAGTGCAAGTGTTTGAATCCTGCCAGTGATCGTAGTGTAAAAATTCCATATAGCTTTTTTGTTTAGTAATATCATTTTTACGTGGAAAAACAGAGCAGCAATTTGAGCCATGATTCTTTTGCACAAGTACCCCAAAATTGCAATTCTTGATCCTCCTCCCCCCTCCTAATCCCCATCCTCTTCAGGTAGGTAAAATAGGGGCAAAGCTTTACATTCATTTATCAGTGCATTCATTTTTTTTCTTTAAATTCAGTGTTTTGTAGATTGAAAATGTGGCCTTGGGGGCAATTACTGAGCACTCGTTTGTAAGAAGGGTGCTATACAGACATTAAAATAGGTTGAAGGTTGGTGCTTTTTTCACCTTGTTGAGAGATGAGCTCTCAAATCGGGTGGATAGTGCTGGTGCGGTTTGCTACACTTAAAGGCTGACAATATGGTCTCGCTCATAAAATGCCAGGTAAAGTTAGAGGCAGATGAAACTCCCTGTATTAAGGGCAATTAGTAGTAGTTTTCAAGAAGTAGAAAAAAGCAAAGTCAGGCCTTTGCTTCACAAGGTCTGCTTCATGCCTGCTGCAGCAGGTGAAGGGATGGGGTAGCTGGCTTGGCCTGGTATGGTCTTACCTGTCTTGGCACTGGCCCTGACCCTGGCCTGGTATGGCCTGGTATGGCCCTGCATGTCCATGTCCTGGCCCTAGGGCTGGGGCTTTAAACACCCCAGTGTCATTCAGTAACCTTTGAAGAAAGCCCATGAATGCCTAGGTCCTGTAGATAGGATGAGTGCAGGTAATTAGGGACGCTGCTAAATGATATTAGCATCTCTACGTGTGGCTTTCAAGTGTCAAAACTCAAAATCCTTAGCCTAGGACAGGTTGGCAGCTGAAGATTTCTGCTAAAGACCATCTGTATCACAGTGGAAGCCAGCGGTTGCCTCAGATCGAAGAAAGCATGGGAGGACATTATTTGCTTAGGACAGCCCTCTCCTAAATCCCATTCTTATGCTGCTTTTGCTGTGAAGTATTACTAGAGGGCAGCAGTGTGAACATTAGGGCAGAGAGAGGATGTCATTCTGCTTGCTGAAATTCCTCTTGTTCACGTTGGTCGTTGCTGGACCTGTAGAGTAGATGATTTTAATGACTGAGTGAATGAGTAATGAGGAATGGTGGCCTGTATTTGTGGCAAAAGGGGAACATTTGGAAGGAAAACAGGAAGTTAAAAGGGTCAAAGCATAGATGTTTGCTGAGTCGTTCAGTGAATGTATTATCTCTCTATTTGAATTGGTATGTGAGAGAGGAATAGCACCTCCACTGTCCACAGATGGGAGAAGAAAAAAGAAAAATTCTTTCCCCAAAACAGCTTCCTTATGTGATAGGATGCTTTCAAGATTGAAGGATGTGCCATATCTTGTGCATGAATGTGCAAAGTTAGCAAGGTTCTTCCCAGAAGAGTCCAGGTTGCACAAAAAATGTTCAGGATGGTACAGCAAACTCTAGCAGGGACTTTTGACCCCTATCCTTGGGACCAAAGAACCCCATACCTCACTGCCTTCCACTTCTTTTTTGACCTCTAGATACCCCCATCTCATTGCCCCTTCAAATATTCCCTGCTAGTGCCCCACCATTTGTAGTGTACTGTAGTCTATTGGGACCCACTGTCAGCAGAAAGTATGTAATCACAATTTTAATTATGAGGAGACTTTATTGAAGTATTAACAGAATTACGAACAAGCCCATCCAATAATGTGAAACTTAGTGTCTTTCGTCACTTCTCTGAATTCTAACACTCTTTCTCTCCAAAATAATGAAGTCTTCTGGTAAACGGTGACTGGAAAACTCCCTAGACCTGTCAGTCTGGCCCTCGAGGATAGTACAGAACACAGGTTCAGTCAGTACTCATTATTTGTGTTTGTTCATAGGTGCTTGTGAGCGTATGTGCCCTTCAATGAGTGCTCAGGGGGAGTTAGTGACCTCTCTCCCTGTGATGATATCACATGCATCACGAGTGCCCCTGTAAACCAGCCCATCACCTGTGGAACACACTCAGGCATGGTGGTTTAACTTTCCTGGGGCCACGGCCCTCCTGGGTCGTGGCTTCGTGGGTCACAGCATCCACGTCTCATCGGGGCTCGCTGAAACCAGGCGCAATGCTACTATAGCGGTCGTCTCATCTTCCGCGACTCAGGTCATCCGGTCCCTCTCCCAGGCTTCTCCGATCCTCTTCTATGCAGGGTCTCTCTGATTCGCTCGTCTCGGTGTTTTCCTCCCTCTTGCTGGAACCGTTCTCCTCCTCGCTTGGGTTCTTCTTCTCCTTTTCATCATCGAGCGTAATTGTTAGTCCTTCCTTTATGTTGACCGTGATCGTGCCTGATTGGACCTGCGTGGCTGGTGCAATGTCAGTTGAACTAGTGAGGCTATCGGTGTCAGCCATTTTGGAGGCATATGACGCGTTCAGTACCGTATTACATTGCCTCTCCACCAATAATGGACGATCGGCCCATTCGATAGCAGGAAATCTGGAGAGGAAATTTGCGTTAGCCTGCATCTTCCCCAAAATGTGGAAAATCTGAAAAGAGAAAGACTGTAAGGCAAGGAACCAGCGCAGCGTAGGGTATGATTTTATGATTTCTTACCTTGTGTTGTGCAAGCCAAGTGACTGGAGCAAGATCTGTCACAAGGATGAAATGTCTGCCCAGGAGATAATACTGTAAAGCCTCTATGGCCCATTTGATCGCAAGACATTCCTTTTCTATTGTCACATAGGGCATCTCCCTGGGGAATAATTCGCAACTTATATATAGAACTGGTCTCAGTTCACCCTGGGAGTCAGGTTGTGATAAAACAGCTCCAAGACCTCAGTATGAGGCATCTGTTTGTACTACAAATATTTTACTGAATTCGGGACACATGAGTAATGGGGCTTTTGGCAAAAGGCGTTTTCAAGGAGTAGGAAGCTGGTTTCTTGAGTCTTAGCCCATACTATCTAATTTCCATGGTATTTCTGCGATTACAAATCTGTGAGTGGACTGGCTATCTCTGAAAAATAAGGTATAAATTGGCGATAATATCCGACGAGACCCAAAAAGGTACGGATCTCTCGTTTGTTTGTAGGTTGTGGGATATTTTGTCCCCATGTAAAGCAAAAGGCATGAACTTAAAGTGATATAACCCAGAGGGAGTCGTAAAAGCTGTCTTTTCTCGAGCTTCAGGGGAAACAGGAATCTGCCAGTAGCCTTTTGTAAGGTCTTTGGTGGACATGACTCAAGCCTTACTTAGCTTTTCCACCAATTCATCTACTCGGGGCATGGGATATGTATCAAATTTCGAGATGGCATTCAATTGTTGAAAGTCGATACAAAACCGAAGACTACGATCTGGCTTTGGTACTAGAACTACAGGAGAGGACCAAGCACTCTGGGAGGGTTCTATAATATCAGCTTTTAACATAGCCTCCACTTCTTGTTCGACTGCTTCTCTCCAAGCAGCAGGGATGCGATAAGGTTTTAGTTTCACCACTCATGCTCCCTCTGTGATGATATTATGCTATATTAGGGACGTCCATCCGGGTTTACCAGACAAGAGAGTGGGGTACTGACTCAACAGCTCAAGAAGTTGATCTTCTTGCACTTGTGCTAACATTGGTGCTGTGTTTATTGCATCTGAGGTATCTTCCTGTAAAAGGTGAAGGGCTATGTCCAAAGGTTTAGTGGCGTTAACAAACTGTATTGATATGTTGGTGTTTGTATGACTTTGTAAGGGTTCTTCCTAAGCTTTTAATAGATTCAAGAGATATATTTGTCCTTCTCTACCCCTATTTGGAACGGCTACTCTGTACGTGACTGGAGTTATTTCTTTCTGTATAGAGTGTAGGCCTTGCCATGTCGCCAACAGCTTCTTTTCTGAAGTGGGTAATAAAATCAATACTTTGTCTCCTACATTTAACTCCCTTACCTTTGAACACACATTGTAAAACCGCTTTTGTTTTACCTGGGCTTTCTCTACATTTTTGTGAACTTCCTCTCAAAGAGTAGCTACGGTTTCCTTCATAGAGGAACTATATTGAAGGAGTGGTTGCCCCTCATCTTCATCTTCCGGCCACTGCTCTACCGCCATGTCAAGTAGGGTACGGGCTTTTCTCCCAAACAGAAGTTCAAAGGGGGAAAACCCCGTTGATTTCTGCTCATGTGTCCTAATGGCAAAAAGTACTAGAGGTAACTTCCACCCCAGTCCTTTCCTGCAGTATCAACAATTTATTTTAACACAGTCTTAATAGTAATTATACCTCTCCACAAGACCGTCCATCTGTGGATAAAAGACAGATGTTTGAATCTGTTTGACACCTAATAGGTTACAAATCTGGCTCATTAGTTTAGACATAAATGGGGTGCCCTGGTCTGTTAGAAGTTCACGCTGAAAACCCACCCGGGCAAAGAAGGAGACCATAGCTTGGGCGACTGCTATTGTAGACATGCTTGTAAGGCGAATAACCTCAGGGGAGCGTGTGGCATAGTCTCCGAAGACAAGTATGTATTGATGTCCCCTGGTAGAGGGAAATAAAGTTCCTACTAAGTCCATTACCACTCGTGGAAAAGGAATATCAATAAAAGAAGAGGTTGAAGTGGAGCTTTGGCTATGCTCGCTGGGTTAATTAACTGACACCTGGGACAGGCAGCACAAACTGAGTTACCTCCCGATAAACTTCTAGCCAGCAGAATTGTTCTAGCAGATATTTTAGGGTATTTTCTTGTCCGTAGTGTCCCCCTCCCACTTCACTATGTGCAAGATGCAGTACCTGATTCCGGAATGCTATTGGGACTACCAGTTGAATTGTTTCCTCTTGGCCTTGTTGATTCCATCTATATAACAAGCCTTTTTTTACAATAAAATTTGGGCCTACCTTTCCGCTCTTCTCCTCCGTGATCTGCTCCCAGGCATGTTTCAGGGTACTATTGTCTCGTTGTACCATACAGAAGCTCCAAGGAGGGGACTGGAGGTTCTCTGTGGAGGAAAGGAGACATGAAGCTGAGGCCTGGGACAACATTCTATAATGAGCATGTTCCCATGTTTTCTCCGTTCAAGTCTTCCCTTGCTTTATTGTTGGAACCTCAATTTCCGTACTATAGAAAGGGGCCTCCTGGAGCCTGGCACTCAGGACATTCAATGAAATTTGTTGTGTGAGATACTCATCAAATCTAGGTACAGCTCTACCCAATAAAACTTTTTCAGGTAATATTAGGACCACCCCGACATTCCTTACTTGGCGATCCCCATCCACCTGCAGTAATACCTCAGTTAGTGGATAATCTTTCCTGTCCCCATGGACACACAAGCTCTGCAGGTATTCTCCTCTTTTAATTTGTGGGAGTGAGACCATATCTTGGCTGACTACAGTATGGTGGCAGCCTGTGTCGAGTAGGGCGACAACAGTGTGGCCATTTATATAGATCTTTTTCCGAAATGCAGGCATTTTTTTTTCCTGTAAGCAACATTTTACTCTTAGTATACTCAATTTCCATGGGCTCACTGAGTGTACTTTCAGCAGACAATTGTGTGCAATGTGACCCCACTCAGAACAGCGAAAACACTGGGGGTCCCTGATATGGAGTCGTCAATTCGATTGGTGTCTTCACTGGTCCTTGGGTAATGAATATCGGTTTGGGTTCTCCTGTTGTACCCCTTACCCGGTTAAGGATTTTTGGAGAAACCACAGGAGTACGGGCAGGTGTCACCCTAAACTCGGGGGAACGGGGGAAGGCAAAGGCACGGTCAACCGCCACTTGCACAGTCAGATTTGGATGCTGTTTTACCCAAGATCTAGTAGTGCTGGGAAGAGTTTCTAGATATTGTTCGAGGTATACTCTTTCAGTAACCTCCTTCACAGTGGAAGAGCTGGGTTGAAGCCACCTATTGGCTAAATCTCTGATGCAATAGTATAAAGCCCTAGGGTTGTCCCCAACAGTCCATTTTTCTCTTTGGAAACGATTTCGATAGTACTCCTGGTCATACCCTAGTCGTTCTAGTATGGCCCTTTTTATATCTGCATATGGTGGATTCCCATCAGGATTGGCTGCCTGGTAAGCAGCTTGTAATTCCTCAGACAATAGTGGTGCAATGTATTGGCCCCATCTCTCTGGTGGCCAGGTTGCCATAGTAGCAAATCGTACAAAGTTAATGAAAAAATTATCAGGATCCGCTCCTTCTTGATATTTCTGTAATATCGTCCCTGTAACATTTGGGTGCACTCTTGCGCTAGATATTGCATCCTTGAGTCATAAAATGGCAGTGTCCTGTACCTTCTGGTTGGTAGTCATAAGGGTCGCTTGCTCTTTTAATGCCTCCTGGAAGACTTCCCTATCTTTCTGAGCTATCTGAGTCTGTTGCTTGAGCACCAACTGTAAATGTCTCTGTCCCTCGGCCAGTTGGGCAACCATTGCCTCCATAGTGATGGGTTGGGTCATAATGTATATCACCCTGTTAAAGATCACACTTCTGACACCATTGTAGTCTATTGGGACCTACTGTCAGAAGGAAGTATTTTGTCACAATTTTAAATATGAGGAGACTTTATTGAGGTATTAACAGAATTGAGTATAAGTCCATCCATTAATGTGAAACTTAGTGTCTTTCTTCACTTATCTGAATTCTAAGACTCATTCTCTCTGAAATAATGAAATCTTCTGGTGAATGGTAACTGGAAAACTCCCTGGATGTGTGAGTCTGGCCCTTGAGGAAAGTACAGAACACAGATTCAGTCAGTACTCATTATTTGTATTTGTCACAGATGTTCGTGAGTGTATGTGCCCTTCACTGAGTGCTCAGGGGGAGTTAGTGACCTCTCTCCCTGTGATGATATCACATGCATCACGGGTGCTCTTGTAAACCAGCCTACCACCTGTGGAACACACTCATGCGCAGTGGTTTAACTTGCCTGGGGCCACGGCACTCCTGGGTCGTGGCTTCGTGGGTCACAGCATCCACAACTCGTCGGGGCTCACTGTAAACCAGGCGCAATGCTGCTATAGCGGTCGTCTCATCTTCTGCGTCTCTGGTCGTCCGGTCCCTCTCCCAGGCTTCTCAGATCCTCTTCTACGATGGGTCACTCTGATTCGCTTCTCTCAGTGTTTTCCTCCCTCTTGCTGGAACCGTCCTCCTCCTCGCTTGGGTTCTTCTTCTCCTTTTCATCATCGCGTGTAATTGTTAGTCCTTCCTTTATGTTGACCGCAACTGTGCCTGATTGGACCTGCGTGACTGGTGCGATGTTAATTGAACTAGTGAGGCTATCGGCGTCAGCCATGTTGGAGGTATATGAAGCGTTCGGTACCGTATTACATGTACCAACTCATTTTCAATCAGTTGAATAACCTTAAATACCATTCTCACAGCAGTCCAGGTGCATCTTCCACTCTTCAGTCTCCAAGAACTGGCTGGATGCACATTGCTCAGTGCTCCAGGCACTTACCACAGCATGCAGCCCCTCTCATTACATTCAGACTATGTTTCTTTAACAGACATGAACGGGATTTGCCTCATGATAAGATCTGGCCTTCTCTTTGCCTATCATATACTCAATCTGAGGAGGGAAAATCACTTGGCCAGCACTCCAAACTCTCTACAGACACTGCCAACCCCTAGACTGCTGCCTATTTGCTTGCCATGGTTGTTCTCTACACCCCTTCCAACCGATTGCCACAGCTACCCTCTCCCTTCCTCATTCATCTACTCCCCTGACTCCCTCTCAATTTGCCAAATTTTAGTGCTCTCAAGTGCCATAGCGTGCATCTCTGCATGCTGTTCACCCGCTTTTGCCACTCTTTCTGAGTAGCCCACCTGTGTCCAGATGCCCATTCCCCCAAGTGACAGCCGAGGTGTACCTTCCTTCTGTTTCTCTACCTCATACAACCCCTTTCAATACCACCACACTAATTGTCCTTTTTGGGGTTGTTAGGAATTTAGTTTCTGGTTGGCAGAGGCATGCACCCTAATCAAGCAGGACCTGCAATCCTAGTCAGGGTGAGTCAGAAACACACTTTAAATTAACCTGTGCTCATCCTCTGGTAGCTTGGTACAGAGTAGTCAGGCTTAACTTAAGAGGCAATGTGTAAAGTATTTGTGCAACACTTCAAACAGTAACACAGTGAAAACACAACAAAAGACTCCACACCAGTTTAGAAAAATAGAAGATGATTTTATAAACTAAACAAGACCAAAATGACAAAAATCCAATAAGTTGAAGTTGAGATATGAATTTCTAAAGATTAAAAGTGTAGATAGCGCTTAGAACCAATAAGCTCCTATGGGGGTTATCTAGTCACACTGGACCGGGGCAAAATCAAGATTTCAGGCCAACCACGATGGATGCAGACCGGATACAGGAGCCACGCAAGGCCTGCTGAACAAAGTTCCTTGATCCTGGTTGCAACAGTGAGATGCGGGCTGCAGCCGAGCGATGTGTCGGTGTAGATCCCACAGTCGAGGCCATTTGTCGATTTTCTCCACACAACGATGGTGGTGTGCTGGTTCCATAGATGAAGCCCCGTAGCTGAGGTGTGTTGGTTCCCAGCCGACGCACCGATATTCTCTAAGCAGTCGAGGGGATGCGTTGATCGTCTCTCACTGCAGCTGCAGCGATACAGTGGTCCCAATGCGTCGGTTCTGGAGATGATGCGCTGGTTGCAATGCACCAGTTCTGTTCCTGCAAGAGCTGCAGTGGGCCATCTTGTCATTCTTGCTCTACTCCTCCTCACTCAACACCTGTGCCCCTCTTCTATGTCACTATCCCTTCCTGCTCGCGTGCTTCGACCCACCCATGCTCACTACACACACACCCGCACACATACACGCACACACAGTTTCTCCTCCCAGCCTCCCATACATTTTAGAACATTTTCACTTACCATTTGCTGCCTGTGCTGGTCTGCTTCAGCCCTTTAGCTGATGATGATTGGACCTTCAAGGCTGGTATAGTGCTTCCTCCCAAATCGGGTTCTGAAGCAGGAAACTGAAAGTTGAGTCCTGCGTAGCACCTAACCATGCACTGGCATGTTTCAGCTTTCAGTCTCATGCTTTTAACCCCTCACAATGACACAACTACACACAAGGTGGGGTGGGGTGGGTCAACGAGGCTCCTGACTCCCGGCTCTGTGACTTGATGGGAGTGGGTGAAGTGACAGTCTGATTCACTGATAGCCCCAGGCACTACAGAGTGTAAATCTAAGGCACTCAGGGCAACCTGTAACAGTGATGCTGCCACTAGTCACTAATGGGGTGGGCCCTGAGTGTCAGACCCCTGAGAACAGTCTGCCTGATGGTTGGTTCAGTTGCCTATATGTACTTTCTCTAGCCATCAGACAAATTCATGCCTGAGCTGTTGCTGGTCTGTGCTAACAGCGAGGCTTTGCATTTTTAAAAATTATGCCAATAGTAAATAATAGGCAATCATTCATTATTAACAAGATAAAAATAAGGCAGAAAACATGGAAGAAGAACCTTGATACCCATATGGGTTAGCCACTGCTGATCACCACTGCTGTAATGGGGGCCTCTGCTGCACTAAGCAGAGTCACAAATGTACCCAAGACCGCCCCTGCAGTTTCCCAAACCTGCCAGCCTAGGCTATCATGGCAGACTGTTAAACCTCCCACTGCCTGCATTATTGTGGTTCTACTTCAATTCAATCAACAGAAGGAGGGAGTTATTGTACCATAGGAACAGGAGCCACATGCCATATCAATACCACTAGTGCACTGGCCACCTCCAGTCCTGCTGGGCTCTCTCAACATCTTTGGCACAGATTCACCACCTGGTATGGAAGCACATAGAGGAAAGAAAAGGCCAAGCAATATTCCATAACTTCTTGAGGATCTCAGCAATTCTCTATAGGCATTTCTTCAACTCTCTGGGTGCTCAATGGCTCTATAGATCTCTGAAAGTAGCATGGTCCCAGTGCTTCCTCAAATCCTCCTTTCTCTTCCTTTCTCTTTTCTGGTTTTTGACTTCCTTCATGCCATATCCAGTCACTGTGGACAACCATAACTACTATAAAATTATTAAGCACTGTCTGGGCTCCAAGCGAGCCATTACCCACTACAACCACTCTAATTGAGTGCAGTAGGCAGACACAGGCAGACATTGGCAGGTGCCGGGAGAAGGGATTGGGGGCCAGATGTACGACCGCAAGTAATTGCGAATCGCAATTTGTGTGAAATTGTGAGTCGCAAAATGCGACTCGCAAATTGAAATCTACGTACCAAACTGGTACAAAGATTGCGAGTTGCTAATGACTCACATCACAATTTAGCGTTGAGGCTATTTGCAAGTCGGTAAGCGCTTGCAAATAGCGTCCATGGCTGAAATGGATGTTTAGCATTCGCAAATAGCGAAATCGGCTGAAAAGGCCATTTAGTGCACGCAAATAGCGGACGCGGTTACAAAAAGAAGCTGAAACACTTCTTGGGAGAGCAGAAGGACCCCAAAACAGGAAGTGGTGTCCCTGGAGATTCCTGATCAAAATTGTAAGCACATGATAAGGTGCAGCAGCACAGATCAACACTGCAGGCAGGCTCCCAAAAAAAAGCAAAATGTCCAGCAAGGCCAGTGAGAAGGCAGGAAAGGAGCGTCTGCGGAAACTAAAATTCTCAGAGAAGGAACTGGACATTATAATTGAGGAATGCTGCAATAATCACAAGCAGCTGTTTGGGAGGGCATCTCACACTGTCCCGGAGTCGGACAAAAGAAAAATATGGGGAGAGTTGCAGCAGCGCATAAATGCTCTGGGTGTGGCACACAGGTCCCTGGACGATATAAAGAAAAGGTGGTACGACCTGGACTCCAGGGCCAAGGAGAGGGTGGCAGCACGGTTGCGTGAAGTCTAAGGGACAGGAGGAGGGCCATCCAATGTATCGGTCCCATCAACAGCAGAGGCTATGGTGGAGAGTACCCTGGAGAGAGAGGCAGTGGTTAGATTTGGAACCCTCGATACATCTCTGCCTCCACCAAACCCTGGTAAGTGTGAAATGTGTAACGTATTTGCAGTTCAGCCCACAGCCTGCTCTCCACATGCATGCAACACACCCACACCCGAATAGTCCATCTTCACGAAACAAAACTCACAGGTGGTGCATTATGGGAAACGTAGTCAGTGACATAAACAGTGCAGTTACGGACTGACATGAGCTGAAAACCATAGTAACACCACTGAGTTAGTGACTCACATATTTATTATTTTTATTTACCTATTTGCCACGTAGATACACCTCTGGGAGGAGAGAAAAGGGTGGATGACGCGGAAGAAATCCTGGATCAGGGCCAGATGGAGGAAGGGCAGGATGAGGGACCATCAAGTTGGCCAAGTTGTTCAGATGTCCAGGCTACTGCTGCATCCAGCTTAACACAGGCTCCCGTTAGTGAAATCTCAGTATCACAGCAGCTAGCACCATCACGACGCACATCTTGTCACCAGGGTACAGCTGGTGCGTCCAACACAGCAGTCAGGAAGGCGGCTGCAAGCAAGACTGCACACTCCCCCACATGCTGGAGCAGCCAATCAGGTGGTGTTTGGCGGCCAGGTTCAGACGATGCTTGGGATTCAGCGCCTGCAACAGAAACAAATTAGGCTGATGAACATCAAGCGGTGCCAGGGATTCACTAATTGTACCCAACCAATGGCTGACATTAGGGCCGTATTGAGCAAAAGTTTGATGCCCTTACAGGGGCTATTGGGGAGCTGTGTAAAGAGTTGCCTGAGGAGAGAGGGCAGCAAAGACAAATGGAGCGCAGCCGTGCACATAGGATGGACGCTATGACCTGGGCAATCAGGAGGCTAGCGCAGGCAACCAGTCAACACACCAAGCACACCCTGGGTCTTCAGGTAGAGATGGGCCACTACAGTGGTGATGTGGCACGAGGGATCCAACAGATCACAGCAGCAGTGGAGGTAATGCAAACTAACATGTTTGCCAGTGGAGGAGCAACAGAGGCAGCAGATAGCAAGGTGTCCAGCTGCAGTAGTATGTCTGCTGCGGACACACCAATGCTGCGGAGAAGCAGCAGCCGCCAGGCTGTAATTCCACCTGCCAGCTCCCCCCCCATGCTGGACGTAGAGGCAGGAAAATACTTGTTACCACTTAGATGCCATTCAGTAGCCCAACTTTTTTGTTTATTTTGTGGTGCCATAACCACATTACAGTTATACTCTTGTTAAGTTATGCAGATGGAGATGGACAGGTTGTCCTAAAATTGTTTGTGCAAGCTCGCACAATAAAGGAAAAGATTCATTGTTGAAATCACAATTTGTATTGTCATTTGTAGAGGGTAGTGTGTCAATGGGTCAGACCTACCTTGCAAAAAAATTGTTGGCTATGTGGTCCCTGCGCCTTCTCCCCTCTGCTGCTGAGCTTCCCTCCCATGGCTGTTGGGCAGGTAGTCCTGGGTCATCATCCTCAAAATCTGAATCAGACACCTCCATGGGCAAGCCACCCCTGCTGGCCATGCTGTGGAGTATGGCACATGTTGCCACTATTTTTCAGACAGTCTGAGGTGCATACTGCAAGGCTCCGCCACTCTTGTGAAGGCACCGGAAGCGCGATTTTAGGATGCCAAATGTGTGCTCAATCACGGACCTGGTGCACCTATGTGCCATGTTGTACCGCCTTTCATGTGAGTTGTTGGGAGACAGGGACGGTGTGAGTATGCATGGCCACAGGGCATAAGCACTGTCACCTGTAAGGGAAATATGATGGTGAGACAACATGCAGACAGACATGAAAGTGCCAATACATTTCACTGTGGACATGAAATATGAGTACCTAGTAGGTATCCTTCATCAAAGTCACCTCTTTCTAATTTCTGGTATATGCCACTATGTCTGAAGATGTATGAGTCATGGGTGCTCCCTGGATATTTGGCCACAATGTCCGTGATGATGTTGTTTGCATCACAGACAACTTGAATGTTGAGGGAATGTGTGCTTTTTCGATTCCGGAATATGTATTCGATGCAAGATGGGGGACATATGGGCACATGGGTACCATCTATGCACCCAAAGACCTGTGGAAACCTGGCTATTCTGTAGAATTGCAGTTTGGTATTTTCTACTTCCACATCATCCCTGGGCAGGTAGATGTGTTTGTGTATGTGTTGGAGCATGGCATCTAGAAATTGTGGAAGAAACGCGAAAGCGCACTCTGCGACACCCCTCCAGCCACTGCAATGACATCTTTGTAACTACCAGTGGCCAATAGGTGGAGGGAGCACAACACCTGAACATGTGTGGGATTGCATTGCTGCGCTGGGTTCTGCTTTCCAGTTGTGGCTTCAAGGTGTCTCAGCCGGTACTTCTCATATATCTCTTCCTCTGTCCTCTCAAATAAATTTAGCCTGATTCTGAATATCCTCACCTGTCTCCACCTCCTCTGCTGGGCAGCCAGTATCTGCATCCTCCTCACTATCACGTACAGGGCAGCCATTTTGGAAAGATTTCTGATGCATTCTGGGGCTGTTTTTATACTTTGGGCCTGGTTACCACCTGTTTTGGATTTATGGTAAATTGCATGTGCAAACGAGCCATTTTGCGCATGGTCGCTTTTTGCGACTGGTCTGTAGATTGTGAATAGTGACTCGCAATTAGCGACTCGCTATTTTGGAAATGCAATTACCGGTCGCTTTTATTGCGAGTCGGTATTCACTCGCATCACAAAATTTTGTTTTGCGAGTGCCTGTTGCACATTGCGTACGACCGATTTTGCATGCGCAAATCGATTCATGACCGATTTTGCACTCGAAAAATGGTCGTACATCTGGCCCTGGGAGCTGTGGAAGTTACAGGTCATAAAATAGAAATGGCAAGCTCACATGATACATATCTCTGCTGACAACACTACAGCAGCTCTGACACACAAAACTCTGCACTTTCAAGACAATAATGAGCCTTTCCTGCATCACGAAGTAAACAAAAAAGTGGTGGATGGAATGCCTAAACTAACCCCAGCCACTTGTAATAATTCAGATCACATCCCAGTCCACAATGCCATCTCAGATTATGCCCAGCCGTATACAAATCAGCCTTGTTTCTTCTCCGGTAGGAACAGGCCAGCCTAAAATGCCAAGCCAGGACCTTTCTCAATAGGAACACGAGCACCCAAGACTGGCTTAAATCTATTTGGGCCTCCTCAGTGGAGTGCAGTTTGGTTCCAGTGGTACAGTGAGCAGAGGGCACACATCTGGGTATACCCATCGCACATAGGGCATCACACTGAAGCAAATAAAAGTGATGGGCAGAATGCTTGAATTAATCTCAGACATTGGTAATTAATCAAGACAACATCCCACCCTATCATTATTTTGCCCACCATGCCACCTCAGACTAGATCCAGTCTTATGCAAATCGACCTTGTTCTACCCACAATAGCAATGTTCACAGTCCCTACAGGGCATGAACTGTCAGGGGTTTTTAGTCTCTAAAGGAAATATCTGTTTAATCTCAATTGTGAATAAAACACTATGCAGCACTTACCTGTGCTGGTGTCCTGTTCACAACTGCAAACAGGGCCCTGTGGCAGCAATCACCTACTCTGGCCCTCTAGCCCCTGATATAGAACTGGGAGAATGAATACCAGGGCAGTAGTCAACTGTCCTGTCACTCACATTTAAGAGTAGGGCATCATGACACCTATCAATTTCCATGCTCCTCCTTCTCTCACAACCATAAGCAAGAGATGGTGGTATGGGTGGTTATTTGCTGCCCTGGTTTGTGGTGGGTGAATGGGAAGGGGTCTCATGTTTACTCTGTAGCTCATGTCATGTCATTCTCTCTGGAAAACCTGTATGCCTCCACAAAGAAAACCACAAAGAAGCCAGTCCATAGCTAACCGTGGAATATCTCACCCATTCAATTCTATTGCACGTCGCAGCTCTCTATCAGCTATTGGTCTTATCTATGTCCACTTATTCCCTGGGTAACCTGTGCAATTGTACCAAAACGTAGTTAAAACCTTATATACATATATAGATATGCTGTGTTCTACCTCAACAACGGTTCAGATAATGTTCCTAATGCCTTCCTATATTTCGCGTACGAGCGCCGCAGCCCAATGTTAATCGTTGGCCTTATGTTTGTTTACTTACTCCACATGTAACCCAATGCAAATGTATCTAAGTATTGTTAAATCATTATATATCCATTTGTGCTGTTGCTACCTCAAAAATGTATCAGCCACTGACCCTGATACATTCATTTATTTCGCTTACGTACTGCCACGATGTCGTTTTGTTTAACCAAATTAGTACTGATACTATATGTATGCTATGAAAACAATCTCATAATCAGTTTCTACCTCAGAATTGCCTAGACGTTTCAAGTCAGTACCGCCAGGATGTCTTTATGCCTACCCCAATAGGTACCACTACAATGTGCTTTTAAACAAACTATACAGTCATAAACTGTATCTACCTCAGAAATGTATTACTACTGATCTTTACACCTTCTTATGTATCGCCTATGTACTGCTATTGTATTTTGCCTGTATGTCTACCCTAATATGTCTTATGTAAACTACATATTTGCTACCACGTATACACTGTGAAGCACTCTATTGCCCTTGGGTCGAGTTAGCCTATATAAAAACTCTACAAATAAAAAAATAACAATAATAATAATGTCACATGCTGGAATAGGGGGAATGGCCTGTCCCTAGGTGGCAATGGGCGAAAGGGAACCATCAATTTGCCTCCACATCCATAGCGCAAAATGACGTGGAAGTTTTTTAAACATTCACCAATCCCTTGGCTAAAATGGAGGAGAAAGGGATAATTTGTCCCTTTTGCATCTTAGGTGTTTGTCAGGTTTTCTTTCGGGGTGAGAGGGCTGGTTTATGGCCCCAACTCACAGTTCCACACACATGGGCACGCAAATAGTTTTTCGTAACACAATTTGCAAACCTCATTCGAGGCTTGTTAATCCAAGATAGCCATCAGAAGAAATATGTTAAGTGGTAATCTAACTGGTAATCACATATATATGCAGAAATATTGAGACTGTATTTGAAAATCTTGTGGGAGTTAGGGGTTCTTTTCAAACCAGTGGACAGATTTACACCAATCAAAAAAAAGATGCACAAGACCTATACTAATTCTCCTGTCCACATTAGTTATTGAGCAGGCCACCAGAGTTTTCTGACTGAAAAACCTGATCTTAGTGGCAATTATGACTCTCTTTTATATTATAGTCTAACCTATATCATTACCTGAATTTACGTATATGGTTGCTATGGAAATAGTTCGCCATTTAAAAAAATGCAGAGATTCAACAGTTATGGTTAGCAATATGACTGTTCATGACTCTTGATATGGCATTCCAGAAACAGAATGAGACAAGGCAGAAGGGCAGGGGCTAGCCTTTCCTTCTGCAATATCTACTGTAGCACAATCCTCTCAAGGCCCAAGTTAAAAAAAAATCCAACTTTTATAGAGTTACAATGCTCCAAAGAAGGAATCAAATTTTCTCATACCTGTTTCTTATACAAGACTGTTCCCCTGCTTAATTGTTTTCAGAATTGTCCCTTTATGAGTGTTAATAAATACAGATGGCGGTGAAGAATCTTAGGGGCCCATTACGATACCCGGCGGAAATAAATCCGCCAGGCATGGAAGCGGCAAAAATCCGCCCGCACACACCGCCTGAACACCGACCACGCCATTACGATTACACAAACCGAAAACCGCCATCGGCGGAAAAAGCACACAAAATACCGCCCGCCAACGTCCGAGTCGGAGTCAAACCGCCCGCCACGGACGGAAACACGCACGACAACACAAAACCGCCCGCCCTCACGGCCGACACACCGCACGTGAAATTACGATCGCACCGACATGAGCGCGGAAAAACAACAAATATACCGCCCGCCAGCGCAAACAACGCCGATGAGAATCGACACGGCAGAAGCCATGGCGCCAACGTACCTGCACAGAAACCATCCGCACACAAAACCAATAGCACACAACATGGCCAACAAGTCCACACAGCAAGGCACGCACAAATACACAAGCACAGTACACATCCCGAAAACACCCCCCGGACAAACAAAAAATACAAAGGCCAGAACCCCAGACACAACACACCTGAAAACAACAGACCATGAGGACACACCCACATAGGTGAGTACAAAAGCAGCACTCCCACAGACCACAACCCCTTGCTACATTGCAAACCAGAGAGGAGAGGAGAGGACACAGTGACACAGCAAGGACAGCAGCACACCACAGAAACGCACACATCACAACCACCACCACCACCACCACCACCACCAAACACCACCACCACCACCACCACCACCACCAAACACCGGCACCACAAACCCCCTGCACATTACACAACACACACCGCACCAGCACCACAAACACCATGGCACCACAAAGAATGCCCAAGTTCACACCCATGGAGCTGACGGTCATGGTCGACGAGATCATCAAGGTGTACCCACAAATCTATGGGAACATGGTCCAGCACACACCACTAGCCACCAGAAACAGAATGTGGAACCGGATCGTAGACCAGGTCAATGCAGTCGGGACCCTGCCCAGGAACAGAGTCGAGATTAACAAACGTTGGAATGACGTAAAGAGCCTGGTCAAGAAGAAGGAGGGCAAAAACAGAGAGCTGGCTGCCGTCACTGGCGGAGGGAATCCCGCGCTCTTTAAGACCTTCAAAGCGTGGGAGGAGAAGGTGCGAGTCGTAATCCATCCGGAGATCCTCGCCGGATTAACAGGGGAGTGGATGCTGGTAAGTACAAACTAATGTATACCAGCACACCGCTATGTACTCACATGCACTACCACCATGCCACAGCTCCCAGGGACAAACACCCCCATGTCCAGCACACAATACACAACACATCACACACACATGCAACAGACACTACCACACACAGCCCAAACCGAACAACTGTAAGATGCGTGGGGACATGTGTACACTCAAGCCAGCCACGTAACCACCAACAGGTCCCCAAATATGCCAGAAGCGCCACAACGAGCACCCACCACACCCATGTGTCCGCCACAGCTGCACTAACCGACAAGTAACAGGTAAGTGGCAGGAACACAAAGTGCAGTGGGTGGGACGGTGGACAGCCCAAGTACAACACACACCAGGCCCCAGTCCCACAGCACAGCAAGGAGGAGCATCCCCCACACCCCACAGCCACGTGTCAGCCACTGCAGTGCACAACGACAGCCGAAAGGCAGACATCACGGTCCACAGCAATCGGTGTCAGTGGGTGTCCAGCCACCCCACGACCCACAACACCCCCCACCCCCACAGACCTGCAACATGGAGCACCCCCGCTTAGAGCCATGTGGCATCCAGTACAGTGCACGCACGAACAACTTGCAGGTGGGAAACTGGACAGGGCTGGATTACTGGAGGCATGAGGACCATAACACGACCAACACATGGGACATGTCACGTAGCAGACGAACACGCAGCACCGCCCACCGTCACGAACAAGTGAACAATGTGCACACGGACATGAACAACAGACTCACACCCCACATGACCCATCACAGACATAGCAACACCCAAGGAGCCACGTCTGCATGCACAAGCCACACTGAATATAGTACCACACGGCAGCCACTGTGCAACTCATCACACACAACCGAAACACCATTGAAGTCCTGTCCATGTAGCCCCTACTGCCTGTCAACCACACACCCCACAACTACGCCTATGTAAGACAAACAACACTAGACGCAACAGAGCGGAACAACATAAATGCACACGAACACCACTGAACCCATCAAACACACAGACACACCATGCACATACAACATACCATCCATCCCATCCGTCAGCCCCAGTCTCATGAAAGGCATGTCATCCGCACAGCTGCCACACATACAGCAGTCACGCTAAGATACATGCCCATGACCAACCATGTGCCAGAAGTCAATGAAGCGCACGACACACTGTGAGCAACAACACACAACATGGGCCACACCCCCCGAGCACTGCAGTGATGCACATGGCACAGGGCAGCACGCACACCAAGGAGATGGGACAACTGCAATACGTTGGCTGGCACACAACCATCACTCACTCATAACGATGCGTCCAATGCCATGTCCAGTAATCACAACAGACAGCAAATATGCAGGCCATGTCAAGCATGCACACACCTCAAACCATGCACTGTCATGCTGCCACAACACATGTCACGTTCGGCACCCATGGCTCACAGCATGTACCCCAAAAGCATATTCCCTCCCAAATGCGAATCTGGGGCATGGCCCCCATGTTGCCATATGCGTTCCTAAGCGTTCCATTTGAACCCCAAAAGCATATTCCCTCCCAAATGCGAATCTGGGGCATGGCCCCCATGTTGCCATATGCGTTCCTAAGCGTTCCATTTGAACCCCAAAAGCATATTCCCTCCCAAATGCGAATCTGGGGCATGGCCCCCATGTTGCCATATGCGTTCCTAAGCGTTCCATTTGAACCCCAAAAGCATATTCCCTCCCAAATGCGAATCTGGGGCATGGCCCCCATGTTGCCATATGCGTTCCTAAGCGTTCCATTTGAACCCCAAAAGCATATTCCCTCCCGAAATGCGAATCTGGGGCATGGCCCCCATGTTGCCATATGCGTTCCTAAGCGTCCCATCTGAACACCAAAAGCAAAGTACAAACCAGACCCAGGATGGGCCAGGAGCCCGCATACACCAGAGTCACAATAAGTAGGGGCACAGCAACACACCCATCGGCATGGCCAATCCGTCCCATGCCACATGTGCACAGCACACAGTCCCATTGCCAAGCACACACAACTACAGATGCTACAGCCACACACACGCCTCCGGGGAAACCCATGTACGAGATTGCACGAACTGTCAATGTCAGACGACAAATACATACTTCGCCAGGTGCAACACAATAACAAATCTCATTCTCTCCACAGGTGACGAACTGCTGGATGCTGGGGATGGAGCCAGCAGCCAGCACAGCCAGCCTACAAGCCCCCAACGAGGACACACGGATCTGGAGGATCTGTCCTCCTCTTCGGACACGGACAACCAACCAGGCCCATCTGGTGTGGCAGGGCCCAGCCGCTCCCCAGGACCCCTCCTACCCACCAACCCATCATCCAGGGCTGCTGAACATTCCCAGCCCCCTGCTGCCACTGTCGTTGCGGCCACACCCACGGTCATTGTGGCCACTACCACTGCCGCAACCGCCACCATCGCCGCACCGACCACCACCGCCGCCACCACCGCCACGTCTTCGCTGGCACCAGCCCCAGCGCAGGTGGTGGCCCGGACGACTGGATCCACCCTGGGAGCCACAGCGAGGACCGTGGTGAGCAATGTGGCTAGTGGGCAGGCCGGTGGCAGCAGGACTGGTAGGAGGAGCAGGGTCAGGGAAACGCCAGCCTCCCCTGGGAGCCATGCCCTGCCTCACATGGCCAGAGTCCTTGGGGCCTATGAAGAGGCCCAAGGACAATGGGTCCGGTCTGCTTCAGACACGCGTGAGGTGCTGGGGGTGCTGAGGTCCATGGACGCCCGTATGGGCCAAATCGTGGACCTCATGGGACAGCTGGTGGTGGCGGTGAGGTCACAGCCAGGGACAGCAGCTCCCCCTCCGCCACCACCTGCCGGGGCGCAGGGTGGAGCAGCAGTGTCCAGTTCCCCTGCGTCCACAGCCAGTGATCACACCTCAACCACCAGCATGTCGCAAGCAGGCACCCCCTCGCAAGCGTGGAAGGGGCCGTCCGAAGTGGAAACAGATCTCCCGGGAGGACTTCGCACGCTCCAGTCGCAAGTGAGGCAGCCAGCCAGCCTTCCGCCAGCCTTCCTTGACCAGCCACTGCATTGACTTGGACTACGATCCCACTCCACACAGCCATCTGGATGGCATGTGTGTGTTGGACTATGGACATAGAACCAGTGGGTACACCCTGATCATCACGCAGCCATGACCGACAGCTCATTGTCACTGCACGCACCACTTTTGTCATCACCTTACACACAATCACATGTCACAGTTTGTAATAAATGCACCTTTTTCACTAACTGCTGTTTGTGCCCTGTGTCTTATTTGTACGGAATACAACGGCCACCTTGGGCGGAAAGGCACCTGATGCGTGGCATGGCATTTGAATCCGGAGGGCCTGTAGGGACCTAGGGGTGGGAGACAGAACAGGAGCACATTCAATGAGTGTGTCACACACCCATCACACAGTACATGTCAACAACTACAAGCAATGTACACACATCGCACAGAGCAATAGGGCACAATGCCACAGCCACCAACAGTGGCATACTACCCCTGGCCATGGAGCGTTGACACACAGCACGCAGTGAACAAACGGCCACCCTGACACAGCACACACACACCTGCACAGATACAGCCACATCAGCCGTCGTACATGGACACTCACCGTCAAGTGAAGTAGCGGGCGATGAGCTGCTGCCGCACATTACCAGCTTCCTCCTCTCCGCTGTCCTCCTCACTCGAGCTGTCCTGGTCTGCGGGCTGGGGCCCTGGTTGATCTCCGTCATCCACGATGAGGGGATCTGCTTCCGAATGGCCAGATTGTGCAGCATGCAGCACGCCACCACTATCCGGCACACCTTCTGTGGGGAGTACGCCAGCGCACCCCGGTGCGGTCCAGGCACCTGAACCTGGACTTGAGGAGGCCAAAGGTACGCTCGACCACACGTCTGGTCCTCCCATGTGCCTCATTGTAGCGATCGTCTGCTGGGGTGCGAGGATTCCTCAATGGACTGAGCAGCCATGCCCCATTCGGATACGCAGAGTCACCTGGGTGTGAGGGACACAGAGAACCGTTGCTAATCCAACTGGACAGGGGACAGCATCGCACAGCCAGCACGCTACACCACTCCACATACTCACCGACAATACAGGCACGATCCTGTTGCATATTGGACATCAGTCGTGGCAAGATGCTGTTGCGCATTATGTGTGCGTCATGGGCCGAGCCTGGGAACTTTGCACACACGTGGGTGATCACCATGTCCGCAAGGCACACCACTTGCACATTCAGGGAGTGCGTGTGCTTCCTGTTGCGGTACAGGTGCTCAGTGGCCTGTGGTGGAACAAGGCCGACATGTGTGCAGTCAATGGCTCCAACGACGTGTGGGATTCTGCCAAGGGCATAGAATGCACCCTTCACTGCCGCCAATTCACGAGCCCTGGGGAAGCGGATGTACCTGTTTCGGTACAGCATCATGGCTGCCAGTACATCCCTCAGCACCTTGCTGAACATGGGCTGGGACATCCCTCCTCCACTGCCCACTGTGTGCTGGAATGACCCAGTGGCGAAGAAATGCATGGCGGCCATCACCTTAGCCGTGGGGGTGACAGCAGTCGGATACACCCTGCGGGGACGGAGATGGGGTTCTAACATGGCACACAGTCGATGCAGGGTTGGCCTGTCCAGCCGAAACTTCCTAATAACCTCTGTATCGTCCATGTCCGCCAGCAATTGGTATGGGCGGTCAATGTTCGGTCTCCGCCTAGGGACAATGGCAGAGGACACATGTCAAAGCAACACGACACATAGCAATTTCGCATACACATCACTGACATGACTGAGCAAGCACATGAGCCACAGCCCAGCTGTCAAGCTGGGGCGGCACGGCCACAATACACTTACACAGGTCTCCCAACAATGGCAATGGCTAGTGATACAAACCACTGCCATGTGCATGCACATGGGGATCTAGGCCCCAATGACTTGCGGGCGTGCTGATGGGGACTGACTGCATATCCGTCAAGCGGCAACGCCACGGCAACATGAATGTCTGCTGAGCATGGAACTGCTTCCGCGGCTGGATGAGTATGGCACACGACGACGACGATGTGGGCACAGGCTGAGCGGCCAAAACAAGTGGGACCTGTGGCACGAGGGGATATGAGACAGTAGTAGGTGTCAGCACTGCACCCTATGTACAGCACTGTACGGATCACACCTCCCGAAACATTGACAGGTGTCCACATTGACAGCCCCATGCCAAGACGGCTGTGTGCTTGCAGTCACACGTCACAGGTGAGAGGTTACATTGCACGTGCCAGGTGGCAGTCGTACATAGTGGGAGCTGGCATGTGTGTGCATGTGTCTCCTGTTCAGGATCCACCAGATGGGCGCTGACTCTGTACTGACCATTGGACACAGCATGTTCCGTGGAAGGCTTGTGTGTGTGGGATGGTGGCACTGGATGTGCCTCCGTTGGGTGGGGGCCATGCACAGGGCGGGTACGTCGATGATTGCGCATTGTTGGTCACGGTGGGTGCACCCACTGAAGATGTGTTGCCCTGTGTTCAATTCCTATGTCCGCATGATGATGGACTGTAGATGTGGGCAGACTACACATTGGTCGATGTGCTGTCTATATGCATGTGCCTTCACACCAGGCACAGCTGCCCCTGCACATGTGACCCCTGCTGGACTCGCTGCTGGGTCTGTGGAGCTGATGCACCTTCTGCGCGTGGGGCGGGCAGCTCTCCTCACTTCCCTCATTGCGCATGTCATGACTTTGCCGCAGGTGACATGGATCATGGAGGGCCCACATGTACGCGTGGGTAGGCTACACATGATTGTACACTGGTCGCCACCCCCAGTCAGTGTTTCGAATGGGAAGGTTGTCGTGCTGGTGGTATGTTCGATGTGGCGGATGGGCGGGCCTAGGTGCGGGCTTACATTCCGGACATGGGGGGTAGTTGGATTGGCGACTAGTTGCAGTACACACGGGACACGTCTCTTCCTTTCCACATCTGGGTCATCCCTTGTACTAACTGACAGTGATACAGTCATCTTCGCCCCAGCCCTCATGTCCTCCCCTCGCTCCCCCAATATGCATGCTCACCTGCGAGGCTAGCGCTTGCACAGGCAGCCCCAAGCTCGCACCAGAGAGGGCAAGGAGTGTATGTGTGGGTCCAGTTGCACGAGTGGGCTGTCTCAGGGTATGATGTGTTGCGGGACGCCGTCCACCTGCGTGGTGCCCCAAATGGAGACCCGGCCTGCATGGACTATGCATCACAGTCTTCGCCTTCCGGATCCGCCACCTGCGACACCCAGTGGCTGTGGCTGCCCTTGCGGCCAGGCCGCGTCCGTCTGTGGCTGATGGCCCACACATTCACTCTTTGGCCTCTCTGGGGAGGGCTCGGGGGTGGTGGCGCACGCGCTTGCACTTAGTCGCAATGGCATGTGGCGTGGTTGGTATGATGGGCAATGGATGGGATGGTGCGAGCCACCTCCCGTGACGTCAGTGCTGCTCGTGCTGTGGTGCGTCCCCTACACTTCCATGTGACTTGTGCCATGCTAGACGTTGAGGTTCTATTGCCTGCGTGATATGACCAGGAGGAGCGCGAGGAGACCTCTCACACACCATGCTCCACTGCCATCCCGTGCCCTGTATCGCCTGTGCGGATTGACTATGTTGGGGTTACACCTGGTCGACTGGGGCTGTGTGTGCCTTGTCAAGGGGCATGGCGGGCGCACAACAGGATCCAGCTTGTCCACAGAGGGTGGGCTGAGGTGCGCCTGGTACCGCTTTGTACGTGTGCCCGGCTGCTGTGCACACACGTGTTCACTCCCCCGACAGGTGTCCTCTCACAATGCCCAGGGAAGCGGTGGTGTACTGTTCATGACCCCTCCCAACACGGCGTGCTCCAACTTGGCATGTGCGCATCTACCCGTCGCACCCACCCACCTGAGCACTGCGTCCATACGACTTCACACGACACATGTGTGTCTTCCACAGTAGTGCTACTCATTTGCGTTGACATCCAATACCAGTGGACTACATGGTCATGTCACGACTGCCGTGTACTTCACATACTCTCATCCTCTCTCATTCGTACTTGTGAAATGAGTCAGCGGAGACAGTTTTGGTTTCAAACATTATATTGAGTCTTCTGTCCTCTGTGATGCAGTATAGTGGACACTACTGGCAGCGGAATACATGTTGAGGATATACTGAGCATGATTGCAAATGGGATAGGGTGTGGGGTTACATGTGATTGGCTGTTGCATGTGGGATGTGGGCTTCAGAGTGACATCTGCTTGGCCAAGGCTGTGCTAATGTACATTTACGTATAGCTGCGGAGCTGCGGACTTTGACACAGACGGTATACATGTAGCCTACCAGACCGCTTGGCATCATGGGCACAGTCCATCTCAGTTCCATGTGACAGGTTTGCTGCGGTTGTTCCTCATGCACGCGTGCATGTGAGATGACATCAGGGCATGTGCTTGCGTGCATGCAGCGGCGTGCCACTTGTTGTTGCACTGTGGTGGTTACTGGACATGTCACAGTCACTGGGGTCGTGTTGTTGTTGTATGCACTTGTCGTCCATGCAAAGGTCCTGGTATGGGATTCCCGGGGCGGGGGTGGGAGGGTGCAGCACCCACAGACTCCAGGCGACCTATTCATGTCCACTGAGCGGTGTGTGTGTCCATGTGCGCTGGATCCATGTCGTGTCCTGGTTGTTCGTGCAGTTCCGTCCATGTGGGTGCGATACACAGAGCCCATGCCACTGCCTCCCACGATGCATGCGGTGTTCCTGGATGTGATGGGGAACAGTGTGCATGTCCCGGTCATATCCGATGTCATGGCGATGTCGTTGATGGTGTGGTTACAGTTGCCGGTCGTTTGGTATGGCTGTTGTGGTGGTGACTGGCCAGTCCGTGCGGAAGCTAAGCATGGGTGCGGGGTTGGACATCATAGGTCACTCGGGGAACCTGCGTTGTGGTCCGACGTATTTACAGGTTGTCAGGTATGCGATGCCGTCCAGCAGGGCTTCCATGTCATTGGTGGTGTACATGTTTGCCAGCCAATGTAGCGGATGGTGGCTGTCAAGGTGTTGTTCGTAAGTTGTCCCTTGGAGGACCATGATGGGGCATGCTGGGTGACATTCGATGTAGCTGTTCTCGATGATCCGTCGTGTGGAGGCACAGTGGTCCCATTTCAGTGCGGGTGCGATGTTGGCCACATACGCCATGCCCCCATAGGCAGAGCAGGCCCTGTCGTGTGCGTCCAGAGGGAGGAGTAGTGGTAGCAGGTCCGCCTTCAGACATGCCGGGTTGGAGAGGCATATCTCGACGGGATGCTGGTAGGGACACCTCCGACAGTAGAAGACGGGCATGACGCAGCTGAACAATGTGATGCGGTAAGTCAGTCGGTAACTTACGTTCAGCAGGGACAGGAGATCGCATCCCAATGTATGGAACAGGTTGGTTTTGTACAGCTTGAGCTGTTCGGCGTAGTTGGGTAGGTGTGTTGCGGTTGCCATTTCGCAGCGGTTCGTTGAGGTGGCGTGCTCCGGCTGTGTGTGCAGTCTGCAATGTGCACGCTCCGGGGTTGCTGTGAGCTCTGTGTAGTCGTGGGAGACAGGACTTGTGTTCTGTTGGCTTGTTTGGAGGACACGGGCCCTCTTCCACATGCTTCTCAGACAGTTCAAGGTCAGTGCTGTGTGACTCCTTCCAATTAACTTGCATGTGGCCGACATGGGGAGTGTTTTCTTCTTTCTTCCCCGTCCGTTGTGTGCTTCTGTGATATGCGCTATCTGCCCTGTGGTCGGTCTCCTCGGCATGCCTGTGTTGGTCTATTCTTGGACAATGGCTGTATTCACCGGCTTCTGTCGTAGGGCTGTGGTTTCGGAGTTGGAATGGAAGGTCATTCAGTGCTGTCTGCTCTCCCTTGTGTGGGCGGCAGGCTGCCTTTCCGCTCTGCGTTGGGCCTTGTGTGTGAATGTTATTCTTGGGCCACCTGTTGTCGGTCCCCGGGCTCTTTGGTGTTCCGTTTTATATGTCTTGTTCATATGTGCAGGGTGGTATGGGTGTTTCTGTGTGGTACTGGCGTTCCTCTTCCCGAAGGAGCCCTGCTTCTCCTAGTTGGTGTTGCCGCCGCTGTGTGCTACGCCATGTTTGTTACACTGGGGTGTGTCCTGCTGTTGCGTGTCTTCACTGACATGTGTGCGTCGGTTGTGTGGCGTTGGGTGTTGTCCGTGAATTGGGCGTTGGGGACATGTCTGTGGCCGGCCTGTCACGTGTCATGTGCGTTCGGGGTGGGGCTGATGTGTGTGCTGCTTGGTTGTGTCCCTGTGTCTGTGTGCGACGCATGCATGGCGCTGCGGTTGGCCTCTGCGTTGTGCGCATGTGTGGCGGCGTCATCGGCGCTTTGGGGCCGTGACGGGGTGGTTGGTTCCTAGTCCCAGGTGGTGTGTACACATGTGTTCTGCGATGTTACGATTTGGCCTGTGTGTCATATGTGGATGCGATGGTGGATGTGTAGTGTACACGCGCTGGTGGGGGTTGTCCGCTTTTCCGCCCTTGCACTGTGTGCGCTGTTTGCGTGCACTTGTTGTGTGTGTGCCTACCTGCGTCTCCGCGGTACGTTGCGTCCTTGGTGGTGCATCAGCAGAAGCATGGGGAGTGCCTGCAGTGCTGGATTCATGCTCGGGGAGCCGCTTCTTCGTTGTCCGTGCTCGGCATCCGTGTTACCGCTTCGGTTTGGCGTACGGTATCTCTTGGCCGTGGGAGCCGTTTGTTTGCGGCATCGTAATTTATGCGCCGGGCGGGACGTGTTTCGTCGGACGGTGTGTGTCAGTTGGGCTGCGCCGCTACATGTACGGGCGCACTTTGATGGCGGACGGTGTTGCTGGCTTGCCGGCGGTGTTTGGCCTACTTTTCGCATCGTAATTGGACGGGCGTGTGGACTGCTGCGTGCCGGCGGTAACTGGTGGTTTTTGCATCCGCCAGCACGGCGGTGGTGCTTCCGCCCGCCATCGTAATGTGCCCCTTAATTATTAATCACCTTTGGATCCTAATTTGGCTATCCCGTACTCTCAAATCGGGTGTGCTATAACCTTACACTTTGAAACATTCTAAATGTGTCTTTTGTCCCTGGAACCTTGTCAACGGCTCTCAAGTCCACAATTGAGGTTGCCCTTCAAAAAACAGGGCTTACGTGTATTGGAATGGTCACATTACTTCCACAAGTTGCTCTTTCCTGCAGCTACTAAAAATTGAAATCACGGGCTGCCAATCAATTGTGGTCTTATGTGTGGAGCAATAGTTGGTTTGATGATATTCAGGTGAGTTCCATTCCAAATCACTGCACAGGATCTGTCCTATTATCTGTGTGGGATAACCTTTGTATTTTTGCAGTTGCTGGTGGTGTCAACACTCTGATTCTATTAAATTCTTCAGTAGATAGGCATTGTCTGTATAATTCTTTCACATCATATAGTTGGTGGCACCGATCTCCTGTAGTTTGAGTCAACCTCAGCCAAATGGCTACTAGAAGTGTCCATTCCTCCCTGTGCCTCTAAAGGTTGTATCTTATGTGGTGGAGTGCCACTGTCGTCATTCTTGTTGCGCAACCTTTTCAATAATTATCAGGAGGGATCCTCTGGCAGTCTTTTTCCAGCCCCTGTGGCTTACACTATTTTATGAATTCATATGATACCGATATGAGTCAACGGGAACAAAGTGTGATTGGATTGGACAGAATTGTGGGTCTATTTGAGGCCAATAGAGGAATCACTTTAGCGAAGCCTTGAAGGTGCGATAAACTGGACAGCACAAGACTGAGTCACAAAAGCATTTATGAGTACGAGAGCTAGTGTTACAGAAGTACTCTTCTACGTACTCTTTCTTGCCTTTAAGATTCGGTCAAGAAATGTCCAACTCGCTATCAGTAAAGATGCAAAGAGGGCTCTGTCCTTTCTGTTTGTACTTGATTGTATATGACCAGCCACGGCCCGTGCAGGTAATAGCGATGGGGCGGTGGGGCCGGGTGGGGAGGACGGACGATGACGAGGGAAAAATAATTATTTATTTAATTCCTCGTTATCGTCCATCGAAATCTCCTCCCCCACCTGGCCCCACCTCCCCGCTCTTACCTGCACAGGCCACGGCTGTATATGACACTTCTATGAATATTACCATTTCATTCACATTTTAGATGTTTGAGGCAAATTCACAAATCCATGTAGAAGTACATTATAGAGTAGTACAGGAGTACTATTTTAAGTACTCCAAAAGTCCCTTTGTGATTAAACCCCACTGAGCCTGCCATATGACTGTGACGCTGCTGCTCAGTGCATACATGAAAAGAAACAGACACATGTTTTTTATTAGGTCATATTGTTGCTTTCAGTCCATCTGTGTGGTGCTGCCAATGAAAATCCTTTGATGGGAAATGTTTCTTCATATAGGAGTATAGATTTACGTTTGACAATGAAATTGCTGGCTCTTTCCAAGGCTTACAGTGATCCAGAAATCTGGCACAAGCCCTTTTGCTTCCAGTTTCACATTCTGTGTTGGAATTAAATTGCACATGGACCTGGGGTTTTTCTTTCTCAAACTCTTCAGGTATTACTTAGAGGAATTTTTACAGCAACAAAAGCAGAAAGGAGAAATCAAATCAATGAAACCCAAAACCCTCCTTTCGACCTGTGAAACTCTGTAGTAAAGCTGCGGGAGGCAGTACTGTCACCATGTCCATCAATATATCCGGTCTCTCCTTAATACGGAACGGGGTGAGGGGAATCCTATTTCTGCTGCTAGTGATGTCTTATGTGAAGTTGGAAAAATCAGGAAATCCTACATCATATATTAGAATCAGACTACAACAGACTATGCACTTCAGCATCTGGGAGAGCCATTCACTACAGTTCTTCAGTACCTCCTAAATGCCCTACAAAAAAAACCTTGAGCGTAAAATACACAACACTCAAGTGCTTTAATAAAATTGTGTTTCTGTCCAAATATATATAGTGAGCGATTTCATGGTCCCAATAATGGTGCTTTCTGAATTTGAAATGAACCAAAGCACAAAAAAACGTACAGCCCTTTATTTTACTTTAAGTTTCTCATTCTTTAAAGTTGTTTTATGTGTGTCATTTACCAGACGTCTTTCTGAGTTGCTTTCCCGAAGGACTCCCAGTCAGTCTCTTGGGCTGCAAGTGAGGCTTTTAGATACAGTGGTTTCTGTATTGTTATTTCATTTTTATGCATCCTAGTGCATTATTATGGTTCTCCAAGCAGCCTCGAATACCATTTTTATTTTGATAACTTTATATTAATTCATCATATTTTTAATTCTGCTAAAGAAATGTGCCCATATACATGTGCTTGGAAGTATGCAGATCGGTGCAAACGGAATACAATTTCTTAATCCACAGATCTTGGATGCAATTAACAAAAGGTTTTGGGTGGGTGATTAAGGTCCCCTCACACAGCTCTGCCTCAGGGGAACAGAGGTAAAGTGTGGGCTGAAAAACCTTTTGCACCCTCACTAACAAGGGAACCCCACATCACAATAGGCTGACAGACATGCATATGGTACAATAATATTATGGGCAAAGAAATGTGCTAAGCGCTGAACACTGGTGATTAGAACGAACTCCAGGGTCCATTTAAAAAAGTGGAATGCAGACATTGAGCAGGCGCCCCCCCGCAACTAGAGGAGGGGCACCCTTAGTCATGCCCGCCTTGGGAAGGAGGTGCGGCATCCAGCGACATCATGAGGCGCTGTGAAGGCTCGGGGACCATTTAAGCTGGCACATCATGGATAGCTTCCTTTTTGTCCCTTTCATCATGTCTGGTGCGGATCGGGAGCAGCCATTGCTCATCAATTACCCACCCACCCCACGAGCTGGTGGTGTCCATGGCAGATAATGGGGGATACACAAGAATTCTGATTCTGGGACTGGACTGACATCTTGGTGGGGTTTGATTTGTGTTGGCACCAGGCAGGTGGAAGGGGGGGGGGGCTGACCGGCTGGTGGTCCTGGAACTGTTCTGCCTGGTTTGGAATTTCGGGGATGAAGCCTGGCTCAGGTACCCCAGTGGGCCGGTGCGCTATGCGGTGCCCTGAATTGAAGTTTGTGGTTCTCCTCGGGGGTTGGAGGAGATGGAGATGTGGTGAAGTTGTCCCAATGATTTTCTGTCAATTCATTCAGGAATGGTGCCTTCATGGATGCCCTGAGTGGAACCTGTGGGCTGTTTCAATGTGGGGCCTGCTGGCACACTGCACTGTGGATCTCATGATAATGTATGCTGATGTTCTTGGAATGTGAAATATGACATCTGATTTGTTTGTTCATCCTCCTTTTTGCTTTTGATATCTATGAAATGAATGTTTCTGGAAGAAGATGTATCCCTTGACCCATTTGCATTATGAGCAATCTTTAACGTTGATGTGAATAAAAAGGCTACGCCGTGGAAACCACCAAATTGGTTCTAATCTCTCTTTCTTGAACTTTGCAGCGAGAGAATGTGGGATAAGAGGGGTGAGTTGCACGTGTGCGCATACTATGAAGTTATAAAATGCATGCTGTTCAATATTGTAACAAGAATGGGGCAGAGGAAGCAAATTTTAGCTGCTGTGTTTTCTTGTGAGGAAATATTGTCGAAGGTCAGCAGTGGTTTTATGAACCGTACTTGTGAAAATCAAAAGAAGGAAATATAACTATTTAATAAAAAGAAGTAAGTGCATTTAAACTTACGAAGCAGAAGAAGGATATAGTAGTTTAACAGTGTAATTTCCTCATAAAACCATCGAGGTGAATAGCACTAGCAAACACATCCAAAAAAGTCAACACATCTATTATATTTACAAATGCCAGCACTCTGCTCTCAACCGACCAATAGAGTGTTAGTCCAGCGAGACGAGAAGGGAGTGATGGCAGGTACATTAGACAGGGGCCTGAAACAGGAGTAATAACACATACTGTAATGATGGAGATTCTATATTCTGCTGGCAACTATTGTATGTTAAACATCTTATACACATTAAAATAAAGAGGCAAAGGTTTCCAAATGTGGAATCTAAACGTTACATATTGGACCGCAAACTAGAGCGAGGCAGATTGTTTGTGTCTATATACATTTACATGCCAGACACATCTGAGATACACGTTTCAAAGAGATGAGTTCATTAATTTTTAATTCCATACGTCCCTTGGGTAATTATATTGTTGTGTTTCGTGCCACACTCGGCTGAGCACTTTCAAATTCCATGAATTGATGAGTGAATGTCTTCATTCACAGCAGACACCGATATCTCTGCTCTGTTTCGCCACAGTCTCAAACTATTCCCCTGCCATCCTTTTCAGAGCCCTCAAAGGTTAGACGTTTTAGGCTTCTAACTTGTGAAAGTTGCCTGTGCAGTTTTGTTAGATTAAAAGCACACACAAGTAAACATATAGGAAATGTATCACAGTAAAACAAAGATCAAATCAGTACATTTAGTGAAGTTCTTTTACCCATAAAAAATTAAAGCTATTATGGCAGTCTCACGTATTAGTTTCATACACGAAATTGTGATATTGGCTCAGCCAATCAGAATCTTTACAATGCTACCGCTAACTACAGTTGTTTGCATGCATTGTAGGTTCAGTGGTGGGGACTTGAGCAGACGAAGACAGCGGCATCTTTATCTGCCTGTTTTTGGGTGACATTAGGGAGATGAGTTCTAGTAGCCACATTGCTCACATTCTGTTGGGCATTTATTGTTGTTAATTTCCCTTCTCCTCATTATGAGCTCTCATCTCAGGCGCATAATTGTTAAGCAGTACTTAATGCCCAGAGAGCATTAACTAGAGTTAATACCCTGAGCAGTGAGTAATAACGTTTAATTAATACCTCCAACACTTTTTTTTATACACTTGACAGAAGGACTGCAAAGATAGAGTGAGTATGATTTTAGTATTAAATCCCATTTTAGGCATGTAGATGGCCAATGTGCATTTTGTTCCTTGTTAAAATGTGTCCTATATGATGACCCAAAACAATATATAGCTACTACTGTATGTACATACTAGCTTGAAATTTCTGGAGATAAACCTGGAGAAAGGGTTTTTCATTCCCATTCTAATAGGGGACATGTTTTCTGATTGAAGGGCATCTTGTGCCTTTCAGATGAAACAATCGAGTTAAAAAAATCTATTTTTCATCCTGGAATCTTAGGTCTCTTGTAGTAAGTTTAAATGGCGCACCAACGTTTTGCAATGTGTCCTTAATTTTTAAATTTAACCTATGTAATAATAGGTCATGCCACAAAATGTCCAGTCACAGGGGGTCAGAGAACGACCATCATAATGAATATTAATTTGGCAGGCTGCAATATGTGACCCTCTGTGACTGGATGTAAACATAGGGATAGGTGGCCTGGGATGAAAAGCAGACTATCACCCTGCTTTCGCATTCCTAAATGGGGGAACTATGCAGTGGACGCCTGACAAAATGTCCATAGGGTAAGCTGGCCGATGGGGGCAGCTTCCCCTTTGTGAATGAGTTACCAGCCCCTCTGAGGTATTGGTAACTTTTGAATCACTTGCAACTGCATGGCAGAATACTCATTCCGATTCACTAGGAGAGGAATCTTCTCTCACACTGCCTCTTGATTGGATTCGGAAAGACTTTTTTGATCTTAAAAGGGGTTTGGTGCATTAGGAAATGACATTTTGTGGTCACCAACCCAGTAATTTTATAAATCGTACATTTTACGACTACAAAATCTATTTGTACGTCATACCTCTTGTTCTGTGCCAGTATTAGTGGCTCCAGCTGAATCACTGACTAAATATCGAAGGTCACAATATCGACCTACAAAAATATTGCAGCAAAAATATCGAAGACAAGAATATCGACATCCTATCTACATTAAGGTAAGTACAAAAATATCGGGAAAAAAATATCGATGTCAAAAATATCGTTGTTAAAAATATCGTTTTTAATTTAAGTTAAAAAATATTGTAAAATAAAGTAAATAATACATATAATTAAAAGAAACAGTTAAACATATTTTAAAATGCTTAAAAATTATAAGTAATATATATAATTTGAAAATACATTAAACATATACATATAATATATAATATATATATACTTACTTATTAATATGTTTTAATATTTATTTTAATAACTTATAAATTGTTTAATTTATTTTTTATAAATTATAAATACATCTATACACATAAAACAATAATATAAATAAAAATTAAATAAATATATGTAACAAATTTTAAAAATTAAAATTATTTTAAATCTTTTAAAAATAATTATACAGTACATTAGCTAAAAAATACAAAATATTAGATAGCGGAGCAAATAAAATTACTATTCCCACTCCAGTGAGTGCAACAGTAGGGAAAGTGTTGATAGCGTAGGGGTAAAAATTACTATTCCCACTCCAGTGAGTGCAACAGTAGGGAAAGTGTTGGATAGCGTAGGGGTAAAAATTACTATTCCCACTCCAGTGAGTGCAACAGTAAGGAAAGTGTTGGATAGCGTAGGGGTAAAAATTACTATTCCCACTCCAGTGAGTGCAACAGTAGGGAAAGTGTTGGATAGCGTAGGGGTAAAAATTACTATTCCCACTCCAGTGAGTGCAACAGTAGGGAAAGTGTTGGATAGCGTAGGGGTAAAAATGACTATTCCCACTCCAGTGAGTGCAACAGTAGGGAAAGTGTTGGATAGCGTAGGGGTAAAAATTACTATTCCCACTCCAGTGAGTGCAACAGTAGGGAAAGTGTTGGATAGCGTAGGGGTTAAAATTACTATTCCCACTGCAGTGAGTGCAACAGTAGGGAAAGTGTTGGATTGCGTAGGGGTAAAAATTACTATTCCAACTCCAGAGAGTGCAACAGTAGGGAAAGTGTTGGATGGCGGAGGGGTAAAAATTACTATTCCCACTCCAGTGAGTGCAACAGTAGGGAAAGCGTTGGATAGCGGGAAGGTAAAAATTACTATTCCCACTGCAGTGAGTGCAACAGTAGGGAAAGTGTTGGATTGCGTAGGGGTTAAATTAACATACTTATAATTTTTTTTTTTTAAATAAATAACATATTAATTATTTAACCAAATAATTATTAATAAATACCTATTAAATTAAATTAATATTTACTTAAATAACATTAAATTACATCCCACCCTATTCCCCTAAAAACACAGAACGCGCTACACATAAAAAAATAACACAATTAATTTAATTATCAATTAATAAAAATTAATTACCAATTAATAATTAATTAACAATAAATTAATTAACAATAACAATAAATAAAAAATAATCAATTAATTATCATTAATATAATTTTTAATTAACCAATTAATAAAAAGTGATTACCAATTAATAATTAATTAACAATAAATTATTAATCAATAACAATAAATATACACATATTAACTAATTAATTATATTTAAATTACTTCCCACCCTATTCCTCTATAAACCCACAACCCGCTACACATTAAAAATATCATAATTAATTTAATTACCAATTAATCAATGAATTAAAATTAATTACCAATTAATAATTAATGTACAATAAATTAATTAACAATAACAATAAATAAAAATTAATAATAAATTAATTATAATTAATATATTTATAAATTAACCAATTAATATAAATTAATTGCCAATTAATAATTAATTAACAATAAATTAACAATGAATAACAATAAATAAAAACATATTAATTAATTAATTAAAATTAAATTACTTCCCACCCTATTCCCCTATAAACCCACAACCCGCTCTGATACTAAAACGCAAAATTTCCTTAAAACAAATTACTATTTTCTAAACATTTAATACATATATTTAAAAATAATAAAAAAACTTTTAAAAAAATGTTAAACATACATATAAAATACATAACAGTAAAAAAAAATCGATAATATTAACAACTATATTTTTGCTAACGATATTAATGACTTCGATATTACTTCGATATTACAAAAATCGATATTACTTACCTTAAAGTCGATATTCTGGTCAACGATATTCTTGACTCCGATATTCTGTCCCTACGATATTAAAAACTCGATATTAGTGTAGGTCGATATTTAAAATTCGATATTTTGACTGCCCACCGCTCCAGCTGTGTGTTAATGTAATTTCCTATTGGTGGGTTTACGAAGGTATACAAAAAAGTGATTGATGGAATACTTGAATTAATCTCTGCCACTGGTAATTACTCGGGCCGCATCCTAATCCATCTTTATTTTGCTCACCATACCACTTCAGTTTGGAGCCAGCTATATGCAATCAGTCTTGACCCTGTTCCAATGGTAACAGTTTAGCCTGAACTGCCAGGCCAGGTCCTCCCTGAACTGAACAGAAGCAACCCAGGACTGGTTTCGCCCTTGTGACGCATCCTTGACACACGTCTTGGAATCGCAATGAGGCTCATCTACAGCATCCTTGGCGATGATGCAGGACACTGCAGCGCAGCCCTGCAAGCTTCTGCTTGAGCTGCTTGGCTTCCAGTTCAGGGAGGACCTGGTCTGGCAGCTGGGGCTGGACTGTTTCTATTGGAGCAGGGTCAAGACTGATTAACATATGGCTGGGATCAAACTGAGGTGGCAGTGGCTAGCTAGACCTTTGACCGCCCTGCGCATTGCTAAGCGGGGGGTGCTTCCCGGAGCTGACTGCTCCCCCTTCCTATGCCACTTTGAGGTGGTATGGTGGGTAAAAGAATGATGGATTGGAATGCTACCCGAGTGATTGCCAGTGGTTAGAGATATTGCATCACCTTTTGTGTGTTTAAAGTTTGCTTGTTACCTTAAGGAATACTATTTCACCATGAGAGTACAAGAGTACAAGCAAGAAGTGGAGGCAGGGAGATTTGAAGTGGGAAAGATACAGGATTAAAAATAACCTTTGGAAAAACCTATGGAGTTCGCTTTTTTTGAATCAGCAGTATGAAAGCCAATAGGTGTAGCTTGAAAGTGAAAATCCAAGCTAGTCCTTTTGGGTTTGGTATTGCCCATTCATTTTGCACACAGACTCCTACTAATGTTCATACTGTTAAAGGTGTGAACTTTAAATAAACAGAAAACACTCAAAAAGCCAGCCAAAAATGTCATTTGCGTACCCTCGGAGCTTTGAAAAGCTGTATTCTGCACTTTCATATTAGCGGCAGCAGTATCTTCTGCCATTACTAGAGGTCCATCAAGTCAGATACAAGTCCTCTTTGTAGCAGGATATAGTAGTATCTTAGGCTGCTACAAAAAATCCAACAGGTGTTCACCACTGCCCCTTAATCTCAGGCCAGCAGAGCACCTTGTACAGAACAGATCATCTTCAATATCTCTTTGTGTTGACAATGGATAGAAATAGCGGCAAAAGCTCCACCGTGGCTTTGTTTGGAACATGCCAGATCATAGATTGAGTGTGGCATCAAGATGTACATTTTCATATTCACTTTTTTTTTTTTTTTAATCTTTTTATTAAACATACGTCAGCATCAAAATATAGCATTATCATGAGTCTCATATTCGACACATCCTCAGTATAATAGTGCACAATCAGCCGTCCCTATTCGTATATTACAATGAACACTTTGCCATCAGGATTCATATTCACTTTTGAAAGACCAATGATTTTCCTTGTTTTCTTTGCCCTAAATAAATACATCAATGCTGGGAATGATGGTAGTAGTCATGATCAAGACTCTGAGTACAGCTCCTGCATGCTCTAGAAGAAGTCACCCTAAGGGTGATTGGGATGTCAGTCACTTGTACGTGAATGCGACCATTGTCTACATATAGGACAGCTCCATTAGCTGTTTTTTCAAGGTGTTTGTTCAAGATACTGTGACTAATGAGTAAAGCAATAACCAGTGCACAAGTTTACAAAGCCAAGCATTAGAATACATACTGATGAGGGAGAGCAAGACAGTAACGAGAGAACAACATGGCCATGTTGAGAGTAAATATGGAAAAGGGGTGAGGCAGGTGGGGATGACGCTATGTGAAGCAGCGGGGATAAGGAATGGAAGTGGAATAGGTTTATATTACCAAAACATCTTTGAATATGTAAAATAGTATTCCAGTAGTACCACAGGGCCAGTATGTGCTGTAGGTATCATCTCAGCCCTATTGGCAGGTCTGGGACAGGCACCGGTGTGAGATAGCCTGAATAAACACATTGTCAGGGCATGGAGCCTTATATCCTCTCCCCTCGATACCCGGAAATATTACCAGCGAAACATCACCAGGTCCTTAAGACAATTTTCTAGATTCCCCATGACAGGTGTCTGACTATTCATAGACGTTGCAAAAGACCACCACACTTCTCAAATATTCCCCAGCGCATAGGATTCTTCTTGAAAAAAGCGATCCTTCCAGAGGTCAGGAATTTACCATGCCATCTGGTTGTCCATCTTCTATAGGGTGTACATCAGGTATGTTGTGGTAGGGAGATTGTTGAATGGGGAGAAGTCATTCTCACATGGGATTCCTTCTGTCTCAGAAGATGGAGAGAATACTGGAGATGCACTTAGATTGACAAATGGAGCAGAAGAGAAAACTATAGTTTGAACGATGATCCTGTGTAGCTGGGACAGGTAGTCTGGGTTTTCTTGCCTGGTGCGTGGGACTTGCGATCCATAGGAGAATCCAAGGAGGGAGGGTGCTTGCAGCCGTGAGGTGTTTTTCGAGGTTTTATCTGTGTGGGGACCCATAGTCACCTCTTAGAGCTGGAAGCTGCTGTGATGGCAGCTGGGAAGAGGATAAGATATTCATCTCAGTTAGCCTGCTATCCTTTACTTGTATTTGGTATGGTATTATGGTCAGGAACTTGGTCCCCTGGTACTGTAATAGAATGGTAGTGAAAGTTATTATTTAGACATATAAAAGTGTGCAGAGGGCAAAAGCAGATATGTTTTATGTTAGCTTTATGGAATAGAGAACACTTTAGCATTCTTAAGAGACATTAGTGTAGGAAACTGGGATACTGGTTGGGGGGGCTGAAGCCCTACTCAAGCAGCAACCACAATTACTGTTAGGGTGAAACACAAGCAAACCCCAAATTAACCTGTGCTTAACCTTCTGGTAGGGCACTGTGTATTTATGCACTTGTTCAAACAGTTATAAAGTGAAAACACAACACAAGAAAAATCCCACACCAACTTAGAGAAATAGAGTAAAATGTAATAAATTATTTTGGACCAAAACGACAAAAATCCAATCAGGAGAACTGAAGATATGCAATTTCAAAGTTTTTAGTTAAAATGGTGCCTAGAAGCACAAAGCACCAACTGTGGTTATCTGGTCATGCCGGACCGGGCCAAACTCACAAGTTCAGGCCAGCCACCATGGAGTGCAGGCCGAATACAGGGACCAAGTTAGGTCCACTGAACAAAGTACCTTATATCGGAGCGTTGTGAGACTCCATATTTGTCATTATAGGTAATGGGTTATGTTACAATATTGACCAGTGAAATCTAACTGAGAAGGATTTGAATTTCTCTTATCAATGTATTGAAGTATTTTTTGGTTCCGAACTCCGAATGAAATAAGCATTTTTCTTTAAATACAATGAATAAGAGATACACCCAATGTTGCATATTTATTTCTTTTCTTGCGGTGTAGTGAAGCGAGGCGGTGCGAATTACGGTGCCCACAGATCGCAGTGCAAGCAGCGGCCCGGTGGCGGTGGTGGACGTCATCGTCGGTGAGACCAAGGTTGCGGTGAGAAGTGGGGCGGTGCCCTTTGGGGTGCCTTCAGGTCACAGAACCACCGGCAGTCTTGGTGACGGCCCCCCTCTGTGGCAACTGAGACACGCGGTCCCAGCGGCGGTATCCAGAGGAAGGTGAAGTCTTTGCTGTTCCTGAGACTTCTTGAAAAGGGGGCAAGCTCTACTTCAAGTCCTTGGAGACACTCAGAAAGAAGATTGCAAAAACTTCAGTCCAGTCCTTTCTCTGCCCAAGACAGAAGTAGCTACTGCAGACCAACATAGCAAAGTGCAGCAAAGTGGTAGTCTCTCCTCACAGCTTCTCCAGCTCTTCTTCTTGGCAGGTTACTTGATCCAAAAGAGTTCTAAAGTTCTGGGGTCAGGGCCCCAATATTTATACCACATTTCCCTTTGAAGTTGGTACCAACAAAGTTCCACTGGCATACATAAACCAGTTCCGCCTGACCCAGGCCAGGTTCACTCCAGGAGGTGGAGACAGCTTTGTAAGAGGCAGCCACAGCCCATTTAGGTGCAAGCAACATCTCCTCCCACTACTCGAAATGCAGCCAGGTCTATTCAGCCTGGCTATGAGCCACCCAGGAAAGGCAGGAGACATCTCAACCCCCCCTTGTGTCTGTCTAGTGTGAATGCGCAAACCAGCCCCTGTCAGTCTAAAGCCCAGACAGCTAATACATAAAACAGGCAGAGGTACATTGATGGTTAGGCAAGGAAATACCCAAGTTCTAAAAGTGGTATTTTAAACACACAATATAAAAATCATCTTTACTAAAAGATGTATTTTTAAATCCTGAGTTCAGGCATACTAAATTCCACTTTTCCATCAGCTCTCTTTGGCCAGCTACATTTGTAAGAGTGTTACAAAGCAGCCCACATGTTAATCTATGGGAGAGATAGCCTTTCAACAGTGAAAACGAAATGCACCGTAGTTCACTATCAGAATATGTACAACAAACCAGTACATGTCCCACCTTTCACATACACTGCACCCTGCCCACAGGGGTACCTTGGGCCTACCTGAGGGGTGTCTTACATGGAAGAAAAGGGAAGGTTAGAGCCTGGCAAGTGGGTGCACTTGCCAGGTCGACATGGTAGTAAAAACTGTATGCAGGCACTGCAGTGGCAGGTCTGAGAACCCTCTGAAAGGCTGCTTGTGTGGATGGCGCAATCAGTGCTGGAGGCCCACTAGCAGCATTTGATTTACAGGCCCTTGGCACCCACAGTGCACTGTACTAGGGACTTAGTAGTAAATTGAAATACGGCAATCAGGGAAGCACCAATCATGACACAATTTACAGTAGGAGCACTTGCACCTTAAAACCGAACAGCAGTGAGAAAGTGCGCAGAGACGTTAAACCAGCAAAATGAAGTCCAGCATATCACCCAAACCAGGAGGTCAGAAAGCAAAAAGACAGGGGAAACATGCCAAAAGATGCCAGGTCTAACAGTATGGTAACGTGTGGCCAGTCATTGTATAGTGTGGTATGGCTTGCCATGGTATGGTATGGTGTGAAGTGGTGTGGCGTGGCACGGCGTGGCTTGGTATGGTATGGAATGGTATGGCATGGCATGGTATGGTTTGACAGGGCCTGCATTGTATGGTATGGCCTGTGATTGTATGGTATGGTATGGTGTGATATGGTATGGTATGGTATGGTATGGTATAGCCAGTCACTGTAAAGTATGATATCATATGACATGTCATTTTATAGTATGTTATGTTATGGCCTGTCATTAAATTGTATGGTATGGTGTGACATGGTATGCCGTGTCATTGTATACTTTGATATGGAATGGTATGGCCTCTCATGGTGTGGTATGGTGTGGTGCGTGTATTATGGTTTGGCACGGTCTATCATCTTATGGTATGGCCTGCATTGTTTGGTATGGTATGATATGGTATGGCCAGTCACTGTATAGAATGATATCATATGGCATGTTTTTGTATAGTATGTTATGGTACGGCCTGTCATTAAATTGTGTGGTGTGACGTGACATGGTATGCCCTGTCATTGTATAGTTTGATATGGAATGGTATGACCTCTCATGGTATGGTATGGTATGGCACGGCATGATATGGTATGGTATGGCCTGCCATTGTATGGTATGGGATTGTATGGGATTGTAGGAAGGTGCCTCTTTTTACATGGTTAGTCCCCACTTTTTGTCTGGTGCATGATATGATTTTGAATTAAAGTGCACTAGGTCCCTGCTAACCAGGTTCCCAGTGCCAGATCTCTTTCCTAAAACTGTGCCACGATTGGCACAACTTCAGCAACCCCTATAAGTCCCTAATAAATGGTACCCCTGGTACCTAGGGCATTGGTACTTAAGAGGGTCCACTAGGGCTGCAGCACAAATTGTGCCACCCTAGGGACCCCTCACCAAGACCATACAAACTGCCACTGCAGGCTGCGTGTCTTGGTGCAGAGAAAACTGAAGAGTCGACATGGCACACAGCCCTGTGTGCCATGCCCACAGACACTGCATGAGGTATAGGTTAAGTCACCCCTACTGCAGGCCTTATAGCCCTAAGGCAGGGTGCAATATATCTTATGCGTGGACATAACTACATAAGCAGATATAACCTTACAATATCCAACTCCATTCTTGGACATTGTAAGTGTCCAGGGAAGCCATAGAGAGTACATGGGCTGGATACCTGTCATCACAAGTTTCCTAGCTCCATGATGGCTTCACTGTACTCTAAGATGTTTGGTACCAAACATTTTCTCTTAAGAAATTCTCACTGATGCCGGTGTTGGATTTATTAATAAATGCACACAGGGGACACCTTAGAGGGTCCACTGAAAACCTACCAAACACTGGTGTGGTCTCTGAGTAATCTTAGCCAACCTGTTACCACCAGACCTGTTTCTGATCTCATGGGGTGGGAGCCAGTTCTCTCAGAGGCCAGGAACAAAGCCTGCTCTGAGCAGAGGTTCTTCACACCTCCCCCAAGCCGGAATGGCATTCCAGGGTGGGAAGCTTCAAAGGCGATGCTGCCTTTGAAATGCAACCCAGCCATCTCAAGATAGTGGAGGATGCCAACCCCCCGTCCTGCCCCACATTTGGCGGGAGGACAGGCAGGAAAATTTGTTAGATTAGGAACGGTGCCCACATTCAACTAACACCACCCTTAAGGTGGGGCAGGTGATGTGGACACTACTTTTCCAATTCCTTCATCTTGAAATGACAGGAATTAACCTATCAGGCCTAGGGTAGTGCCTCTTTCCACAGGAAGTGGTCACTTAGAGGGCGTAGACATCCAAAAGGTAAGTATTGGCCTGTTATTGCATATATTTAATATGGTATGGCACGTCATTGTATGGTATGGCCTGTTATTGTATGGTCTGGTCTGTCATTTGGTGGAATGGCCTGTCATTGTATGGTATGGTGTGGTGTGGTGCGGTATAGCATGGTATGGTATGGTATGGTCTGAATTCCATAGTACTGTGTATGGTATGGCCTATTATTGCATAGTAATATATAGTATGGTACGGCACGTCATTGTATGGTATGTCCTGTCATGGTATGGTCTGGCCTGTCATTTGGTGGAATGATCTGTCAGGTCACTCCCTTTTAATGCCCCTAAATTTAGTATTTAGGTGGCATCCCTGGACCCTGAACTTAGATTCACTAGATACAAAGATGACACGGACAAAGAAGAGCCGCTGACCCGAGAACCAAAGACCTGCTAGAGAATTTTGGTGGGAAACCCTGCCTGCTGCTCCCAGTACTCAACCATTGTGGTGTGCTGTCTCGCCCTGCAACTGTGAGGCCTCCAAGAACCCTGGAGCACCTCCAGCTCTTCGCAATCACCAGAGAACTCCTTTGGGGTAGAGGGACTACTCCCCTGCAGCCCACAGGCACTGAACCCGCAGAGTCAGGTTAACTGACTTGCTGCTCCCCGACAGCTCTGATGCAAGAAGAGGTACATCAGCTCCAGAGGGTCAGATCTGTCTCCCCACTGAGTGTGAAGACACAAGGACCAACCGGAGCTGTGCCGCGCCAATACCCGGGGTACCGTACCCCCTGCAACCTACACTGAGACGAAGAGTCCAATCCAGGCTCCAACTTCCTAGGAAGCAAGCACCCATTGAGGGATGTCGAGACCTCTGAGTACCACTTCGTGAGTGGCCCAGTTGTCTCAGAATCGTCCCCGCAACCTGCCTGGCCATGACCGCAAAGACATCATGACACACGTCGCCCAGCCGACCTGTCTGCTCTGCACCCAGCCACCCGGCCTGGGTGCCAACGAAGCAGCTGTGCTCCTGTGGTCATGAGTATCTTTCAACCTGCTCCCTCGAGTGGGACACCTCAGACTTATCTTTAAGTTCCCTTGTGCAGTGTTGTTTTCTGGTGGCCCCCTTCTCCGTAGCACCCCTGCTGCCAACGACCTCAGTACCCTACTTCCACCCGAATCCAGGACACTCTGACAATCTGCAGTTGGAACATTGGACATGGCCCTGCTACTTACCGAAATCCAGATGGTGAACCTCGAGATCCAAATGTAGGATTTTATATGCATTTTTCTATTTTCTCCCATATATGTTTATGGTGCATAATTGTGCACAAGAGTGTTTTATTTTGCTAACTTTGAAAATTCATATCTTAAAAAGTACTTACCTTAAAATGAAGCTCTTGTGCTGAAAAATTATTAAAAAATCGATGTCATTTTTACAAATTGGTCTCGGATTTATTCTCGAGCGTGTGTATCATTTATTACCTCTTTCAGTACAACAAATGCTTAGCACTACTCTCTGACAAGCCAAACTGCTTGCCCACACTACTACAAATACAGCGTTAATATTATCTACTTTTGCCTCTGTCTAGCAATTTGGGATCCACTGGACTCTCTGCACAGTATACTTTGCTTTAGTGCACTATATAGAGAGCCAGCTTTTTACAGGTATCATATGGTATACTTTGTCATTGTATGGTGTGATATGTCGTGGTGGGGTATGGTATGGCCTGAATTCCATAGTATGGTATGGCCTGTTATTGCATATGTTTAGTATGATATGGCACGTCATTGTATGGTATGGCCTGTTATTGTATGGTCTGGCCTGTCATTTGGTGGAATGGCCTGTCATTGTATGGTTTGGTGTGGTGCGGTATAGTATGGTATGGTATGGTATGGTCTGAATTCCATAGTATGGTATGGCCTATTATTGCATAGTAATGTATAGTATGGTACAGCACCTCATTGTATGGTATAGCCTGTCATGGTATGGTCTGGCCTGTCATTTGGTGGAATAACCTGTCATTGTGTGGTGTTGTTTGGCATGGCATGGCATGGTATGGTATGGTATGGTGTTGTATTGTATGGTATGTGTAGGAAAGTGGGTTATTATGCAGTGATGCTGGTTAGGCATGATCTCACGTTAGCCCAAATAGGTCCTTGGATTCACAATAATAAATCCCTAGCTCAGTCCTGGTAGAGTGGCACAGAGCAGTCAGGCTTTACTAGAGGACCATGTGTTAAGCATTTCAGAGTACCAACATGGACAATAAGTAAGTGACACAACTTTAAAGAAATCCAACACCAATTTATAACAAGAAAGCAGATTTTTATATAAATTTAGACACCAAAACAAACACAATTGGATGAATATAACCGGAGTTATGGATTCTTAAAGGAAAAATAAATCAGTGCATTTCACTCCTGCAAAACTTTAACGTTGGGGTCAATGGGGAAATGGACTAGTGACAATCGGCCACTTGCAGGTCAAGTTCAGTGTAAACCACTGGGGGTGAAGGTGAGGCAGGTCTTTGGACCAGGCTCGGACAGTTAATTGATTTTTACCTGGTTCGTAGGGCCTGGGTGCAAAGTAGTCCTGGCTGTCCCTGGTGCTGAAGCGGGACCCGCAGGTGCTGACTTTGTTGCTTAGACGGTGCTGGTGAGGTTGGGAATGCAAACTCTTGACAACTGGGCTACGGAGGCATCGGGTTGAAGATGCTGCAGGGTTCCCTTGAGGCACAGTGTCAAATAAGGGTGGTAGTAGCCTGGCTGGCTACCAACAAGCCTTCGCTCACTTTAGTTCCCTAGAGTCCGGGGGGAAATGGTAGCTGTCTGAAACTTGCTGGAGGTCAGAGCTATGTTTCCCACAATGCACTAGATCATTTATGTTTGGGCGATTTCCTTGGCAGGCCTGTTGGCCAGTGGTTCTTTGGATCTGGGAGTGTGGTTCTTGCCTGCAGGCAACTAGTACCTCTAGTCCAAGGGAGTCCTGAAGTTGCCTTTGGCTTGCAGAGGGGTTCCTCTTTCCTTTGGAACCGGCCTCTGGTCCAGGATGAATCGCAGTCGTGCGGTTGCAGGGTGGCTGCAACAGGTGCAGTCTTTGGCGCCTTTTTTTTGTGCAGGTCTTGAAGTCGGAGACTCAGGTCTCTTCTTTGTCTTTTATTGGAAGTTGATCAGGTCTGAGGTTCTGGTGCCAAAGGGAGCCCCTTTAAGCCTAGATTTAGGGGCGTTAGTGGTGTGGGAGCTAGTAGCCAATGGGCTATTTGCCCCTGCGGCTTATCCGCCCCTGAGGCGACCACTTCTTGGGGAGTGTGGCACCTTTTCTACCCAGAAGTCTCTATTCTGCCACTTTTAAACATGGCAGAACCCTTCTTCAGCTGTACAACCAGGTAGCCCACCTTAGGGGTGGGGCTAGCTTTCTGGGGGTGTACACCTCCTGAGTATCTAATTTTCCCTCCTGCCCAGGTTGCAAATGTGCCTGGGGCAAGGATCTGGCTTTTTCCTTCTCTGAGTGGAAGCCTAGTTGCAGATCAGAAGCGGTGAGAGCTTTGAAGCTCACCGCTGTGATATGCCATTTTACTAGTCATCCTGTCAGGGATGAAGGTGGCAGGGGGTCAGATTCCTGTCTTAGCGGCAGCAGCAGCTAGATGTCAGCCAGGGCACAGGAAAGACTGAGGAAACCAAATGGGCAATCTCTACAGCAGCCACCTAGGTGCATGGCACATTAAATCCGACTTTGGGAAAAAGAAAAGTCGGGTTTGAAGAGACAAGTTGTTTGATACCAAACATGACAGTTTTCAGTGGGACCATAATGGAGCTGGCAACCTGGGAATGCATAGGTGCCAGCCCATGTCATCCTATGCCCCCCATGTACACTTATAGTAGCCTCTAATGAAAGGAGGGTACTATAGGGACATATAAGCTTGCACTTATATGTCTACACCATTAAAATAATGCACCCTGTCTCCTGGGCTCAGGAGGCCTACCTTAGGGGTGGCTGGCATATATTAAAAATAGGGCTGTGACCTTGCCACTCATGGTGAAGGCAATCTCGAGTTCAAGCAGTTTTCACTGCTCACGCAGGCTTAAATGGCAGGACTGCTGTCATCTTTTTACTTGGGTCACTCAGGGTGGTACAATCAGTGCTTCAGTCCCTGGTGACTCCTTTAACTCCCATGCCCTGAGCACTACTGGTACCACCTACCAGGGACTTATAAGTGGGTTAACGTCCTTGCCAATTAGGGTTACCAATTCACATGCATCATATTTTAGGGAGAGAGCACTTGCGCTTGGGCCTGGTTAGCAGGCTTGAGTGACCTTTCAGAATCAAAACCATCAACATCGGAGAAAAAAATGTGGGGTCACCATACAGAAACGGCACTTTCCCACAGTATGGTATCGCATGGCATGGCATGGTATGGTACGGAAAGGGATGGTATAGTATTGCATGCTCTTATCATAAACAATGACATGGTATGGTATGGTGTGGCCTGTATTGTATAGTATGTCATTGTACAGTAAAATATGGTATGGAATGTTGTGGTGTGGAGCAGTTTGTTGTGTTACGGCTAGACATTGTATAGAATCATATGGTATGGCCTGTCATTGTTTAGTAGTGTATGATATGGTCTGGTATGGCCCGCAATTGTATTGTATAGTATGCTATGCTGTGGTATGGTATGGTATGGTATGGTATGGTGTGATGTGGTGGGGTATGATTTGATGTGATATGGTATGGTATGATATGGTATGGTATTGTTGCAAAATCATCCTTGTGCCCCGGGCACCCCCATTTGACTGGTACTGGTGGTAACTTACTCTGACTGTCCCTGGGCTCTGCCTAACCAGGCCCAAGGCCAGTGCTATGCTGAAAACACACCTAGAATACACTGAAAACACTTACATACACTAGGGTACAATATGGGTTAGTGTACCCCTATGATTGGCAAGACCTCCCCAATAAGGCCCTAGTACATAATAGGACAAAGGGATCAAAACTACCTTTAAGTCCCTGGTATATAATAGGGCATGGCAGTTTAGAGGCCAGTAGCCCTTTCTGCACTTGTATGTTTGCACTGCTGAGGCATGAGGTCAGTTTAAAAGCAGGCCTGTGTTGCATTACTGCTTTTACCATGTAAATTGTGCCCAAACTCGACTTTGCTGTTTGGGGCATTTACAAATTAATAAACTGCAATATTTTGGCACATTAGGTCCCCCAGCATCTCTGGTCATAGGGATCCGTGGCGCTTCATCAGGACAGAAAACATATAGTGGTCAAACTACCCCACACTGAGTTGGTGCCCCTCGGTGCTAGCTACTGTGTGTATGTTGTTCCCGGTCCAACCTAAAATAAACAGGAATATGGCAACATTGGGTGGCGCGGAGGTGCCGCGCTAAATTTGCCCAGAGTTCTGGTGTGCGTACAGGGTGTCTACACCTACCCATCCCCATGTCCCCGGGACACCCGATGTTGCCATATTCTTGTTTATTTTAGGTTTAGACCTTTTAATCAAGCTCCCTGTCCCCCCTGCACCACTTACTCTTTAGCAAGGGGTCTTTTTGATACGTATTAATTAACAACTCCTGCCGGGAAACACAGCAAAATAACAGTCAAGGACTTAGTAGAATGGTATTGATAAATCCAACAATATGCTATTGTTGAATTTATCCTTAAATGTACAGACAAGAAGTTATAAGACTTTCTTGTCTGTAAGCCAAAATTCAGCCTTCCAATGATCTGCCCTGATTGGTCAGAGTTAAGTGGATTAGCCAGGCTGCTTTGATTTATTTATTTTTTATTTTATTTATTTTAAGAGTTTTATATAGCGCTGGCTAGACCCGTAGGTATCAGAGCGCTTTACAATAGGTTACACAATGTTACAGAAAAAGATAACAATTACACATAACATCCAGAATAAACAACACATTGAGAGAGGAAAGGAAGGTGGGACAAATAGAGCGGAGGGGGAAGGGGGAAGTGTGAAGGGGGAGGATTAGGAAAAGACAGGCAGGAGAGACGAAAGGCGGTCTGCCCAATGACCGACTGGGTAGGTGACGACCCTAGGAGGGAATCCATAGTCCGTCTCCCTATAGCTAAACAAGGTAGCTCCATCGGGCATCGGTCAAATAGCTAGGTCTCAACTGACGAGGGGAAGTTCACAGAAGAAAGTCCAGTTAGTAATCAGGGTGGGAACTATGAGCAAGGACGGGCGAGGGCAAAGGTCAATAGCTGGAAAGAGGAGAGGGAAGAGCGAAAAGGGGTAGGGGGTACGGGGAAGGGGGAGGAGGGAGATAAGGACAGGAGAGACGCAGGAGAGTTTGCCCAAAGACCGGCTGGGTAGGTGATGGCCAAGGAGGGAATCCATAGTCCATCTCCTCTTTAGCTCGCGAGTAGCTCCACCGGGCATCAGTCAAAATGGCTAGGTCTCAGCTGATTAGGGAAAGTTCTCAGATTAAATGTCCTGGTGGGTGAGCAGGAACAGGGTCAGGTGAGGGCTGATCAAGATGGCAGGTGATACAGTACTTTACTGGGAAGGATGGGCTAGTCTCCCTTAGTTCTTAAAAAGGTCACAAGATCTCCCAACCGTCAATATGTGATCGGGGGTAACGCAGTCCATTAAAAGTCCACCTGGACGCATCTCCCCTCTCGGCGGGACAAGCATGGTAGGAGCCGCCATTTTGCCTCGCGCTGGGGGGGGGTCCGCTCACCTCAGCCTTCAGGGGGGACACCCTTGGGAGTTGTTTTGGCCCCTCCCGACGATCGAGTGCGGGCGCCATTTTGGAGTCAGGCGCGATACACAAGAGGCACTCGAGTAAATATATTTTGTCCAAAAGGTCTTAAAGAGGACATGGACAGGAGCCCCAGTCTCCCGGGCTCACCGTCTGGACTCAAATGCTCCCGGTGATGTTAATGATGCCCCAGCAGATGTCTTCTCTCTCGCGGTGGGTGATATAAAATGGCGAGCAGGATCCTCCTCAGGGGATCGGTGTGGTCTCCACTCCACGTTGTGAGCGTCCCCCAACCTACCGGAAGGATTCCCACAGTGCCTCCGCTGTGTAGATCCTAGGTGGGCCGCAGCTCACTTAAACGCGAAGGTGCTGCGCTCCGGTTGCTCGCTCTCTCGGGACAAATGAGTCCAGGAGAAGTCGACATGTCACGACATGATGAGGTGATAAGTAGCCCCTGGGGTAAGGAGCCATTCTGGGTGTAGAGGGTGCTGCAGCATAGGAATGTCAAAGCAAGGGGGAGGGGTTGTAAACCATGATCTTCAAAAGAAGTAGGGAACAGGCAGAAGAAACCAGTTTCATTTACACCCCTACCCTGTGAACCTAGCCAGATGGCAGGCTTAAGGAAGAAATGTGCAGTTGTCCAGGAGGAGGGAGTCTATGGAGATGAGCCATCCTGGAGGTTGGTTTAGCCAGCTCTTGCCTCTCTGCTGAGACTTCAGCCATATTGGATTTTGGAGAAATAGTGCTTTCTGGGAGACCATTGTGCCACACCTTGGAGGAAATGGTCATGCACTGGGATGTTGCCCTGCTCCTCATTGGACATGTGTGCCCTCCCATGTGACCTCAGAGAACACTGAATAAGTATCTGAGAGGGGAAGTGCCTCTCGGCTCTGCTGCTTGAAACTGAGAGAAGGATTGCAAAGCTGGAAACTTGATTTACACCATCAGGCCCTGCATTCTGACTGACTGTGCCTCCTGCATTATCTGGAACTGCATCCCTTTGTATGTACCATGCTTCCAGAGGAATAAAGAGTGGACACCAAGCTGGAAACTTGGGGGCTTATTTACAAGCCTCTTGCGCCACTTTTGCGTCATTTTTAACATGGGAAAAGTGACGTACGGGTGGCGCAAGGGGCTTGTAAATAAGCCCCTTGGTTTGCACCTTCAGGCCCTGCATTCTGACTGACTGCGCCTGCTGCCTTATCTGGAACTACTGCCCTTTGGATGTACCTTGTTTCAAGAGGAATAAAGAGTTGGCTCCCTGCAAGCTACAGGTTAAGAGAACTCACCTGCGTCAACTCCACCAAGAGTCCTCTGCCTGGAGTGCATCCAGTGGACTTTTAAGAGTTTTGGCCAGGTGCATTGTGGGAATTGTGGTCCCAAACTTTCAAGGACCATCTTGGAGCTTCCAGACTCTTGGATTGTGTTTTGGTCCCTTTGGACCCTCAAGAGGAACTTCAGGAAGACTTTGGGAAAACACTCCATAAAGTGACTAACTGCTAGAAAGTGTTATTTCTTTTAAAAAAATCATATCTCAGGTTCCCTACATTGGATTTTTTTCGTTACGATGTCATTTTAAAGATAAAAATATTTCCTATTTTTATAAATTAGTGTTGGATTTTTATTGTGTGTTGTGTCATAATTAAGGCTCCCTGTTTTCCGTTTTTACAGATTTGTACAGATAAATACAGACAGAAAACATTTATTTTCTTGTCTGTATTTATTTTTAAATGTGGATAAAAACGGAAATTGGGTTGCTTTTTGAGTAATTCTAAATACTGTCTGCCAGGCCAATTGCTGTGTGGATTGATAGGTAAGGGGCTAAAAAAGAAAGTAATTTTAGTAAAGAGGCTTTAACAGCAGTAGATATGCACAAAGTTGATACTGAAATATTCATATTTTCTCGTCAGTGCATTGATTTATCTTCTGTGGGGGTTTACAACATTGAAACCTAGTAGGCATTCAAGCATGAATGCATATTTACTGGTTAAATAAATGTGGAAATAAACTAATTTCAGCTTCATTTTTCCACAAAACCCAAAATAAACATGGATAAATACAGCTAAAATTAGCAACAAATAAATATGAATAAATACAGACGGAAATGCCCAAAAAATAAATACCATAAAACCGGGAGCCCTAGAGTCATAATTATTTAATGAATTGGTGTTTTTGAATGCTTCACATACCTGTCTCTGAAGTTAAGCCTGCCTGCTCGCAGCTAAGCTATCAAGGGTTGAGCATGGGACCTACTCCGAACCCTAGACTGTGGTAGTGGCCTTATTGCCAGTGGCAAATGCATATTTGCCACTACTAATAACCCACTTTCGAACAGAATAGTACCAGACAGGACAGAACAGGACAGGTATGTTATGGTATGGTATGTTATGGTATGGTATGGTATGGTATGGTAAGGTATGGTATGGCATGGTATGGTATGGTATGGTATGGTATGGCATGCTCTGTCATTGTATATTATGCTCTGCCATGGCATGGCATAGCATGGCATGGCATGGTATGGTATGGTATGGTGCGGTGTTGTGTCGTGTGGCCAAGCATTGTATAGTATAGCCTGTCACTGTATCTTATGGTATGGTGTGGTATGGTATGGCCTGCCATTATATGGTATAGTATGGCCTGCCATTGTATGGTATGGTATGGTGTGGTGTGGTGTGCTGTAGTATGGCATGGTATGGTATGGCCTTTCATTGCATAGCATAGTATGGACTAATATTGCATAGTATTGTGTTGTATGGCATGACATGGTATGGTATGGTATGGTACAGTATGGTATAGTGTGGCGTGGCGTGCTGTGCAGTGGTGAGCCCTGGTGCCGTGGTGTGCTGTGGCGTGGTGTGGTATTGTTGGGTATGGTATGGTACGATATGGTACGGTACTGTATGGTATAGCATGGCATGCTCTGTCATTGTATGGTATGCTCTGTCATGGCATTTCATTACAGGGCAATTCATGGCATGGCATGTCATGGTTTGGTATAGTATGCTATGGTACAGTATGATACGGTACAGTACGGTCTGGTATGGTATGGTGTGGTCTGGTGTGGCCCGTTATTGTATGATATGATATGGTATGGTATGGTATTGGCTATCATTGTAAAGTATGGTATAGTATGTTATGGTGTGGTGTGGTGTGGTATGGTAAGGTATGGCCTGTAACTGTACCTTATGCTATGGTGTGGTATGGCCTGCCATTTTATGGTATGGTATGATATGGTATGGCCTTTCATGCTCTAGCATATTATGGACTAATATTGGATAGCATTCTGTAGTATGGCATGGCCTTTCATTGTATGGTATGGCCTATCATGTTATGGCGTGGCCTGTCATTGGGTGGTATGGTATGGTATGGTATAGTATAATATGGTATGGTATGGTGTGCAGTGGTGTGGTATGGCCCTTCATTGTATAGTATGGTACGGTCTGTCATTGTATATGATGGTATGTATGTCATGGTATGTTATAATTTTATTTGGTATGGCATATTATGGTTTGGTATGGTATGGCATGATATGGTATGATGTGGTGTGCTGTAGTATGATGTGGTATGGTATGGTATGGTATCGTGCGGTGTGGTATGGTTGGTCATTGTATAATATGGTATGGTATGGTATTGTATAGTATGTTAAGGTATTTTATAGCATGGTATAGCCTGTCATTGTGCAATATGGTATGGTACGTATGGTCCGGTACCGTATGGGATGATATGGTATGGTGTGGTATGGTATGGTATTGTATGGCATGCTATGGTATGGTATGGCTTGTTATTGTATGGTATGGTATGCTATGGTTTGGTTTGGTATGGTATGGTACGGTATAGTAAGGCATGGTATAGCCTGTCATTACACAATATGGTATGGTACATATGGTCCGGTACCATTTGGGACAATATGGAATGGTGTGGTATGGTATTGTATGGGATGCTAGGGTATGGTATGGCTTGTTATTGTATGGTATGGTATGGAATGTTATGGTATGATATGGTATGGTATGGTATGGTATGGTTTAGTTTGGTATGGTAAGGTATGGTAAATGGTATGGCATGCTCTGTCGTATATTATGCTCTGCCATGGCATGGAATGGTATGGCATGGTATAGTGTGGTGTTGTGTTGTGTGGCCAAGCATTGTATAGTATGGTAAAGTATGGCCGGTCACTGTATCTTATGGTATGGTGTTGTATGGTAAGGCCTGCCATTGTATGGTATGGTATGACTTGCCATTGTATGGTATGGTATGGTGTGGTGTAGCCTTTCATTGCATAGCATAATATGGACTAATATTGCATAGTATTGTGTAGTATGGCATGGCATGGTATAGTATAGTGTGGCGTGGTGTGGTGTGGCGTAGCGTGGTGTGGTGTGGCAGGGTATGGTATGGTGCGGTGTGGTATGGTATGGTATGATACGGTACGGTACAGTGTGGTATGGGATGGCATGCTCTGTCATTGTATGGTATGCTCTGTCATGACATGGCATTGCAGGGCATGGCATAGCAGGGTATGACATGGCATGGTATGGTCTGGTATGGTATGATATAGTATGGTACGGTATGGTCTGGTGGTGTGGTATGGTGTGGCCCATTATTATATGTTATGATATGGTATGGTATGGTATTGGCTATCATTGTAAAGTATGGTATAGTATGGTATGATGTTGTGTGGCCAATTATTTTATAGTATGGTAAGGTATGGCCTGTCACTGTACCTTATGCTATGGTGTGGTATGGCATGGCCTGCCATTTTATGGTATGGTATGTTATGATATGGTATGGTATGGCCTTTAATGCCCTAGCATATTATGGACTAATATTGGATAATATTCTGTAGTACGGTATGGCTTTCATTGTATGGTATGGCCTATCATGGTATGGTGTGGCCTGTCATTGCGCGGTATGGTATGGTATGGACTGTCATGCTATAGTATAATGTGGTATGGTGTGGAATGCTGTGGTGTGGTATGGCCTTTCATTGTATAGTATGGCCTGCCATTGTATACGATGATATGTATGTTATGGTATGGTATCATTTTATTTGGTATGGTATATTATGGTTTGGTATGGTATGGCATGGTATGGTATGATGTGGTGTAGTATGCTGTGCTGTGGTGTGGTATAGTGTGGTATGGTATGGTATGGTGTGGTGTGGTGTGGTATGGTTGGTCATTGTATAGTATGGTATGGTATTGTATAATATGTTATGGTATTGTATAGCATGGTATAGCCTGTCATTGTACAATATGGTATGGTATGGTATGCTATGGTATGTTATGGCTTGTTCTTGAATGGTATGGAATGTTATGGAATGGTATTGTATGTCTATGGTTTGGTTTGTTATGGTATGGAATGGGATGGGATGGGATGGGATGACCTCTCAATGAAATGGTATGGTATGGTGTGGGTTGTCATTGTTTGGACTCTTATTGTATGGTATCGTACGTATGGTATGGTATGGTTTGGTATGTCCTTCCATTGCATAGTATGGTATGGACTGTCATTGCATGATATTGTGTAGTATAGTATGGCCTATCATTGTATGGTATGGCCTGTCATTGTATATGATGGTATGTATATTATGGTATGGTATATTTGTATTTGGTATGGTATGGTATATTACGGTTTGGTATGGTATGGCAGGGTATGATGTGCTGTGGTGTGGTATGGTATGGTATCATATTGTGCGGTGTGGCATGGGTGGTAATTGTATTGTATGGTATGGTATTGTATAGTATGTGATGGTATTGTATGGCATGGTATAGCCTGTCATTGTACAAACATGTATAGGATCCATTAGAATTTATTAATAATTGGACAATGCATATTAAGAAATTCTGCTCAGGAAATAACTTTCCATTGTTTTAAAAAAAATTGGCTTGTTATACTTTTGATTAAAAATCTAAATGCCACATTGTATTAATGATAAAGTGACAAATTCCATTGTCATTATCAGTGCCCCTGAAAAGCATCTTTCTGTAAATGAAAAGCAAAGTATACCTGGTGTATTCTGCCCAATTCCACAATGCTGTCTCAGTGTTCTTGTAAGATGTAAAATCTTCTGAAATAAGTCCGAGATATTTTGTGTTAGTTCCAGTAGTGATCAAAGTTAGAATTCCCTCAATGAGTATATTGAGATAGATAAACACTTTATTGCATGATTAATTAAAAACCTTTGCAACATTTAAAAATGTCATCAGATCCAAGTTTACATATTTCCTAAAAATAAAATTTGCCTCCTCTTAAAATACCTTTTTAAAACAGAAAGAATTAAAAGTTATTGGGACATGAAAAATAGCTGGATTTACATGTGACAAGTGATAGTGCAGTCTTCTAAAGTGCGTGCTAATGTAGACTAGGAAAGCCAGGGAGGTAGCACAGTTTTTAATAGGAAAGTGTGAAAGGTTTGGTTGGAGAAAGTTTGTACACATCCTAGACGCCTGCATAACCTGACCCAGTGATGTCAACCAGTCATGTTTGATGATCCCAGCTGAGGGGGGGTTGCCGACATGATAAAACAATCAGAAGCAGGGGGTTACAAGGCCTAATAATGACCTATTCGCTGCTCTGCCCTTCGCCTAGGAGGTCCTGGGCCTCTATCTTTTTTGAGAAGCGGTGAATGAATTTGACCAAAGCACAGTTTAGCATGATGTTGGATGGGTCAAAACAGGCCAACACTGCTTCCCTGCAAGATCTTATGCCATTAGCAATCCACCCCCTTCGTAGAAGAGCACTCCTGTCCTCTAGGAGGTTTGGGCACAGGCACAGAACATGTATTATGTTCTCTTTTTGCTGATTGCAGAGCTGGCAAATTACCTGTTCCTTACCCCTTTTCCAGGCTGAGAGATGGCATGGGATTGGGATTACCCCCATCCTCAGCTTCATGAACTGTGACTTTGACCTTTCGTTGTAGGGGTTATTTAGGTAGCACTGTAGTTTCAGATATTTATAGGTACGCAGTGTCATCCAGCCGTGTTTCCGTGCAGAGAGGTTAGCCTTGTCTTCAATTAGTGAGAGCCGCTTGGTGCTGATTTTTGCAATCCTTTTGAATTCCTGGTGACTGGTTGTTAGGTCCCAAGTGGTCACTAAGCTGAGTGTACTAAGGACTTGAGTTAAGTAGAGCTTTCCGACCGACCTTTGTTTTGTGGCCAGTTCAATCCATAGGTGGTGGGCCTGAGTAACTTCCTTTGAGGCCCTAAGTTTGTGACAGCTTATTGCAAAGGCCGCCTTACATGCCAGCGCCTGTCTGCATATACCAAACTCTAATCTTATTTGAGCAGGTGATGTATGGGAGGGAAGCTGGAAAACTGTTCTGCAAATCTTCGTGATCACTTTATCGAGTATCGCACTCTCCTGTCCTTTAATTTGCTCACTTCCATATGCTAAGGTCGGGATAACCTTAGCCTGGGCTACTTGAAGGATAGGCATAAGTGTGGGGCCTTTTAATCTTGTGTAAACAGATCTAAGGACGAACGATAATGCAGTGCCCTTCTTTTTTATTTCGTTCAGCTGGCTCCTGTAACTGCCATTGTCATTAAAGTGGACTCCTAGATACTTGTGGATTTTAGTTGCTTCGAGTTTATCCTGCTCGAGAGACCACGTCTGCTATTGTGTTCTAGGACCTTGAACCGCTTAGGATATTGGTTTTCTTTTTGTTGATCAGCAGTCCGTTCCTAGTTGAGAATGTAGCGGTCGCATCCATGAGACGTTGTAAGCCAATCTTTGTTTTACTGATAAGAACCAGGTCATCTCCATACAATAGGTTTGAGAGGCAGAAACCGCCCAATTTGGGCGAATGAGAGTTTATTATATTGAGGGCCAGGGATAGGTCAACTAGGAATGAGTTGAAAGAGTTGGTGCAAGAACACAACCTTGCTTGAAGCCTTGCGTAGTGGTTATGGGCTGTGACAAGCGCGATCCATCTCCGATTTTTATTCTGACCCATTGTATCATGGTGCAACAACTGCAGGGCCCTAAGCAAAGTATCTGGGATATTGAGGTGCGCGAGTTTCTGCCAAAGCTTCCCCCTGTCAACTCTGTCAAACGCAGATTTGTAGTCGATAAAGCCCATATAGACAGGGTGTTTGCTGGATTCTGCCTAATCAATCAGCAGGGGGAGTGCAATAAGATTCACAGTTGTCCCTGTGTGCTTTGTGAAACCATTTTGATTTGAGGGTATGATTTTGTTTGTCTCAGCCCATGTTTGTAGTGAATCTAGCAGCACACTGGCAAAATACTTTGCTTCATTGTCAATTAGAGCTATCATACGATAGTTCCCGGGGATCTTTTTATCCCCCCCTTGAATATGGGAGCGAGTATCGAACCATGCCAAGAGAGGGGGATACAATTCTTCTCCAGTATTGATGTATAAACAGGGACTAATTGGGTAGCCCAAAATATTGGGTCCTCTTTATAAAGAGACGGTGGAATACTGCCTGGTCCTGGTGCCCCCTCTCTACGTCCTTTAGCAATTTGTTTCCTGACTAGATCCTCAGTGATCAGGCACCAAGGAATGGCCTGATTGCGGCTCTCTTTTATATTTTCTGGGTCACTTCTGGCCGCTGAACCTTCCCCCTGCGTATGAGTTGATCGAATGGTGATTGCTTATTGAAGTGTTCATGCAGAAAATGGTACCACGTTGCTCTGAGATGTTGGAAGAGGCCGTTTTTGGCAAGGTGCTGCCCAGTCTGCTTATAGTATGTCAGAAATTTGCAGCGTTCTTTGTCCTGGTGTCGTACAATAATTTTGTCCAGAACAAATTCCATGTTTTCCTTTGATGTTCCTTTTTCTCCAACTTCAGATGTCTTCGGACCTCCCTCAAACTGCTTATTATTTTTGGGTCTATCAGTGACATTTTGAGGCTTCTCCACAGCTGATCAATCCCTTTTTTTGTGATCCTTATTATTTGGCTGGATCCTGGTCCTTGTATGGCATGCAGCTTTGTCTTTCCCGGTACCGGCTTTGTATGCCGGTCTGCCAGCTTTTTAGCGAACGCTGCCCAGCTAATAACTGGATCTCCCTCTGAATTATGGACGTTGGCTAGTAATAGTTTGCCTTCTGTGGCCAGAGTAGGAAAAATGTTAATAGAGCACTTGATGTGTTTGAGATTGATTATATAGCTTTCAAAGCCTTGGTCCGCTACAGCATCATACTTGTCAAGCCTAATATTGAAAGTAAGGTCTTGAGGGCGATGGTCACTATCCATTTTTTCGCCGAACCCAAAGGAAATGATTTTATTTAATAAGGGAAGGCTGGCAAATGTGTAGTCAATTAGGGAGGCCCCAGTGTTTGTTAGATAGGAGAGGCCAGGTGGCTTGTCAGGGAAGAATCGACCATTGAGGGCTCTCAGACTGAGATGTTCCAGGTTTCCTTGGAGGGCCTGTCCTCTCGGGGCCTCTTTATGCCACCCAGGACATGCCTGGGGTGGTGTTGCCCAGTCATCATCTTGCGTCTGCATTATCTCGTTTGCGGGTAAGTTGGTCATTACCCACATATTGAAGTCTCCTGATAGTATAATATCTATACTGGGGTTTTCTGATCTGAAATTTAGAACCATGCTGGTCAGTTTTTTGGAGAGGGCTGCCCTTGAGCCTGAGTTCAATCGATCAATCAATCAGGGAATTGTCAAGCACGCTACTCACCCGTGAGGGTCTCAAGGTGCTTGGGGGAGGGGGATAGGGGTAAGCCGCTCCGATCAGTCAAAGAGCCAGGTCTTGAGGATCTTCCTGAAGATGTTCAGAGAGGGGGCGCGCCTGATGTCGATCGGGAGCATGTTCCAGGTCTTGGCCACGATGTAGGAGAAGGCTCTTCTGCCCATTCTGGATCAGGCTGATGCAAGGGGTTTTGGCAAGGTCAGCGGACTGGAGGGTTCTCTTGGGTACGCGGAAGGAGATTTGCTTGTTGAGGTATTGGGGCCCGGTGTTGTGGAGGCATTTGTAGGTGTGGGTGAGTAGCTTGAAGGTTACTCTCTTCTCGACGGGGAGCCAGTGGAGGTCTCGCAGGTGTTGGGTGATGTGTTCATGTCGAGGGATGCCGAGGGTGAGTCTGGCTGCGTTGTTCTGTGTGGTCTGGAGTTTGCGGAGCAGAGACTTGTTGATAGAGGGCGTTTCCGTAGTCCAGTCTGCTGGTTATGAGTGCATGGGTGACGATCTTTCTTGATTTGGGGGATCGATTTGAAGGTCTTGCAAAGGATGCAGAGGGTGTTGAAGAAGGTGGAGGCGATGGCGTTGATCTGTCGGGTCATGGAGAGGGAGGGGTCGAGTACGATGCCGAGGTTCCGGGCGTGGTCTGTGGGGATGGGGGGCTTCCGAGGGCGGTGGGCCACCAGGTGTTGTCCCATGCAGTGGGAGAGGGTCCGAGGACAAGGACCTCTGTCTTCTCCGAGTTGAGCTTCAGGCAGCTGCTGCTCATCCAGGATGTGATGTCCTTCATTTCTTCCTGGAAGCTGATTCTGATGGTGACAGGATCCTTGGTGAGGGAGAGGATGAGCTGGGAGTCGTCGGCGTAGGAGACTATGTTGAGTCCGTGTTGTCTGACGATGGCGGTGAGGGGGGCCATGTAGATGTTGAAGAGCGTTGGGTTGAGTGAGGATCCTTGGGGAACTCTGCAGTTGATCTCTGTGGGTTCGGAGAGGAAGGGTGGCAGTCTGATTCTTTGGGTTCTGCAGGTGAGGAAGGAGCAGATCCAATCGAGGGCAGTTCCCTGTATGCTGGCGTCGTGGAATCTGGTGATGAGTGTGCGGTGGGAGACGGTGTCAAAGGCTGCGGAGAGGTCGAGTAGGATCAGGGCCGCGGTGTGGCCTTGGTCAAGGAGGGTGCGGATGTCATCTGTGGCGGCGAGTAGGGCGGTCTCGGTGCTGTGGTTGCTGCAGAATCCAGATTGGGAGGGGTCGAGGATGGAGTTCTCTTCGATGAACTTCGTTAGTTGGGCTTGAGTTGGGATGAATGCAGACATTTATCAGAGTTAGTCTCTTTGGCTGGCCATCACCAGTTTTGAGTGAAATGCCCACCACTTGCAGCCCTGTAGTATCACTGCTTTGTTCCCAGGAATGGATAGCACTGTTGGCAGACACATAAATTGCGAGGCCTCCGCTTTTGTGGCCGAACCTCCGTTGTTTGATTGCTGGGATTTAATCATTTATGTATCCTTCCAGTTGGTGAGCCGTCTGCAACCAAGTGTCTTGTAATAAGATTATTTTCAACCAGCTTAGATAAGAGATGATGTCCTGGTCACCCAGTTTGTTAACCAGACTGTTAATATTCCAGGAGCATATCTTGACTGATCGTTCAGAAGGTGCAATTTGGATGCTGGTTTGTGACCTCGACAGTCGGGTTGAATTCAAGGTCCCTGACAACCATGCCCACTTATCCGCTCCCTCGAGGCTGGCAGTTTAGTTTGTCTGCTCTGGTAGGGTTACTGAAGTTTTGCTTAGTGCACCTCTAAGGACTGAGTAACCCCGTCTTGGCTGAGTTGTTGGGCTGACCATATCCAATGGACTTTCAAGAAGGTGAAGATAGACTGGTTCCTTGGGGAGGGTGATGGTAATCTCCCACTTTTTGAAGGAGTCCGCATATTTCAGGATTTTCGTGGCTAACTTCGTGGTCTGCCAGGTTCCCTTTGTTGTTTCATTTTTCTGGCCGTGCCCGGGAGCAATGAACTCGATGAATGAAATCTCATGCAATGGGACATCTCCCAGCACACCTGTGGCTCAGATTAGCTTAAGGATGTTACCTCGGTTTAAGATGTTGAATGAGCCTTTGGACTTATATTCCAGGTAGAATAAAGTGCAATCAGCTGAAGTTTCGGTTGCCTTATATCTGGACAACCAGCCTGAGCTCTGACAGGCATTTTGATGGGTCGAGTTGGGAGAGCTGGTGGAGTAAGCTAGTCTGAGCCTCTTCCCTCTAGACCAAGAGAGGTGCCTGTCGTTCCCAATGTTAAAGTGGACCTGTTCCTGGGGACTGAAGGACTCCCTTTGTGCGGGTTAAGGACCAGCATCGAACTTGCAGTTCTGGTGACTTGATTAATGGATGTTCCGGGCTCCTTTTGGCTCATTGTGGCTGGGACAATGGTGTTTTGCATGGCATTTGCTTTGTCGGGTTCCTCAATGTGACCGGTTAGGGGCTTAATAAGTCTATTCCAATTAGCTGACGAGGTGGTCGTCCTGGCAAAAAGGCTCTGGACTGAGGTAGCCTGTCTTGCCTGAAAATGTTTGTGTGATTAGCGTCGTGTCCCGTTTTGCTGACGTGTCTGGGTCCGCAGTGCCTGAGTTGGGGCTTACTTTGGTGGATTCCATGATGTTGGTCTCTTCCCTAGGAGTAATTTCTAAGTTTGTTTCTTGTGCAAATGGGTGTGATCTGCACGGTTCCAAGTTTGAAACAGAGGGTAGGGTACCAGGTTATGGTTGGTGGTTTGGATTTTATTGCAGCCCTTCCTTCTTTTTGATTGTTTACTCTTGGAGTCTGCTTCATCTGCATAATGGGCCCTGTCTTTTCCAAATGAGGGTGCAGGATTGTCCTCAAAATTTTCAGCTTTTAGCCCATTAGTTTGCTCGTCTTGGTGGCCTGTTTTGATCTTCTCACCTCCTTCTGAGGTCTAGAGATTGGGGGCTTGATGTTAGTTATTTCTTTCAGTTCCCCCACTAGCTTTGTCATCACCTCTGGAAGAGCACTTAGTTTGTCTAAGACTGGGGAACATTTGCATGTTTGTCGAAGGTGGTCAGCGTTTGCCTGAGCCTGTTTTATCAGATTATTCAGGTTTGTGAACTTTTCGTCAATGTTGGCCACATACAACGCCAAGGTGTTTAGTAGACTGATCTGTATGTCCATTTTGTTGGCTTGAAAGGACATTGCATCCACCAACCTCCGTAGGATGCCGAGGGTTGTGGCCCAGATCGACTCCTGTTGGACTTTGGCTTCCTCTTTTGTGGTAGCTGAGGGGCTTGAGTTTTAGGGGCATCTTTTCCATAGGATGACAACATGTTCTCCCATTCCTTGGAGCAGAGATAAGATAAATCCTTTGTAAGATAATAAGAGTCTGCATCGGCGGGTATCAGTTGGGTTTGTCCGCTTGCCTGTGATTTTTTACTTACTGGCTTTTTCGGAGCGTCCATGGATGGCAGTAGTTCCTCAAGTTGGCCAGTTGGCAGGGAGATACAATACTATCGTTCACACCCTGGTCCACCCTCTTCCTCTCTTCTTCCTATATCTGATAAATTAGGTGGGATAAATCTTCCCCCCCAATGGTGAGTTAGATGGGGGCTGCGGTATGTCCACCTCATTGTACAATATGGTATGGTGCGTACTGTCTGGACGGTATGGTACGGAATGGTACAGTATAGTATGGTATGGTATGGTATTGTATGGTATGGGATGGAATGTGATGGTATGGTATGGTAAGGTATGTTATGGTAATGGTTTGGTATGGTATGGTATTGTATTGTATGGTATGGTATTTCATTGCATAGTATGGTATGGTATGGTATAGTATAGTATAGTATGGTCTGTCATTTTATAGTATAATGTGGTATGGTGTGGCATGCTGTGGTGTGGAATGGCCCATTATTGTACAGTATGCTATATCCTGTCATTGTATATGAAGGTATGTATGTTATGGTTTGATATAATTTTGTTTGGTATGGTATGGTATATTATGGTTGGTATGGTATGGCATACTATGGAATGATGTAGTGTGATGTGCTGTGGTGTGGTATGCTGTGGTATGGTATGTTATGGTAAGGTCTGGTATGGTATGTGAAGGTGATGGTGTGGTGTGGTGTGGTCTGTCATTGTATAGTATGGTATGGAATTGTATAGTATGTTATGGTATTGTATGGCATAGCGTGGCCTGTTATTTTACAATATGGTACAGTACTGTTACTATATGTTATGTTATGGGATGTTATGGTATGGTATTTTATGGTATGGTATGGTATGGTATGGCATGGTATGGGCTGTCATTGTATTGTATGGTATAGTATGTTATGGTATGGTATGCTAAGGTGTGGTTTGGTATGTTATGGTGTGGTGTTTTGTGATGTGGTGTGGCCAATCATTGTATAGTATGGTATAGTATGGCCTTTCACTGTATCTTACGATGTGGTATGGTATGGCCTGCTATTTTATATGTTATGGTATGTTACGGTATAGTATGGTATAGCATGGTATGGAATGTATCACATGGTGCGGTATGGTATGGCCTGTCATTGCAAAGTATTCCACGGTATGGATAGTTACTGCATAGGATTGTGTATTAATGGTATGGCCTTTCATGATATGGTATGGTCTGTCGTTGTTTGGTATGGCCTTTCATTCTATGGCAAAGCATTGCATAGAATTGCATGGCATGGTATGGTATGGTATGGTATGGTATGCTATGGTACGGTATGGTATGGTATGGTAGGGTATGCCCTGTTATTGGATGGTATGATATAGTAAGGTATGGTATGTTATGGTATGGAATGTTATGTTACAGTATGGCATGGTATTCTGTATAGTATGGTATGGCATGGTATGGTATGGTAGGGTACGGTACAATATGGTATAGTATGGTGTGGCCCATTATTGTATGATATGGTATGGTATGATTTGGTATGGTGTTGTATTTGCTATCATTGTATAGTATGGTATAGCATGGTATGGTGTGGTGTTGCGTGAGGTGGCCAAGCATTGTATACTATGGTATAGTATGGCCTGTCACTGTATCCTATGGTATAGTGTGTCATGTTATGGCCTGCCATTTTATGGTATGGCATGGTATGGTATGGTATGGTATTGTATGGTGTGGTGTGGTGTAGTATGGTATGGTATGAAATGGTATGGTATGGTACGGTTTGGTCTGGTATGGTACTCTATGGTATGGAACAGTACGGTACGGTATAGTATGGTGTGGCCTGCTATTGTATGAAATGGTACGGTATGGTATGGTATTGTATTGGGTATCATTGTATAGTATGGTACGCTATGTCACTGTCTCTTATGCTATGATGTGGTATTGTATGACCTGCCATTCTATGGTATGGTCTGGTATGATATGGTATGGTCAGGTATGGTATGGAATGGTATGACCTTTCATTGCATAACATAATATAGACTAATATTCCTTAACATTGTATAGTATGGTATGGCCTTTCATTATATGGCATGTGTTCTCAGTGGTCTGTCATTATGTTTTATGTTATGGTATGGTATGGTATGGCATGGGTTCAGATGGAATGGTATGGTATGGTACGGTATGGTATGGTATGGCCTTTCATTGCAGTGCGTAGTATGAACTAATGTTGCATAGTGTTGTATAGTATGGTATGGCCTTTCATTGTATGGTCTGATCTGTCAAGGTATGGTGTGGCCTGTCATTTTGTTGTGTGGTATGGTATGGTCTGTCATTTAAAATATATAATTGTGCCTTGGTGTGGTATGGCCCATCACTGTATAATATGGTATGTTGTGTCACTGTATACCATGGTATGTATGTTATGGTGTTGTATAATTTTATTTGGTATGGTATGCTATATATTATGGTGTGGTATGGTATTGCATAGTATGGTATAATATGCTGTGGTTTCGTCTGCGGTGCTGTGGTGTGGTATAGTATGGTATGGTATGATATGGCATGGTCTGGTATGGTATGGTATGCTGTGCTAGGATATTATATGGTATGATGTGGTGTGGAATGGGATGTCATTGTATAGTATGGTAAGGTATTATAAAGCATATTATGGTATTGTATATCATGGTATGGCCTGTCATTGTGCAATATGGTAAGGTACGTCCAGTACGGTGTGGTACGGTATGGTATGGTATGGTATTGTCTGGCATATTACATGCTATTGTATGGAATGGCCTGTTATTCTATGGAATGTTATGGTATGGTATTGTATGGAATGGTATGGTACAGTATGGCTTCTCAACGAAATGGTATAGTATGGTGTTGGTTGTCACTGTTTGGCCTATCATTGTATGGTATTGTATGGAATATTATGGTATGGTTTCGTATGGTATGGATTGGTATGATATTAATGGTATGGCCTTTCATTGCATAGTATGGTATGGACTGTTATTGCATAATATTGTGTAGTATAGTATGGCCTATCATTGTATGGTATGGCTTGGCATGGCATGTTATGACCTGTTATTGTGAGGTATGATATGATATGGTATAGTATGGCATAGTATCGTCTGTCATTTTATAGTATAGTATTGTATGGAGTGCCATGCTGTGGTGTTGGATGGCCCATTATTGTATCGTATGGTATGGTCTGTCATTGTATAGCACAGTATGATATGGTATGGCCTGCCATTGTATGGTATCTATTGTATGTTACGTTATGTTAGTCCACTGTAAGAAATAGTATGGTATGGTAGGGTATAGTATGGCATGGTATGTTATGGTACAGCACATTATGGGATGGAATGGGATGGGATGGGGTGGGATGGGATGCATTGTATGGTATAGTATGGCCTTTCGTAGCATAGCATAGTATGGACTAATATTGCATAGTATTTTGTAGTATGTTATGGCTTTTCGATGGATTTTATGGACTGTCATGGTATGGTGTGGCCTGTCATTTTGTGATGTGGTATGGTATGGTATTGTATGGCATAGCATGGCCTGTTATTTTACAATATGGTACAGTACTGTTACTATATGTTATGTTATGGGATGTTATGGTATGGTATTATGGTATGGTATGGTATGGTATGGAATGTTATGGTATGGCATGATATTGTATGGTATGGGATGGTTTGGTATGGTATGGTATGGCATGGTATGGGCTGTCATTGTATAGTATGGTATAGTATGTTATGGTATGGTATGCTAAGGTGTGGTTTGGTATGTTATGGTGTGGTGTTTTTTGATGTGGTGTGGCCAATCATTGTATAGTATGGTATAGTATGGCCTTTCACTGTATCTTACGATGTGGTATGGTATGGCCTGCTATTTTATATGTTATGGTATGTTACGGTATAGTATGGTATAGCATGGTATGGAATGTATCACATGGTGCGGTATGGTATGGCCTGTCATTGCAAAGTATTCCACGGTATGGATAGTTACTGCATAGGATTGTGTATTAATGGTATGGCCTTTCATGATATGGTATGGTCTGTCGTTGTTTGGTATGGCCTTTCATTCTATGGCAAAGCATGGCATAGAATTGCATGGCATGGTATGGTATGGTATGGTATGGTATGGTATGGTATGCTATGGTATGGTATGCTATGGTACGGTATGGTATGGTAGGGTATGCCCTGTTATTGGATGGTATGATATAGTAAGGTATGGTATGTTATGGTATGGAATGTTATGTTACAGTATGGCATGGTATTCTGTATAGTATGGTATGGCATGGTATGGTATGGTATGGTAGGGTACGGTACAATATGGTATAGTATGGTGTGGCCCATTATTGTATGATATGGTATGGTATGATTTGGTATGGTGTTGTATTTGCTATCATTGTATAGTATGGTATAGCATGGTATGGTGTGGTGTTGCGTGAGGTGGCCAAGCATTGTATAGTATGGTATAGTATGGCCTGTCACTGTATCCTATGGTATAGTGTGTCATGTTATGGCCTGCCATTTTATGGTATGGTATGGTATGGTATGTGTATGGTGTGGTGTGGTGTAGTATGGTATGGTATGAAATGGTATGGTATGGTACGGTATGGTCTGGTATGGTACTCTATGGTATGGAACAGTACGGTACGGTATAGTATGGTGTGGCCTGCTATTGTATGAAATGGTACGGTATGGTATTGTATTGGGTATCATTGTATCGTATGGTACGCTATGTCACTGTCTCTTATGATATGATGTGGTATTGTATGACCTGCCATTCTATGGTATGGTCTGGTATGATATGGTATGGTCAGGTATGGTATGGAATGGTATGACCTTTCATTGCATAACATAATATAGACTAATATTCCTTAACATTGTATAGTATGGTATGGCCTTTCATTATATGGCATGTGTTCTCAGTGGTCTGTCATTATGTTTTATGTTATGGTATGGTATGGTATGGCATGGGTTCGGATGGAATGGTATGGTATGGTACGGTATGGTATGGTATGGCCTTTCATTGCAGTGCGTAGTATGAACTAATGTTGCATAGTGTTGTATCGTATGGTATGGCCTTTCATTGTATGGTCTGATCTGTCAAGGTATGGTGTGGCCTGTCATTTTGTTGTGTGGTATGGTATGGTCTGTCATTTAAAATATATAATTGTGCCTTGGTGTGGTATGGCCCATCACTGTATAATATGGTATGGTGTGTCACTGTATACCATGGTATGTATGTTATGGTGTTGTTTAATTTTATTTGGTATGGTATGCTATATATTATGGTGTGGTATGGTATTGCATAGTATGGTATAATATGCTGTGGTGTTGTCTGCGGTGCTGTGGTGTGGTATAGTATGGTATGGTATGATATGGCATGGTCTGGTATGGTATGGTATGCTGTGCTAGGATATTATATGGTATGGTGTGGTGTGGTGTGGAATGGGATGTCATTGTATAGTATGGTAAGGTATTGTAAAGCATATTATGGTATTGTATATCATGGTATGGCCTGTCATTGTGCAATATGGTAAGGTGCGTCCAGTACAGTGTGGTACGGTATGGTATGGTATGGTATTGTCTGGCATATTACATGCTATTGTATGGAATGGCCTGTTATTCTATGGAATGTTATGGTATGGTATTGTATGGAATGGTATGGTACAGTATGGCTTCTCAACGAAATGGTATAGTATGGTGTTGGTTGTCACTGTTTGGCCTATCATTGTATGGAATATTATGGTATGGTTTCGTATGGTATGGATTGGTATGATATTAATGGTATGGCCTTTCATTGGATAGTATGGTATGGACTGTTATTGCATAATATTGTGTAGTATAGTATGGCCTATCATTGTATGGTATGGCTTGGCATGGCATGTTATGACCTGTTATTGTGAGGTATGATATGATATGGTATAGTATGGCATAGTATCGTCTGTCATTTTATAGTATAGTATTGTATGGAGTGCCATGCTGTGGTGTTGGATGGCCCATTATTGTATCGTATGGTATGGTCTGTCATTGTATAGCACAGTATGATATGGTATGGCCTGCCATTGTATGGTATCTATGGTATGTTACGTTATGTTAGTCCACTGTAAGAAATAGTATGGTATGGTAGGGTATAGTATGGCATGGTATGTTATGGTACAGCACATTATGGTATGGAATGGGATGGGATGGGGTGGGATGGGATGCATTGTATGGTATAGTATGGCCTTTCGTAGCATAGCATAGTATGGACTAATATTGCATAGTATTTTGTAGTATGTTATGGCTTTTCGATGGATTTTATGGACTGTCATGGTATGGTGTGGCCTGTCATTTTGTGATGTGGTATGGTATGGTACGGTATGGTATGGTGTGGTACGGTATGGTATGGAATGGTTTGGCACGGTATGGTATGGTACGGTATGGTATGGAATGGAATGGTATGGTATGGTATGATATGGTATGGTATGATATGGTATGGTAGGGTGTGGTATGGTATGGTATGGTCTGTCATTTTATAGTATAATATGGTATGGTGTAGCCTGTATTGTATAGTATGTCATTGGACAGTAAATTATGGTATGGAATGTTGTGGTGTGGTGTAGTTTGGTGTGTTATAGATAGACATTGTATAGGATCATATGGTATGGCCTGTCTGTGTATAGCAGTGTATGATATGGAATGATATGGCTCGCCATTGTATGATATGGTATGGTTTAGTATGGTAAGGTACGGTACGCTATGGTGTGGTGTGGTAAGGTTTGGTGTGGTATGGTATGGTATGGTATGCTCTGTCACTGTATGTTATGCTCTGTCATGGCATGGCATGGCATTGTATGGTATGGTATGGTATACTCTGGTATGGAATGATATGGTATGGTATGGTACGGTACAGTATGCAACGGTACATTATGGTTCAGTATGGTATGATATGGTGTTGCCCGTTATTGTATGATATGGCATGGTATGATATTGACTATCACTGTATACTATGGCATAGTATGGTATGGCATGGTGTGGTGTAGTGTGGTGTGGTGTGCCAATCATTGTATAGTATGGTATAGTGTGGCCTGTGGTATGATATGTTATGGTACCGTACGGAATGGAATTACATGGTATGGCATGGTGCGGTGTGGTATGTTATGCTATGATACAGTACGGTACAGTATGGTATAGTATGGCATGCTCTGTCATTGTATGGTATGCTTGGTCATGGCATGGTCAGGAATGGCATGGCATGACATGACATGGCATGGTATAATATGGTATGGTCTGGCATTGTATAGTATGGTTTGGTACTGTATAGTATGTTATGTTAATAAATAACATGGTATGGCCTGTCATTGTACAATATGGTATGGTACGTACGGTACAGTACGATACAATATGGTACGGTATGGTATGTTATTGTATGGCATGATATTGCATGGTATGGTATGGCCTGTCATTGTATGGTGTGGCCTGTCATTGTATGGTATGGTATTGTATGGTATGGTATGATATGGTATGGTATGGTATGGTATAGCATGGTCTGGTATGGTATGGTATTGTACGGTATGGTATGGCCTTTCATAGCATAGTATGGACTAAAATTGAACAATATTCTGTAGTATGGTATGGACTTTCATTGTATGGTATGATCTGTCATGGTTTGGTGGGGCCCATCATTGTGTGGTGTCGTATGTTATGGTATGGTATGGCCTATTGTTTTATGGTATAATATGGTATGATGTGGCATGCAGTGGTGTATAATATGATATGGTATGTCGTTGTATACCATGGTATGTATGTTATTGAATAATTTTAATTAATGTGGTATGATTTACTACAGTTTGGTATGGCATGGTATGGTATGATTTGCTGTGGTGTAGTGTGTTGTGGTGTGGTATGTATGGTATGGTATAGTATGGTATGGTATTGTGCGGTGTGGTATGGTCTGTCATTGTAGTAGGGTATGGTATTGTAAAGTATATTATGGTATTGTATGGCATGGTATGGCTTGCCATTGTACAATATGGTATGGTACGTATGGTACGGTATGGTATGGTATGGTATTGTATGGCATGACAAGGCATGGTATGGTATGGGCTCTTATTGTATGTTATGTTAGTGTATGTTATGGTATGGTATGATGCAGTATGGTATGGTCTTTCAATGGATTGATATGGTATGGTGTAGGTTGCCATTATTTGGCCTCTCATTGTATGGTATGGTATGGTATGGTATGGTTTGGCATGGTATGGTATGGTATGGTACGGTATGGCCTTTCATCTTTCATTGCATAGTATGGTATGGACTGTTATTGCATAATATTGTGTAGTATAGTATGGCCTTTCATTGTATGGTATAACCTGTCATGGTATGGTGGTATACCCTGTCTTTGTGTTGTATGGTATTATGGTATGGTATATTGTGAAAAATATATTTTTCTCTATTAATTTGAACATTAGTTCTTTCATTTTGTATTTTCCCACGATGTTAAATTGCGTACTTTGGTACCTTTTTAACATAATCATGTCAGAACAAACAGACTTGTTTTTCTCGCGTCTTGTCAGGTCTCAGAGATAAATACCACTGACCTGCTGAGGTGTCCGGTGGGGATGATGGAATGCTGCTAGTCCTTCTATTCCCCTAAACGCTGCCACAAAAAGGAGTATAAGTAATCTACCTCCTTATGCGGAGCGCCCCGGGGAAAAGGGGAATAGGATAAAACACCAAAAGCTGCGAAGGGTAGAGCAGCACGTATCTGGAAACCCTCAGGGACAGCTTGATTCACCAGAGTGCATCGGGGAACTTCAGTAACATTAGAATATCCCTGTGTGTAAGAGAAAAAGACAAGCGGTGTAATTCATCCACACATACACACTCTAACTTATCTCTCATCCCACTATCCTCGCTCTCTTTTATGAGGGGTGCACAATGTTAACAACAATTGCCTTACCACCAAGTCCCAGAGGCGGAAGTCTTGTCCAGAACAGGTGTAAGAAAACTAGCTGAAGAATCCACTAGGTCCAGAAATCTCTATTCTCCTCCAGGAGAATTCACAGCACTAAATCCAGGAAATAGGGTAAAGCAAAAAGTCTCGTAACAAAAGAACAACCCGCAAAGTAAACCACTCTCTGTTCCTTCACAGGAGCTCACTATTGCGGGACGCAAAGAAAGATTAGCCCTTAGTTCTAAAATGTGAGAATCCAATACCACTCCCGTCACTCGAGCAAGCGGGGAACAAGAAGCGAGACAAAAAGCGAGAGCCAGGTAACCAGGCCCCACAAGGACTGCATGAAGCGGCGTAAAAACGCCAGAGATGAAGGGAAAGGTACGCGGCTCAGCCAGCCACGGCAGGCGGAAAGCAAACTGACGAAAAAGCGTGGAACACACACACTCCGTGTGTATGCGCGCCGTAAGTTTCAGGCAAAGGCAAGACGCTAGCAGGAAAGTACTCCGAACTGGCAAGGTGCTCCCAACGGTCCGATTGTCAAGCACTGGGTCAAGGACAAGGAGGGGGTTAAATCCTGCCCTCCGTCAGCAGCCACTCATGCAATCCACTTCCTGAGTTAGCCCCTGAGACTGCTGGGAGATGTGGTTCAACATGCATACCCGTCTCCCAGTCATTCGGCAATAGCGTATGGGAGAAAGCATCCGTCTATGTGTTCCCATTACTTGCATGACCCTCCCACCTGACACCACCATGACACGTCTTTACACACCTGGTGTTGACATACCTGCTCTTTGCCCATCTGAGGCTAATCCATGATCCACTTGCAATGTTTATACTTGATTGTTCGATTGTCTGCCAATGTATGAGAAGGGAGAAGCAATGTCCACTTGTAATCTTGAAACTCATTTGTCCGATTGTCTGCCAGTGTACGAGAAGAAACAAGCAATGCCCACTTGTAATGTTTATGCTCGTTTGTCTGATTAACTGTCAGGAACAAGCCATATCCTTGTTAACTGATCTGGGATTGTCCCTTGTGTAAATATTTTGCACATCCCCAGCTCGTGCCATATGTATAAATAACCTTGCAGATCTCTGTACGATGTCTATCCTTGTCATAGCCATCCTAGCACTGTGATTATGTGCACCCGTGCTTCAATATTAAATACAAGTTACTTTGGCAGACCTCCGACTACTTGCGTTTTTTTGTAAGGTGGAAGAAGAAATGTTCTATTTTTCACTATAGTATGGACTTTAACTTTATAGTATAGTATTGTATGGTGTGGTGTGCTGTGGTATGGCCCATTATTGTATAGTATGGTATGGTCTGTCATTGTATAGAATGCCATGATATGGTATGGTATGGCCTGCCATGTTATGGTATCTATGGTATAGTATGGTACGTTATGTTGCACCACGGTATGGAATAGCATGGTATGGTATGATATGGTATGCTATGGTATTGGCTATCATTGTATAGTACGGTATTTTATGGTGTGGTACAGTGTGGCCAAGCATTGTATAGTATAGAATAGTATGGCCTGTCACTTTATCTTATGGTATGGCCATTGTATGGTCTGGTATGTCCTGCCATTGTCTGGTATGATATTGTACGGTATGGTATGGTATGTTGTGGTGTTGTATGGTATAGTATTCCATTGTATGGTATGGTACGCTAGGGTATGCTGTATTGTGGTGTGATATGGTATGCTACGCTATGCTACGCTATGGTATGGTATGGAATAGTATGGTATGGTATGGCATTGCATGGTATGATGTGGTGTGGTGTAGTGTGCTGTTGTGTGGTATGGTACGGTGTGGTATGGTATGGTCTGTCATTGTATAGCATGGCAAGATATGGTATGGTGTGGCCTGCCATTGTATGGTATCTATGGTATAGTATGGTCCATTACATTGTGCTATGGTACGGAATAGTATGGTATGGTATGGTATGATATAGTATGGTATGGCATTGGCTTTCATTGTATAGTATGGTATAGTATGGTATTTCATGATGTGTGTGGTGTGGTGTGGCCAAGCATTGTATAGTATGATATAGATTGGCCTGTCACTATATTTGATGGTATGGTGTGGTATGATATGGTATGGCCTGCCATTGTATGGTATGGTATAGTACGGTATGGTGTGCAGTTATGTGGTAAGGTATGCCATTGTATGTTATGGCATGCCAGTGTATGGTAGGATATGGTACGGTAGGGTATGGTATGGTGTGTGGTATGATATGGTATGGTATGATATGGTATCCTATGGTATGGTTGGGTATGGTATGGCATGCTCTGTCATTGCATGGTATGCTCTGTCATGGCATGGCATAGTATGGTATGGTCTGGTATGGTATGGTATGGTATGGTACGGTGCAGTACAGTACGGTACGGTACAGTATGGTGAAGCCCATTATTGTTTGTTATGGTATGGAATAGTATAGTATGGTATGGAATGGTATAGTATGTTATGGTATTGTTTGCTATGCTATGCTATGGTTTGGGTGGTTGGGTATGGTATGGCATGCTCTGTCATTGTGTGGCATGCTCTTTCATGGCATTGCATGGCATGGTATGATATGGTATGGCATGGTATGGTATGGTATGGTGTGGCCCGTTATTGAATACTATGATACGGTACTGTATGGTATGGTATGTTATGTTATAGTATTGGCTATCAGTGTATAGTATGGTATAGTATGGTATGGTATGGTCTGGTATGGTATGATATGGTATGGTACGGTATGGTACAGTACAGTACGGTACGATACTGTATGGTGAAGCCCATTATTGTTTGTTATGGTATGGAATGGTATAGTATGTTATGGTATGGTATAGTTTGCTATGCTATGCTGTGGTTGGGTATGGTATGGCATGCTCTGTCATTGTATAGTATGCTCCTTCATGGCATGGCATGGTATGGTATGGTATGCTAAGGTACGGTACAGTATGGTATGGTGTGGCTCGTTATAGTTTGATATGGTATTGTATTGTATTGTATTGTATTTTATGGTATGGAATTGTATTGGCTATTATTGTATAGTATGGTTTGGTGTGGCCAAACATTGTATAGTATGGGATAGTATGGCCGGTCACTGTATCTTATGCTATGGTGTGGTATGGTATGACCTGCCATTGTATGGTATGGTTTGGTATGGCCTGCCGTAGCATGGCATGATATGGTATGTTATGGTATGATATGGTATGGTATGGTATGGTATGGTGTGGTGTGGTATGGTCTGTCTTTGTATTGTATGGTATGGTATTGTATCATATGTTATGGTATTGTATAGCATGATATGGCCTGTCATTGTACAATATAGTATGGTACATTCGGTAAGGTATGGTATGGTACGATATGGTATGGTATTGTATGGCATGGTATGGTATGGTATGGTATAGTATGGTATGATATGGTCTGTCATTTTATAGTGTAAAATGGTATAGTGTGGCATGCTGTGGTGTGGTATGGCCCATCATTGTATAGTATGGTATTGTCTATCATTGTATACAATGATTTGTATGTTGTGGTATAATTTTATTTATGTTATGGTTTGGAATTGTGCGGTATGGTATGGTATGATATGGCATGGTATGGTATGATATGGTATGGTATGACCTTTCATTGCACAGTATGGTTTGGACTGTTACTGCATACTCTTATGTACTATGGCCTATCTTTGTATGGTATGGCCTGCCATGGTATGGTATGGCCTGTCATTGCGTGGTATGGTATTGTATAGTATGGGCTGTCATATAGTATGGTATGGTATGGTGTGGTGTGGTGTGGTCTAAACATTGTATAGTGTGGTATAGTATGGCCTGTCACTGTATCTTATGGTATGCTATGGTATGGTATGGCCTGCCATTGTATGGTATGATATGCTATGGTATGGTTGGTATGGTAAGGTACGGTACCGTACTGTACAGTATGGTATGGTTTGGTACGGTACGGTATGGCCTTTCCTTGCATGGCATAGTATGGACTAATACTGCATAGTATTCTGTAGTATGGTATGGACTTTCATGGTATGGTGTGGCCTGTCATTGTGTGGTGTGGTATGGTATGGTCTTGGTTTTATAGAATTATATAGTATAGTGTGGTGTGCTGTGGTATGGCCCATAATTTCATAATATGGTATGGTGTGTTATTATATACCATGGTATGTATGTTATGGTATGGATTAATTTTATGTGATATGGTATGGTGACTATGGTTGGTATGGTATGGCATTGTATGGTATGATTTGCTGTGGTGTAGTGTGCTGTGCTCCGGTGTGGTATGGTATGGTATGGTATGGTACGGTATGGTTTGGTATGGTAGGTATGGTGTAGTGTGGTGTGATATGGTCTGTCATTGTATAGTATGGTATGGTAAATACAAGTGGGGGTGCATCAGGCAATGAAGTCCACTAGACTTAGTGCAGTATCAAAAAAAAAAATTCCTTTATTTCAAATGTTTTTTTCAAAAGATCAGTAGCAAACAACGCTCAGCCAACGCGTTTCATTCCCTTAGGGGAACTTCATCAGGGCTGAAAATAATACACAAAGAGACAAATCAAAGTAGGAAGATAAAGAAATTAAGAACCGAAATACGTTACAAAACGGCACAAGACTCAAACGTAAACAGAAACACGAACCAAAACACCACAAATATCTCATTGGAGAGGTTACACACTAGACAAACACATATCTTTATATATTTATAGTGATTGGCTTGACATAGTGTGCTTAAAAACATTAATATACACACATTAAAAACAAAAAAAAAACACTTTTACACATTAATATACACACGTTAAAAACAACCAAACACTTATATTAATCCAAGTCAGGACCGCAACCTTGACCTATTAAGTAGTTGAACTAGTTAGACAAAATGACAACCCCAACCAGACACAAATTCATGTACATTTCCACGAGACCAGCACGTTAAAAAATACATATAGCAGCAGCAGTAGTTAGACAAAATGGCAACCTCAACCTGACACAAATTCATGTACATTTCCACCAGACCATATATACATATAGTAGCAGAAGCAAGAGGAACCACATCACAGGATAGGGGTGAAAGGCCGAGCACTGAAGTGGCTACAATCATATCTCACAGAGAGACAGCAGATGGTTTCCATGATGCCATATGCCTCTCCCAAATCCCAGGTTCGCCATGGAGTGCCACAGGGTTCGGCAATTAGCCCCATCCTCTTCAATATATATCTGCGCCCACTGATCGCCCTAATAAAATCATTTGGGATCGACCTGGTTAACTATGCCGACGACACTCAACTGGTTTTCTCCATAGAAGGAAAAGACGCAGTGACCATGGATATCTTCCAAGAATGCATGTGCCAAACATCTAGCTGGCTTAAGGAAAACTCCTTGCAATTCAATAAGGAAAAAACAGAAGTGGTGTACTGTAATACGGCCAAACTGACACATCAGATACCGATGGAGATCAAACTCTCCCCTGGAGATAAATCTTTGTCCCCAGTTAAAACAGTCCGAAACTTAGGTATCCTAATCGATGACAACCTTCAGATGGCATCACAGGCCAATAAAACAACCAGTGTCTGTTTTGCCCTACTGAAGGCATTGCGGAAGATCCTCCCCTTACTGCCAGAGGAAACTAGACCCTTGGTAGTAAGGAGCACCATTCTGTGCAGACTGGACTACTGCAACTCCCTATATTTAGGAGCCCCGCAATATATCTTGCAGGGATTGCAGAGAGTCCAGTCTATGGCAGCTAAGCTGGCATTAGGAAGGCAACGCAGGGCTTCTACTGCGCTGGCTTTAAGAGAACTACACTGGCTACCAGTTAAGGACAGAGTGAGTTTTAAATCCCTATGCATAGTGTATAGAGCGGCACATGGCTCGGGTCCCCTTCCTATGCAGGATAGATTTACATGGTACAAACCGACTAGATCCCTTCGATCTTCTGGCGCCAATTTGGTCACCTCTACTAGATTTAAAAAATCCAGGATGGGAGGAAGGGCTTTTAGCAATACGGCCTCCCGCCTATGGAACAAACTCCCACAGAAGATTAGACAAGCCGATACCCTGCTTTGTTTCAGAAATAATCTGAAGACATGGCTTTTCCCCAGGAATGATAATATTACTCCTTAAGTTTGAGAAGCACTGTAGACTGATGAATTCCTCTGCTATGTGACAGCGCCTGGATACCCGTAGGGTGACAGTGCGCTATATAAATGCGCAATACAATACAATACTATACAGAAAACAACAGGAGGATAAGGTACGCCCCAACCGATATAAACATAAGGGGTATATGAAAGGCCTCTATATGAACATATGGATAAGTGAATCACAACACACATGTACCTTACAAATTCATCAGTGTATGTCATGACGTATGGTGGCTCATTAGTAATCTTCTCCAGTGTATTGCGCTGGAAACCGTTGGAGTTTTCACAGGTATAATAACGCCTGCATGTATGAAACCTATTACATTTAGAGAGCTTTAGTCATGATAAAGAATTCAAACATCAAATCAGATCTTATGGCCACATATATATCTGTCAACCCAGCCCCCGATGAGCATAATGGTAATGGCCCCATCTTATTCACAGATATATGACAAGTGCTCTCTAACGTCCAATAAGTCCATTTACAATGAAGAATAACCAATAAGGCGGGTGCTCCTCCCCATACATACAAAACCTACGGCAGTTGACAGGACTGATGGCCAGTCCGCACTGCCCTCCCCAACGTATACAGGGAGTCAAAGTATGAGTGAGCATAACATAGCAAATACTATGCCTAAGCAGATATTCCTCCTTCGTGAAAACGTCCCTATGATGGATATTGTAACATCAGGATAGTGTGCCCCTTAATATCGCCTCCCATTAGGCACAATCTCGTATCCCAGTGGGCACAAGCCTCTGTGCTGGACCGTCTGTGCAAAAGAATGTGCGGTCGTGCGTATGAGCGCAAATTGGCAACTTTCCGCCCTCCTGTAAATATGTTTGTTCTACACAAGAAAATGCGCCATCAGTACAGGCTACAATGCGAAGCCATCACGATTAACGTACGTAATTGCAAGAACCAAAGCTATGAGGCACATTGATAACAGGGACAGAACCAAACACGCGTCAATCTAATAGTTCCCATATGTATAAATAATTACAACGCCCCCAAGTAAAAAGTGAGCACCCGACCTATAGTGCGCCTGTGCACTCACTACATCATCTCCTAAGCCTGCGCCACGATAGACCAGACTAGCAGCAGCTTGTAATGCGGGTATAATATAATGACAACTCCCGATATTAAGCAATCTGTCGCCCCTAGTAATATGTAGCCAGCAGCCCTTGCTGTCAATAAGCCGTAAATATAATTTGTAAATAAAATTCAGCAGTCCCCTCCTTACCAGTAATCCGTATGTCCGGCCGAACTCCAATAGGGCAATGCGCGCCACTTCCACCATTTAAAAGCTCTTTGCCACCTCCCTCGTTGCCGGGTGACCCTGTCAGAATAAACCTATGTAACACGAGTAAAAACTCAGAATCCCCGCCCATCAAATCGCGGAGATTGTGGTGGCGGTAATGCGTCCTCACCCACCATCTTAGAGTGGTCAAGTCAGTACCAATAAATTCAGAAAACAACACCCTAACACTGGTGCTTAGTCCAGCTGCCCAATTATATCCGCACCGGTTAAGGGTAGGTAAGTGCACAATATTCCCATTTGATAACGTGTGCTTAAGACAACACCATATTGGTCTCAATAATACAGTTTCATGATTCCTATTTACAGCGCATTTAAAATGATAATAATGAGGTCATCCATGCAGTCATTCCACATTCATGTTTAATTTATTACAAGGAGCCTACAAGGAGTTTTCCAGCTGGGGACCATGTATCTAGACCCTGCAGTTGCCCGTGTTAAAATGGGTAATGGCCATCTCCCATATTGATGTTTCAAGTGCCGCCCATTTTGGTAAAAACTGACCAAGATAACAAATAGAGGGCACGTCTCAAGTTACCATAACATGCAAAGTGAAGTGGAAATAAAAGAACATATACCTAGTACGCACTGGTAACCCTCAGGACACACAGTGTAGAAACCCTATATTAAGTTGAAGACAAAAATAAGAAATACAAAGCCAATAAAGCCCATGGACATCAGGAGCCAAACGGTATTCCCGCTGTGGATCACGTAACTGGACCCCGCAGTTGCCCATATTAAATGGGGTAATGTCCATATCCTATATTAATGCCAATTGTGCCGCCCATATTGGGACAGGATAACCAGGTTTACAGATAGAGAGTACGTCTCACGTCCCCATACTATGCAGAGTAGAGTAGAGATGCGGCACAGGGAAAATACATATAGTGCACACAGGTAACCCTCCAGACGCATATTGTAGGGCAGCCCCTCCTGAGCCCAAGATAGGAATAAAAATAGTAAAGTAAATGGATATAGGGAGCCAACACGTGTAGGCAAGCACAAAATAACGATGTGTAAGCAAAATAATCATACCAGGAACATTGACACCCATAGACGTAATACAGTTCAGATTCAAATTCATCGTCAGGGATATATAGTTCACAATATTATGGGCAGCAGTATAAACATCCTACATCCCGGACACCATTAATGTATACATTAATGCAGGGAGCATCCCATGTACTAGAGATCAAATCCTATACAGCCCCAGGTATCATTGTTGATCCCAGAGATGTTGAATATTAGAGTATTACATCCGTTTCCTAGTCTCAACCGAGGAAGAAATGCATCTCATTGTCAGTGTTGAGGCCCTGATCAATAGCTCTTAGCTTGCATATCCATTTGGACTCATATTGTTTCAAGCGCAATTCCCTGTTACCACCCCTAGGTACTGCCTCCACCTGATCTATACCATGGAACCAGAAGCTGGTGTCACCGGGGTGGTTTTTACCATAATGCTCCGCCACCGGGTATCTCATGTCCCCATTGATGATTGCTCTGCGGTGCTCCTGGATGCGCAGTTTGAGGCTTCTCTTGGTACTGCCCACATAGATCTTATTACACGGGCAGCCAATCACATACACTAAAAAGGTTGTGTTACAGTTAATGAACCGTGTGATCGTGTGCCTTGCCGAGCCATGTAACTAAAGTCCTTGATCTTATTGACCCCAAACTTGCAAATGCTGCAGGTGCTGCAAACATGGAACTCTTTCGGTTTGTCAGGTAACCAGGAAGCCCCCTTCCTGACGGTGGTGACGTAGGTAGGACAGAGCTAATTTCTAAGGGTATTGCCCCTTCTGTATGTTATCGAGGGGTTCTTTTTGAGTGAGTCCCGAAGGCTTGGGATCTCCTCCAGTAGGTGCCAATTCTTTTTAAACAACTTAAAAATCTCACTACTGTATGTTGTGTACTGCGTAATGAATCGAACCTCAGTGTTGCCTCCCTTGTTGTTTTTGTTTCGGTTATTGTCTGCCAGTGTAGTGTCCCTCTCAAGTGACTGCACCCTTCTCTCCGCTGAGTCCAAGACCCTTTTGTTGCATCCTCTAGCACCAAATCTCTCCTTGACATTCCGGATATTACTCACAAATGTTTCTTCCTCACTGCAATTACGTCGGATCCGGACCATCTCCCCAAATGGAATATTCTTGATGACAGAACTTGCATGTGCGTTGCTGGCATGCAGCACCCCATTGCAGGCTGTTTCCTTATGGTAAAGTGTGCTCTGTACTGTGCCATCCCTTATATAGAAGTGCAAGTCAAGGTAATTCATTTTATCTCTGTGGTATTCCACGGTGAGACTGACATTGTAGGGGTTGGCATTGAGGTACTGGAAATATTCCATAAGGGAGTCCTCTGTGCCGGACCACAGACAAATGATATCATCTATGTACCTCCCCCAAAAGACTATGTGTTCGGTACAGGGGGAGGCACCTCTGCTCCAGGCATGCTTCCTCTCATACCACCCCATAAAAAGGCATGCATACGAAGGAGCAAACCTGGAACCCATAGCAGTCCCCCTTTTCTGGTGATACCAGGTGCCATTGTGGAGGAAGTAATTCTTAGTGAGAACCAGCTCCATCATGTCAAGGACCATATTGTTGTGTTCATAACAATCCGCCCCCTCTCTGTCCAGGTACCTGGCTGCCAAAAGCCCAGATTTGTGTTGGATGCATGTGTAAAGGCTTACCACATCTAATGTCACAAATAGTAATTCCTCAGACCAAGTTAGGTCCTTGAATTTAGAGAGTATGTCCTTGCTGTCCCTGATGTATGATGGCAGGTTCTGTACATGTTTTTGTAGTTTAAGGTCTATGAACTCAGACAGCCTCTCCGTAGGGGATCCCACCCCTGATATAATTGGTCTTCCTGGTGGGAAATCCCCTTTCTTGTGTACCTTTGGGAGTATGTAGATGCAAGGGAATCTTGGATTGTCAACCCTAAGGTATCTGTACTCCTGGTCATTCAGCAAGCATACGTCCTTCCATTCAGACAGTTTAAGGTTAATGACTGAAGTCAACTCCCATATTGGATTAGCATCGATCTTCTCGTAACATTGGTCATCACTCAATTGCCGGTCTATTTCCCCGAGATAGTCAGACGTATTCATGACAACGACGTTACCGCCCTTGTCCGCCTCCCTGATCACAATTTCCTTATCCTCCAGCAGTCTGGTCAATGCCTTCCTTTCCCCTGGTGTAAGGTTCTGTTGTTACTTGTGTTTGAATTTAGTAGTTGCTTCCATTCTGTACAACCCTCACTGACTCTCTCAGGGAAGAGGTCAATGTTACGATGATAAAAAGAGGGGGTCAATTTTGATTTGGGTCGTAGGCCACTATCAACCGTCAGATTTTCAGTTATGTTCATTTCCTCTAAGAGAGATTGCATGTCCACCCCGTCATCCTCCTCAAGTGTGAGGAGACAATGTATATTTCTTACATCTGCTATGGTATGCGAGAAGGGCCTAGCTGTGTTGCTGGACATAGTCACTGGCGGCACTTTATCATTGAAGAAATCCTTTAATTTTAAAGATCTTATAAATTTAAACAGGTCCACATGAACATTAACCAATTCGCCATCCTGGGTCGGACAGAAGTTAAGACCCTTACAGAGTAAGCTCTTTTCATCACAATCAAGTAATCTTTCGGACACATTTATAATTTTCAAATCATTTTTTTCAACAATCCCTGCCTGTAGCTTGCTGCCTTCTACGCTAGACACTACCTCTGTTTCTTTTTGGATCGTGTTGACATCCTCAGGCTGTCCTCGGTTCCCTCCTCTGTACCTCCCTTTTGACCTGCGCCCCCCTCTCCTTGTTTTTTGGATCCTTTTTTCTATGCTTTCCACTGATCCTTAGTTTTGCTAGTTCCCTCTGGAAGGATGTAGTTCCTTCTCCCAAAGAGTGCTCACTGGTAGCTACGCTTGAAGCTGCACTGCTTACTGAGGATATTGAAATACTGCTAGCTGACCTGGCCTTGTCGCTCTCTTCCCTCACTCTCTTCCTGTCTTCCATACCTGTAATCTGATCAAATTTCTTCGCGAATGTATATATCCGCCCTTCTTTGTAATCCCTGTCATTGCGTTTGATTTTGCGCATCTTTTTTTCTTTTAGGTAGTTCTGATGTCCCTCAATGACTTTCTTAAGTATGTCATAGTTCTTTTCAATCAGATCTTTTGTGTCTATAGTCTCGATCTCCTTCTCAGCTGCTTCTATCTCTGATAAGAGTTTAGCACCCTTTTCAATGGCGTGCCTGATTAGGATCTGCATCATTACCAATGACGCCCCCTCAAGGTTCCTCTCCCATTCCTTAAGGAGGTCATCACTGAGATCCTCAAAGGTCGGAAAAATCAGGATGAGCAAGCCCCTGGGTTTTTTTTATTGTCAATGTATTGTTGGAGGGTGACAACATCCCACCAGCGGGCCAGCTCCTGTTTTTTCAAACGTTCCAGTTTATGGAACAAAGCGCGTAGACTCACCTTATTCTGTGCACTCTGCCCTGGCGGCGATATGGCTACATTTTTACCAAATAAGTCCTGCGCCATTTCTTCCCTACCATCATTAAAGCGTGACATGGTAGGTTATATGTAACAATAAGAGGAAAGCTGTGAGTGCAATCAAGTCCAAGTTACAAGTACATCCACAATCCCAACGGCGGACTCCTAGATCTGCACCTCACGCTAGTTCCAACAAATCCTGGTTCTGCGCAATACTCCCCAGCACCAGCCGTTGCGTGACGCCTCTGTGCTTCAGATCCAGATAGATAAATACAAGTGGGAGTGCGTCAGGCAATGAAGTCCAGTAGACTTAGTGTAGTATCAAAAAAAAAAATCCTTTATTTCAAATGTTTTTTTCAAAAGATCAATAGCAAACAACGATCAGCCAACGCGTTTCATTCCCTCTAGGGAACTTCATCAGGGCTGAAAATAATACACAAAGATACAAATCAAAGTAGGAACATAAAGAAATGAAGAACCAAAATACGTTACAAAACGGCACAAGACTCAAACGTAAACAGAAATACGAACTAAAACACAACAAATATCTCATTGGAGAGGTTACACTCTAGACAAACACATATCTTTATATATTTATAGCGATTGGCTTGACATATTGTGCTTAAAAACATTAATATACACACATTAAAAACAACAACAAAAACACTTTTACACATTAATATACACACGTTAAAATTAACCAAACACTTATATTAATCCAAGTCAGGACCGCAACCTTGACCTATTAAGTAGTTGAACTAGTTAGACAAAATGACAACCCCAACCAGACACAAATTCATGTACATTTCCACGAGACCAGCACGTTAAAAAATACATATAGCAGCAGCAGTAGTAGTTTCCACGAGACCATATATACATATAATAGCAGAAGCAAGAGGAACCACATCACAGAAAACAACGGGAGGATATGGTACGCCCCAACCGATATAAACATAAGGGGTATATGAAAGTGCTTTGTGGTATGGTGTGCCATTGTATGGAATGGTATCCCCTGCCATTGTATGGTATGGTATGGTATGGTACAGTATGGTATGGTGTGGTGTGGTGTGGTATGGTATGGTGGGGTTTTGTATGGCATAACAAGGTATGCTATGGTATGGCCTGTTATTGTATGGTATGGTATGGAATGGTATGGAATGGTATGGAATGGCCTCTCAGTGAATGGTACGGTATGGTTCGTTATGTCATGGTATGGTATGGTTCGGTATGGTATGGAATTGTATGGCCTTTCATTGCATAGTATGGTATGGACTGTTATTGCATAATATTGCGTAGTATAGTATGGCTTTTCATTGTATGGTCTTCCAAGTCATGGTATGGTATGGCCTGCCATTGTATGGTATGGTATGGTATGGTATGGAATGCTGTGGTATGGTATGGTATTCTATGGTATGCTATGCTGTGGTATGGTATGGGTGGGTATGATATGGCATGCTCTTTCTTTCATTTTCTTGTATGCTCTGTCATGGCATGGCATGGTAGGGCATGGTATGGTATGGTACGGTATGGTTCAGTATGATATAGTATGGTGTGGCACGTTATTGTATTATATGATACGGTATAATATGGCATGGTATGTTATGGAATGGTATGATATGATATGGTGTGGTATGGTATTGTGTTGTGTTGGCTATCATTGTATTGTATGGTATAGTATGGTATGGTACGGCCAAATTTTGTATAGTATGGGATAGTATGGCCTGTCACTGTATCTTATGCTATGGTGTGGTAAGGTATGGTATGATCTGACATTCTATGGTATTGCTTGCCATTGTATGGTATGTTATGGTATGGAATGGCATGTATGGTATGGTTATGGTCTGTCAAATTATATACTATAATATGGCATGGTGTGGCGTGATGTGGTGTGGCATGGTCCATCATTGTATAGTATGGCATGGTCTGTAATTGCATACAATGATATGCATGTTATGCTATCATTTTATTTGGTATGGTATGGTTTATTACCGTTTGGTATGGTATGTCATTGTATGGTATGATGTGGTGCGGTATGTATGGTATGGTATTATCATATGGTATGGTATGGTATTGTATGGTATGGTGTGGTGTGGTATGGTCTTGTATAGTGTAGTATCATATTGTATAGTATGTTATGGTATTATTTGGCATGGTATTGCCTGTCAATGTACAATATGGTATGGTACCTACGGCATGGAACGGGACAGTACGGTACGGTATGGAATGGTATTGTATGACATTACATGGCATACTATTGTATTGTATGGTATGGCCTGGTATTGAATGGTATGGAATGTTATGGTATGGTATCATACGGTATGATTTGGTATGGTATGGTATGGTATTGTATGGTACGGCCTCTCAATGAAATGGTATGGTATGGTGTGTGTTGTTATTGCTTGGCCTCTCATGGTATGGTATGGTATGGGATTTGATGGTATGGTATGGTAAGGTAAGGTATAGTATTGTATGGCCTTTCATTGCATAGTATGGTTTGGAATGTTATTGCATAATATTTTGTAGTATAGTTATCATTGTATGGTATGGCCTGCAATGGTATGGTATGGCCTGTCATTGTGTGGTATGCTTTGGTATATTATGGGCAATCATTGTATAGTATGGTATAGTATGGTATGGTATGTTATTGTTTGGTATTGTGTGGTATGGTATGGTATGGTACAGTACATTACGGTATGGTGTGGTGTGGTTTGATGTGGTGTGGCAAATCTTTGTATAGCATGGTATAGTATGGCTTGTCACTGTATCTTATAGTATGGTGTGGAATGGTATGGCCTGCCATTGTATGGTATGGTACGTTATGGTATATTATGGGATGGTATGGTGAGGTATGGTATGGTATTGTAGGGTATGGTATGGTATGTATGGTATGGTACTGTATGGTATGGTAAGGTACAGTACAGTATGGTATGATATGTTATGGCATGATATGGAAATTAATTGCATAGCATAGTATGGACTAATATTGCATAGTAATGTGTAGTATGGTATGGCCTTTCATTGTATGGAATGGCCTCTCATGATATGGTGTGGCCTGTCATTGTGTGGTGTGGAATGGTATAGTATGGTATGGTATGGTATGGTATGGTATGGTATGGTATGGAATGTTATGGTATGGTATGGCATGGTATGGTTTGGTATAGTATGGTATGGTATGCTATGGCATGGTGTGATCTGTCATTTTAAATTATAATATGGTATGGAGTTGCATGCCATGGTGTGGTATAGCCCATCATTGTATAATATGGTACGGTCTGTTTGCTATGGTATGTTATGGTATATTATGGTTGTGTATGGTATGATATGGTATGGTATGATGTGGTGTATTGTGCTGTGATTTTGTGTGCTATGGTATAGTTTGGTATGGTATGGTATGGTATGGTGTGGTGTAGTGTGGTGTGGTGTTCTGTGCTGTGGAGTGGTGTGTTGTGGTGTGGCCTGTTATTGTATGGTATGGTATGCTATGGAATGGTATGGTACAGCCTGTCAGTGAATGATACGGTATGGTTTGGTACGGTATGCTATGGTATGTTATGGTATGACCTTTCATTGCATGGTATGGTATGGACTGTTATTGCATAATATTGTGTAGTATAGTATGGCCTTTCATTGTATGGTATGGCCCGTCATGGTATTGATTGACCTGTCATTGTGTGGTATGATATGGTATGCTATGGTATGCTATGGTATTGTCTGTCATTTTATAGTATAGTATGGTATGGTGTGGCGTGCTGTGGTATGGCATATCATTGTATAGTATGTATAGTATGGTATGGTCTGTCATTGTATATCATGGTACGGAATAGTATGGTATGGTATTGGCTATAATTGTATAGTATGGTATAATATGGTAATTTATGGTGTGGTGTGGTGTGGCCAAGCATTGCATAGTATGGTATAGTATGGCCCGTCACTTTATCTTGTGGTATGGACTGGGATTGTATGGTATGGTATGGATTACGATTGTATGGTATGGTATGGTAGGATGTCATGTTATGTGGTATTGTATGCCATTGTATGGTATGGTATGGCCTGACATTGTATGGTATGGTATGGTACGGTATGTCATGGTATGGTATGGTGTGGTGTGGTATGATATGGTATGGTATGGTTTGTGTGGTATTGTATGGCATGACATTGCATGCTATGGTATTTGATGGCCTGGTATTGTATGGTATGGTATGGTATGGAATAGTACGGTATGGCTCTCATTGCATGGTACGGCCTGTCATGGTATGGTATGACCTGTCATTGTGTGGTGTGGTATGGTATGCTATGGTATGTTATGTTATGGTATGGTATGGTATGGTATGGATTGGTATGGTATAGTATGGTATGGTCTGTCATTTTATAGTATCGTACGGTATGGTGTGCTGTGCTGTGGTGTGGTATGACCCATCATTGTATAGTATGGTATGGCATGTCATTGTATAGCAAGGTATCATATGGTATGGTATGGCCTGCCATTGTCCGGTATCTATGGTATAGTATGGTACATTATGTTATGATGCGTTATGGAATAGTATGGTATAGTATGGTATGGTATGCTATGCTATGCTATGCTATGCTATGGTTGGGTATGGTATGGCATGCTCTGTCATTGTATGGTATGCTCTGTCATGGCATGGGATGACATGGTATGGTATGGTAAGGTACGGTGTGGTATGGTACGGTACGGTAAGGTGTAGCCCTTTATTGTTTGGTCTTGTATGTTATGGTATGGTATGCTGTGCTATGGTATGGTTGGGTATGGTATGGCATGCTCTGTCATTACATAGTATGCTCTCTCATGGCATGGTATGGTATGGTATGGTATGGTAAAGTAAGGTATGGTATGGCCTTTCGTTGCATAGCTTATTATGGACTAATATTGCATAGTATTGTGTAATATGGTATGGCCAGTCATGGTATTGGTGGCCTGCCATTGTGTGGTATTGTATGGTATGGTATTTTATGGTATGGTATGATCTGTCTTTTTATAGTATAATATGGTAAATGTGGCTTGCTATGGTGTGGTATGGCCCATCATTCTATAGTATGGTATGGTCTGTCATTGTATATGATGGTATGTATGTTATGGTGTGGTATAATTTTATTTGTGATATTATATTATGGTATATTATGGTATTGTATGATGTGGCATGGTATGATGTGGTGTGGTCTGTCATTGTATAGTATGGTATGGTATTTTATAGTATCTTATGGTATTGTATGGCATGGTATGGCCTGTCATTGTGCAATATGGTATGGCACGTATGATCTCAGTGAATGGTACGGTACGGTTCGGTATGGTATGGTATGGGGTTGTATGGTATGGTATGGTATGGCCTTTCATTGCATAGTATGGTATGGACTGTTATTGCATAACATTGTGTATTATAGTATGACCTTTCATTGTATGGTATGGCCTGGCATAGTATGGTATGATATGGTATGGTATGGTATGGTAGTGTTTGTCATTTTATAGCATAGTATGGCATGGTATGGTGTGGCATGCTGTGGTGTGGTATGGCCCATGATTTTATAGTATGGTATGGTCTATCTTTGTATAGCATGGTATGATATGGTATTGTACGGTCTGCCATTGTATGGTATCTATGGTATAGTATGGTACGTTATGCTACCGTACGGAAGAGCATGGTATGGTATGATATGGTATGGTCTGTTATGATATGGTATGGTATTGTATGGTATGGTATGGTATGGTACGGCATATTATGCGATGGAATGGGATGGGATGTGTGGCCTGTCATTGTATAGTATGGTATGCTAGTGTATGGCATGACATTGCATACTATGTTATTGTATGGTATGGCCTGCATTTGTATGGTATGGAATGTTATGGTATGGTATTGTACGGTATGATTTGGTATGGTATGGTATTGTATGGTACGACCTCTCAATGAAATGGTATGGTATGGTGTGTGTTATTGTTGCTTGGCCTCTCATTGTATGGCATGGTATGGTATGGGAAGGGATGGTATGGTATGGCATGGTAAGGTATGGTATTGTATTGCCTTTCATTGCATAGTATGGTCTGGACTGTTATTGCATAATATATATCGTAGCACAGTATGGCCTATCATTGATTGGTATGTTCTGCGCTGGTATGGTATGCCCTGTCATTGTGTGGTATGGCTTTGTATGGTATGGGCTGTCATTGTATAGTGTTGTATAGTATGGTATGCTATGTTATTGTTTGGAATTGTGTGGTATGGTATGGTATGGTACGGTACAGTATGGTGTGGTGTGGTTTGATGTGGTTTTATTTTATTATTTTTATTTTAATGCAGATTTATATAGCGCAAATTCGACCCGAAGGTATTGGAGCGCTTTACATGAGCACCGGTTACGTTACACAAGGATACATTCAGGCACGGGGAGATTAAGTGATTTGCCCAGAATCACAGGATGTGGACGCGACCCCGAGGCTCGAACCTTGGTTTCCAGCACCAAAGTCGGCAGTCTAGCCGACGGCCAATCTTTGTATAGCATGGTATAGTATGGCCTGTCACTGTATCTTATGGTATGGTGCGGTATGGTATGGCCTGCCATTGTATGGTATGGTACGTTATGGTATATTATGGTATGGTATGGTAAGGTATGGTATTGTATGGTATGGTACTGTACGGTACGGTAAGATACAGCATTGTATGGTATGATATGTTATGGCATGATATGGTATGGGCATTTATTGCAAAGCATAGTATGGACTATTATTGCATAGTAATGTGTAGTATGGTATGGCCTTTCATTGCATGGAATGGTCTCTCATGATATGGTGTGGCCCGTCATTGTGTGGTGTGGTATGGTATGGCATGGTATGGTTTGGCATGGTATGGTTTGGTATAGTATGGTATGCTATGGCATGGTGTGATACGTCATTTTATAATATAAATTGGTATGGTGTCGCATGCTGTTGTGCGGTATAGCCCATCATTGTATAATATGGTATGGTGTGTTATTATATACCATGGTATGTATGTTGTGGTATGCTATAATTTTATTTGCTATGGTATGGTATATTATGGTTTTGTATGGTATGACATGGTATGGTACGGTATGATGTGGTGTATTGTACTGTGATGTTGTGTGCTATGGTATGGTATGGTTTGGTATGGTATAGTATGGTATGGTGTGGAGTGGTGTGTTGTGGTGTGGTGTGGTGTGATCTGTCATTGTATAGTATGGTATGGTATTGTAAAGTATATTATGGTATTGAATGCCATGGTATGGCCTGTCATTTTACAATATGGTATGGCACGTACGGTATGGTACGGTATGGTACGGTACGGTATGGTATGGTATGGTATTGTATGGCATGACATGGCATGCTATGGTATGGTGTGGCCTGTTATTGTATGGTATGGTATGCTGTGGAATGGTATAGTATGGCCTGTCAGTGAATGATATGGTATGGTTCGGTTTGGTATGCTATGGTATGGTATGGTATGGTATGGAATACCCTTTCATTGCATGGTATGGTATAGACTGTTTTTGCATAATATTGTGTAGTATAGTATGACCTTTCATTGTATGGTATGGCCTGTCATGGTATGGTATGACCTGTCTATGTGTGGTATGATATTGTATGCTATGGTATGCTATGGTATCGTCTGTCTTTTTATAGTATAGTATGGTATTGTGTGGTTTGAGATGGTATGGCATGGTATGGCCTGCCATTGTATGGTGTCTATGGTAGAGTACGCTACATTACTTTACGCTACGGTACGGAATATCATGGTATGGTATTGGCTATCATTGTATAGTATGGTATATTATGGTAATTTATGGTGTGGTGTGGTGCGGCCAAGCATTGTATAGGATGGTATAGTATGGCCGTCACTTTATCTTATGGTATGGTATGGCCTGTGATTGTATGGTATGGTATGGATTGCCATTGTATGGTAAGGTAGGATGTGGTGTTTTGTGGTATTGCATGCCATTGTACGGTATTGTATGGCCTGCCATTGTATGGTATGGTATGGTACGGTATGGTATGGTATGGTGTGGTGTGGTATAATATGGTGTGGTATTGTATGGCATGACATGGCATGCTATGGTATGGTATGACCTGTTATTGTATGGTATTGTATGGAATAGTACAGTACGGCCTCTCAGTGAATGGTACGGTATGGTTCGGTATGGTATGGTATGGTATAGTATGGTATGGTGTGGCCTTTCATTGCATAATGGCCTGTCATTGTGCATTATCGTATGGCACGTACGATACGGTACGGTATGGTATTGTATGGAATGACTTAGCATGCTATGGTATGGTATGGCCTGTTTTTGTATGGTATGCAATGGAATGGTATGGTGTGGCCTCTCAGTGAATGGTACGGTATGGTTCGTATAGTATGGTATGGTATGGGATTGTATGGTATGGTATGGCCGTTGATTGCATAGTATGGTATGGACTGTTATTGCATAACATTGTGTATTATAGTATGGGCTTGCATTTTATGGTATGGCCTGTCATGGTATGGTATGCTATGGTATGGTATGCTATGGTATTGTCTGTCATTTTATAGGATAGTATGGTATGGTGTGGTATGCTGTGGTGTGGTATGCCCCATGATTGTATAGTATGGTCTATCTTTGTATAGTATGATATGGTATGGCCTTCCGTGTATGGTATCTATGGTATGGTATGGTACGTTACACTACTGTACGGAATAGCATGGTCTGGTATTGTATGTTATGGTATGGTATGATATGGTACGGCACATTATGTGATGGGATGGGATGGTGTGGCCTGTTATTGTACAGTATGGTATGCTGGTATATGGTGTGGTCTGTGACTGTAGAGTATGGTTTGTTATGGTAGGGTATATATGTTATGGTATGATTTTGCATCGTATGGTATGGTATGGTGTGGTGTGGGGTGGGGTGGGGTTGTTTAGTTAGCTGTGGTGTAGTATGGTATGGTATGGTATGGGTATGGAATATATTGTATGCTGCAGTATGAAATAGACTGTCATTGCATAGTATGGTGTAGTAATGGTATGGCCAGTCATGATATGGTATGGCCTGTCGTTGTGTGGTATGGCCTTTCAATCTATGGCATGGAATTGCATGGCATGGTATGGTATGGTATGGTATGGTATGGTATGGTATGATATGGTATGGTATTGTATGGTATGGTATGATCTGTCATTGTGTCATGTAGTATGTTATAGTATGACCTGTTGTTGTGTGGTATGGCCTTTCATTCTATGGCATGGCATTGCATGGAATTGCATGGCATGGTATGGTATGGTATGGCATGGTATAGTATGGCCTGGCATGGTATGGTATGATACGGTATGGTATGGTACGGTATGATATGTTATGGCACAGTATGGTATAATATGGCCTTTCACTGCATAGCATAGTAGGGACTAATATTGCATATTATTGTGTAGTATGCTATGGCCTTTCATTGTATGGTATGGACTGTCTTGGTATGGTGTGGCCTGTCATTGTGTGGGTTGGTGTTGGGTGTTATGGTATGGTATGGTATCGTATGTTATGGTGTCGTATGGTGGTCTGTCATTTTATAGTATAATATGGTATGGTGTGGCTTGCTGTGGTGTGGTAAGGCCCATCATTGTATAATATCGTATGGTCTGTTATTGTATGCCATTGTATATATGTTATGGTACGGTCTAATTGTATTTAGTATTGTATGGTATTTTATGGTTTGGTATGGTAAGGCATGGTATGATGTGCCGTGGTGTGGTGTGTTGTGCCGTTGGGTTGGGGTGTATGGTATGGTATTGCATGGTATTGTATGGCATGGAATGGCCTGTCATTGTGCATTATCGTATGGCACGTACGATACGGTACGGTATGGTATGGTATTGTATGGAATGACTTAGCATGCTATGGTATGGTATGGCCTGTTATTGCGTGGTATGCAATGGAATGGTATGGGGCGGCCTCTAAATGAATGGTACGGTATGGTTCGGTATGGTATGGTATGGTATGGGATTGTATGGTATGGTATGGCCGTTCATTGCATAGTATGGTATGGTCTGTTATTGCATATCATTGTGTATTATAGTATGGGATTTTATTGTATAGTATGGCCTGTCATAGTATGGTATGCTATGGTATGGTATGCTATGTTATTGTCTGTCATTTTATAGGATAGTATGGTATGGTGTGGTGTGGTATGCTGTGGTGTGGTATGCCCCATGATTGTATACTATGGACTATCTTTGTATAGTATGATATGGTATGGCCTTCCATGTATAGTATCTATGGTATGGTATGGTACGTTACACTACTGTACGGAATAGCATGGTATGGTATTGTATGTTAGGGTATGGTATGATATGGCATGGTATGGTACAGCACATTATGTGATGGAATGGGATGGGATGGCGTGGCCTGTTATTGTATAGTATGGTATGCTGGTGTATGGTGTGGCCTGTGACTGTGGAGTATGGTATGTTATGGTAGGGTATATATTTTATGGCATGATTTTGCATTGTATGGTATGGTATGGTGTGGTGTGGTGTGGGGTGGGGTTGTTTAGTGAGCTGTGGTGTAGTATGGTGTGGTATGGTATGGTATGGATATGGAATATATTGTATGCTGCGGTATGATATGGTCTGTCATTGCATAGTATGGTGTAGTAATGGTATGGCCAGTCATGATATGGTATGGCCTGTCGTTGTGTGGTATGGCCTTTAATTCTATGGCATGGAATTGCATGGCATGGTATGGTATGGTATGGTATGATATGGCATGGTATGGTATGGCATGGCATGGTATGGCATGGTATGGTATGGTATGGTATGATATGGTATGGCCTGGCATGGCATGGTATGGTATAGTATGGTATGATACGGTATGGTATGGTACGGTATGTTATGGCATGGTATGGTATGATATGGCATTATGTCATGTAGTATGTTATAGTATGACCTGTCATTGTGTGGTATGGCTTTTCAATCTATGGCATGGCATTGCAGGGAATTGCATGGCATGGTATGGTATGGTATGGTATGACATGGTATAGTATGGCCTGGCATGGCATGGTATGGCATGGTATGGTATGGTATGGTATGATATGGTATGGCCTGGCATGGCATGGTATGGTATGGTATGGTATGATACGGTATGGTATGGTACGGTATGTTATTGCATGGTATGGTATGATATGGCCTTTTACTGCATAGCATAGTATGGACCAATATTGCATAGTATTGTGTAGTATGCTATGGCCTTTCATTGTATGGTATGGTCTTGGTATGGTGTGGCCTGTCATTGTGTGGGTTGGTGTTGGGTGTTACGGTATGGTATCGTATGTTATGGTGTTGTATGGTGGTCTGTCATTTTATAGTATAATATGGTATGGTGTGGCTTGCTGTGGTGTGGTATGGCCCATCATTGTATAATATCGGATGGTCTGTTATTGTATGCCATTGTATCTATGTTATGGTGTGGTATTGTATAGTATATTATGGTATTCTATGTCATGGAATGGCCTGACATTGTGCAATATGGCATTTACGATACGGTGCGGTATGGTACGGTATGGTTTGGTATGGTATTTTATGGCATGACATGACATGCTATGGTATGGCCTGTTTCTGTATGGTATGGTATGAAATGGTACGGTGCGGCCTCTCAGTGAATGGTACGGAACGGTTCGGTGTGGTATGATATGTTATGTTATGGTATGGTTTGGCCTTTCATTGCATAGTATGGTATGGACTGTTATTGCATAATATTGCGTAGTATAGTATGGCCTTTCATTGTATGGTATGGCCTGTCATGGTATGGTATGCTATGCTATGCCATGCTATGCTATGCTATTCTATGCTATGCTACGGTATGGCATTGTTCGCCTTTTTATAGTATAGTATGGTAGGGTATGGTATGGCGTGTCATGCTGTGGTGTGGTATGGCACATGATTGTACAGTATGGTATGGTCTATCATTGTAGAGCATGGTATGACATGGTATGGTATGGCCTGCCACTGTATGGTATCTATGGTATGGTATGGTACATTACGCTACAGTACGGAATAGCATGGTATGGTATGTTATGGTGTGGTAAGGTATGGTATGGCACATTATGGGATGGGATTGAATGGGATGGTGTGGCCTGTCATTGTATAGTATGGTATGCTAGTGTATGGTGTGACCTGTTATTGTATAGTATGGTATGTTATGGTATGTGACTTATGGTATGGCATGAGTTTGTATTATATGGTAAGGTGTGGTGTGGGGTGGTTTAGTGAGCTGTGGTGTTGTATGATATGGTATGGTATGGTATGGAATGCATCGTATGGCGAGGTATGATATGGCCTGTCATAGATAGTATGGTACGGTATGGACTGTTATTGCATAGGATTGTGTAATAATGGTATGGCCAGTCATGATATGGCATTGCTGTTGTGTGATGTGGCCTTTCATTCTATGGCATGGCTTTGCATTGCATGGTATGGCATGATATGATATGGTATGGTATGGTATGGTATAGTATAGTATGGTATGGTACAGTATAGTCTGTCATTGTGTCGTGTAGTATGGTATAGTATGGTGTGGTGTCTTATGATCTATCATTGTATAGTATAATGTGACCTGTTTTGCACAGTATGTTATGACATGGTACAGTATGGACTGCCATGGCATGGCATGGTGTGGTGTGGTGTGGTATGGTATGGTATGGTATTGCATGCCGTGTTATTGGATGGTATGATATAGTATGGTATGGTGAGGTATAGTATGGAATGGTATGTTATGGTATGGCATGGCACAATCTATAGTATGGTATGGTATGTTGTGGTGTGGTGTGGTCTGTCATTGTATAGTATGGTATTGCATAGTATATTATGGTATTCTATGGCATGGTATGGCCTGTCACTGTGCAATATGGTATGACACGTACAATACTGTACGGTATGTTGTGGTATGGTATTATATGGCATGACATGGCATGGTATGGCCTGTTACTTTATGGTATGATATGGAATGGTATGGTACAGCCTCGATGGGAATAGCATGGTATGGTTCGGTATGGTATGGTCTGATATGGTATGGCCTTTCATTGCATGGCATGGACTGTTTTTGCATAATAATTTGTAGTATAGTATGGCCTACCATTGTATGGTATGGTCTGCCACAGTATGGTATGCCATGCTATGGTATTGTTTGTCATTTTATAGTATAGTATGGTATGGGATGTATGTTATGGTATGATTTTATATTATATGGTATGGTATGGTATGGTATGATATGGTATGGTATGGTATGGTATAGCATGGTATGGTATGGTATGGGATGGGATGGTATGGTAAGCTATTTTATGGTACTGTATACTATGGTATGTATGTATGTATGTAAATACCATACCATACCAGCCTATACCATAACATAACATCGTATGGTATGGTATGTTATGTTATGGGATGGTATGGGATGGTATGTTGTGGCCTGCATTTTATTTTATAGCATGGGTTGGTAAGATAAGTACCAAACCATACCAACCTATACCATAATGTTATCGTATGGTATGGTATGGTATGGTTAGGAAACGAAGCGAAGACACCGGAGTATGCAGGACCGGCTGAACCATAGAGGTAAGGAGGTACTAAGGCGCATGGAAAATGGGTTAACCCAATGGTGGTGGATTGAATGACCCCCACATGGTGTAATAAGGAAGGCCCCTGAATCGAAGCGATTTGCACGAGAGACGAGATGGGTGTCATGATTTTAGAATATATATGCCCAATTTAGAATCAGCCTGTGATTTTAAAATCAGCTGAGTCCTGATAGCGGGAGGGCAGAAGAAGTATTTTTTTAAACCATGGGACATTTGGAATAACATGCAGACACGGTGTTGTGTGTTTGCTTGCAGCCAACTGACACGTGCTCCGGTTAAGAGACGCGAAGAGGTACCTGATGCCCTCTTCCTTCCCTGGTTGCGTTATCAACAAAGCGCAAGGTGAGACATAACAAGGGGATCCCTTATACAATAGTTTAGGACCCATAGAGGTTTTTAATAAAAAGAATTTGCAACGTAGCTTCGGTAGATGAATTATGCATATCTAATCAACTATAATTATTCCTTCTAGGACGACCGAGACGCGGTCCGGTTTGCCCTATGTAGGGAATTGCTGCCATTCCCTCATAAATATTAATAGATTGAGGTGATATATAGATTTTGAAGGATAATAATGTCCATGAAACTTTATGACTCTATCCAGAATGTTTTAACTAATTGGCCTTTTACCAATATAGGGTGGCTCTTAATCAAAATACGATCAATCCAACTGTAGTGGTTTTGAAAATACGCCCAAAAAGGAAAGAATAAAGGTATTGGATTTATACTCAAGTGATCGTAGATACCTTTATATAAAAATATGACAATGTGGGTATCTTACGTCATATATTTTATATTTTTCAGCCACAAATTGAAGACGCTCCCTAATCATATGGGAGCTACAGTGACCTGAGTGCTGTTGCACCGGTGAGTGGATGATTTAGCTGTAGTTCTTAGGGGAGAGTGGAGTGAATGTTTACCTACCCTGTATAAATGGATTTGGAATGATTGAGGTCTTTACCATCAAGCTCTACCATGTGAAGTGTGAGTACTTATTAATAATGAATGAAATCATGTACAAAATTGAGGGAAATATTAGTTTACGAACAAAGACAATAAAGAGTTTTTATCTAAATGCCTTAATAAATGGTAGGATGATATTCGGGAGTAGAAAAAGTTTGAAAACTGTCTAGTAAAAATGTACCAAAGATAAAGAGGAATGTTATTTCTCATGCATTTATTTATTGATTTTTTTGTTGTGTCTCTATGTTAGGTTAAACAATTGTACCATGAAATTATTTGGATGAGGAAAGAAAAATAGTAGTCCTGAAGAAGGTGGCCTAATTAACACTTTACCACCGAAACGCGTTGACGCAGAGGTTTTGTTAAATTTGACGTGAGGCAACAGCTGTAAAGACAGGGAAGTTTTCACCCTGCTGGTTGTTGTTGAGTTCAAACTCAAATTAACGATCTAAAAGACAAACTTTTCTGTCTTGTGTAATTTTTTCCTTTCAAGGGGGCTTTGCCTTTTTTTATAGATTTGTATTGATTGAATTAAGTAGGAGTTTTTAATGATTTTTATGTATTTTTTATGATGTCAAAAATCAATCATTGAATTTTAAATGGAATTCACTGTGATTTGAAATATTAAACTTGTGCATAAGTATTTTCACATCCTGAGTAGAGCGCTTCAATTGTGTATGTAAATGTAAGTTGTTGTCCTGCTATAAAGGTGGATGACTGATTGGGGTAAAAAGAGCCACAATAGTTCCTAATAAGAATACTCAAGTTGTTCCAAAGGGAAATTTTGTGTTTCACTTTTAAGCTATTTTATGGTACTGTATACTATGGTATGTATGTATGTATGTAAATACCATACCATACCAGCCTATACCATAACATGGTATGGTATGGTATGTTATGTTATGGGATGGTATGTTGTGGCCTGCATTTTATTTTATAGCATGGGTTGGTATGATAAGTACCAAACTATACCAACCTATACCATAATGTTATCGTATGGTATGGTATGGTATGGCATGGCATGGCATGGTATGGTATGGTATGTTATGGTATGGTATGGTATGCCTGTGATTGGATGATATGATTAGGTATGTTATTGTAAGGTATCGCATAGAATGTTTTGTTATGGTATGGCATGGTGCTCTGTATAGTATGGTATGGTATGGTATGTATGGCGTGATATGGTGTAGTATAGTATTTCCTCTCATTGTATAGTATATTTTATGGCCTGTCATTGTATAGTATGGTATGGTATGGTATTGTAGGGTATAATATGGTATGGTATGGTGGTATGGCATGGTATGGTATGGTATGGTGTGATTGTGTAGCATGATATTGTATGGTAAGGTATAACCTGTCATTGTATAGTTTGGTGTTGTATGGTACGGTATGAGATGGTACGGCATAGTATGCATGGTATGCTATTCTATTTAATGGTATAGTATGCTATGGTGTGGTGTGGTGTGCTATGGTATGGAATGATATGCCCTGTTGTTGGATGGTATGGTACGGTACGGTATGGTATGGTACGGTAGGGTACTGTACGGTACGGTATGATATGGCTTGGTATGGTATGGTATTGACTCATTTATAGAATGATATTGTATGGCTTGTCACTGTACAGTATGTTATGGTATCGCATGACACGTCATTGTATAGTATTGTGAGGAAAACAGGCTTTTTGGAGGTTCCCTCCATACTTTTTTCTCCAATGCTGATGTTTTTTACTCTGAAAGTGCACTGAAGCCTGCTAACCAGGCCCCAGTGCCAGTGCTCTCCTCCTAAAATATGATGCATGTGAATTGGTAACCAAAATTGGCAAAGACTTTAACCCCCTTATAAGTCCCTGGTAAGTTGTACCAGTCATACCCAGGGCATTAGAGTTAAAGGGGTCACCAGGGCCTGCACTGATTGTGCCACCCTGAGTGACCCAAGAAAAAAGATGACAGTAGTCCCATCACTGCAGGCTGCGTGAGCAGTGCAAACTGCTCAAACTAGACTTTGCCATCACCATGAGTGGCAAGGTTACAGCACTATTTTTAATGTATGTCAATCACCCCTAAGGTAGGCCTCCAGAGTCCAGGAGGCAGGGTGCATTATATTAAAAGTGTGGACATATAAGTGGAAGCTTATATGTCCCTATAGTCGCCTCCTTCTATTAGGGGCAACTATATGTGTTCAGGGGGCCATAGGATACCATGGGCTGGCACATGGACATTCCCAGGTTGCCAGCTCTATTATGGTCCAACTGAAAAGTGTCATGTTTGGTATCAAACAACTTGTCTCATCAAACCTGACTTTTCCCCACAGTCGGATTTAATGTGGCATGCACCCAGTTGGCTACTTTAGAGGCTGCCCATCTGGTTGCCCTAGCCTTTCCTGTGCCCTGGCTGACAGCCTGCAGCTGCTGCTGCCAAGACAGGAATCTGACCCCTTCCAGGAGGTGTGAACACTCCCATGAGTCAGAAACAGAGGCCTGCCTGGGCAGGCTGTGTCACCTCCCTCCCTGACAGGATGGATATTAAAGTTGAACATGAAGGCGGTGAGCTTCGAAGCTCCACCACCTTACATATGTAACCAGGCTTTCCCCCAGAGGATGAAAAAGCCAACCCCCTTTCCCCAGAAACCTTTGCAACCTGGAAAGGTGGGAAAATTATATAAAGCAAACACAAAACAAATTATATTGCCTGGAGGCGTACAGCCCCAGAAGGCTAGCCACACCCCTAAGGTGGGCTACCTGGTCTACACAGCAGAAGAAGGGTTCTACCATTTTTAAAAGTGGCAGAATAGAGGCTTCTAAGTAGAAAATTGGCCACACTCTGCAGGAAGTGGTCACCTAACGGGCAGATAAACCTCTGGGGTTAGTAGCCCCAGAAGTTAATACCTTGGGACCAGAACCTCAGATCTTATCGATGTGCAACAAAGAACAAAGAAGAGACCTGAGTCTGTGACTTCAGGACCTGCTTAAAGCATAAGCGTGATAAACTGCACCTGTGGATGCGACTCGTGCTGGACCAATTCAAAAGGAAAGAGGAACCCCCCTGCAGGCCAAAGGCAACTCCAGTGCTCCCTTGTACCTATAGGTACTAGTCCCCTGCAGCCCGCAGGCAAAGCACGCTGCTGGAACAAAAGAATCGCTGGCCATCAGACCCTCAGAGAGATCGCCCAAAGTAAATGGTCTAATGCATTGTGGGAGAAGTAGTCCTGACCTCCAGCAAGTTTAAGGTGGCTACCGTTTTCACCCGGACTCATCGATGTCGAAATAACCAATGGCTCAGTTTGCTGTTACCAAGACTTGTTGTGGCCAGTCAGTGTAGGAAACTGGATTTTTGTTGCAGTTGTCCCGCCACTTTTTGCCCCCATTAGAACTACTAGGTGCTGGTTTTCGACGCAGTCTCCAGTGCCAGTGCTCTTTCCCTAAAAACAAGGTAAAATGGTCTAAATGTGGTACAATTGTCACACACTTTGGCACCCTGTTAGTCCCTAGTAAGTGATACCCCTGCTATCAAGGGCAATGGTACTAAAGAGGGGCCTTAAGGGCTGCAGCATGTATTATGCCACCCTAAGGGACCCCAATACAAATTACATGCAGGCTGCCATTGCAGACTGCGAGTCATGGTGCAAACCATGAGTGAAAACACAACATGGTACACTTACTGTGTGCCATGCCAAAGTCACTGCATATAACAGATGTAAGTCACCCCTACAGCCAGACTTGTAGCCCTAAGGCAGGATGCATTACATTTGACGGAATATCAGCATGAGAAGCTATGCCCCTGTGCTGTCTAGTTCAATTACTAAATGGTGCAAGTGAACAGGGAAGCCATCTTAAGTATATGTACTGGGCACTGGTGGTCACGAGTTCCCCAGGTGCATGATGGCTTTATTGAAACCTATGGTGTTTGGTAGCAAACACCTTGTCTTAATAAATCTGTACTGTAGCCAGTACTAGATATATTATACCATGCACCCAGAGGGCACCTTAGAGGTGTCTCCTGAAACTTTACTAGTCTCATAGTGTGCTGGCTGAATAGACTCTTCCAGCCTTCCACCACAGATGCGTTTCTGACCCCGTGCCAGGGAGAACCCCCATTCTCAGAGGTCAGAAACAATGCCTGCTCTGGAGGAACGTGTTCGCACCTCCTCCAGCAGGATGGCTAGGAAAATTAGCATGTCAAGGCCAGAGGCTTCAAAGTGTCTGCCGCCTTTGATATGCAACCCTGGTTTCCTCCAGACCTGGAGAATGCCTCCTCCTGCCCTGAGGCCCTTTTGGCACCAGGACAGGTGGGAAATTAGATAGTCAGGAGGTGTGTTACACTGTCAGGCTAATCACACCTCAAAGGTGGGCTACCTGAAGTGGACATAAAAAGAAGGATTTCACCATTTAGGTGTGGTGAAATTAGAAACTCTGGGACAGGGTTATGCCCACTCCCCACAGAAAGTGGTCATATGGGGGGGTGTAGTGACCCCAGGTGTTGCAAAGTCATCCTGTGCCATGGGTACCCCCATTTTTTGCTGTCTGGTACTGGTGCCAACTGAGTCTGACTGTCCCAGGGCTCTGCCTAACCAGGCCCAGGGCCAGTGCTATGCTGAAAACACTTAGAATACAGTGCAAACACCTACACACTAGGGTGCACTCTGGGTTACGGTACCCCTATAATTGACATGACCTCCCCTATAAGGCCCCAGTACATAATAGGGCAGGGGGATTGAAACTGCCTTTAATTCCCTAGTATATAATAGGGCATGGCAGTTTAAAGGCCAGTAGCCCTTTCTGCAATTGTGTGTGGGCACTGCTGAGAGCCTGAGGTCATTTTAAAAGCAGCCCTGTGTTGCAGAACTGCCTTTAAATGTAAATTATGGCCAAACTCGACTTTGTTGTTAGGGTCACTTCACAATTGATAAACTACAATATTTTGGCATGTTCGGTACCCCCAGGGTCTCTCCTAGATGTCCCAGGGGTGAGGGGTCAGGTAGTTATCAGGAGGACCCTTATAAAAGAAGTTTTATATGCCCTGGAGATAGAGAAATTGCACATTTCACTTCCCTCATTGTAGTAAAGTGCTTCCCAAAATCGACTTTTGTGCTAGAGTCACTGTGGAGTGAGGATCTACATTATTTTTGTATATTCAGGACCACTAAAGTCTCAACTAGGTGTCTCAGGGGTGAAGGGTCATGCAGCTATAAGCAGGGTCCTTATTAAAGCAGTTTTATAGGCCCTGGTGTTTGAGAAATTAGACATTTAATTTTCCCATTGTAGTTCCCCAGCCACATAGGTTAACATTGCAATAGGTTATGAATTCATAACTACAGCAAGGGACAACCAAAACATATCATTCAAGGACTTTGGAGAATAGTATTGATAAATTCAACAATATGCTGTTGTTGAATTTATTCTAAAATATTACAGAAACAAAGTTATAAGACTTTCTTGTCTGTAAGCCAAAATTCAGCCTTTCAGTGGTCTGCCTGATTGGTCAGATTTAAGTGGATTAGCCAGGCTGCTTGATGAAGTGATAAGGGGCACCCAGAGGAAAAGGCTATCTCTTGTAAGAGGACCCTGCTCCATAGGAATGCCAGAGCAGGGGGTAGGGGTCGTAAAGCATCAGCTTCAAAGGTAGAAGGGGACAGCCAGGTCCATCTACTCCCTTCTACTCTGAACCCAGCCAGATTGTAGGCTTAAGGAAGGAATTTGCAGATGTAGGAGGTAGGGGAGCTATGGAAATGAGCCATACTGGAGGCTGGTTTAGCTAGCTCTTGCTTCTCTGCTGAGACTTCAGCCATATTGAATTTTGAAGAATAGTGCTTTCTGGGAGACCATTGTGCCACACTTTGGAGGAAATGGTCATGCTCTGGGGTGTTGCCCTGCACCTCATTGGACAGGAGTACCCTCATGCATGACCCCAGAGAACACTGAATAAGTATTTGAGAGAGACAGAGCCTCTCAGATCTGCTGCTTGAAACTAAGAAGGCTTAGCAAGCTAGAAACTTGATTCGCACCATCAGGCCCTGCATTCTGACTGACTGCGCCTGCTGCATTAACTGGAACTACAGTCATTTGGATGTACCTTGTTTCAAAAGGATTAAAGAGCGGACTCCCTGCAAGCTACAGGTTAACAGAGTTCACCTGAATCAACTCCACCACCAAGAATCCCCTGCCTGGAATGTATCCGGTCGACTTTTAAGGGTGGTGTCCAGGTGCATGGTGGGAATTGTGGTCCCAACCTTTCAAGGACCATCTTGGAGATTCCAGACCCCTGAATTGTGTTTTGGACACTTTTGACCCTCAAGAGGAACTTCAGGAAGAGTTACAGATGTTTGGGAATGTTTGGTGAACTCTTTTGTGAAAAAGCTCCAGAGGGTGACCGGACCCTCACAGAAAGGCAATCCGGTGAGCCCTCACCGAATCCGGCCTATTGGAGGAGGCTGCAGGTAAATTCTTGACCGAGCCTACCGCCTAGTGTATCCGACCAGGGCTACATTGCGGTCGGCCTCAAACTTTGACTTTGTCCCGGTTCGTGGTGACCAAATGTCCAGAAGTGGCACTAATGGTTTCTAAGCACTAGAAAGTGTTGAATCTTTAAAAATTCATATCTCTGGCTCCCTACATTGGATGTTTGTCATTTTGGTGTCATTTTAAAGATACAAATATTTCCTATTTTTATAAATTGGTGTTGGATTTTTATTGTGTGTTGTGTCTTAATTATTCACTGAATTGGTGTTTCAGTGCTTTACACACCTGTCTCCTAAGTTAAGCCTGCCTGCTCGCAGCCAAGCTACCCAGGGTTGAGCATGGGAATCATTTATTGAGACCTGTACTGAGCCTTGGACTGCATTAGTGGCCTTATTTCAAGTGGTTAATATATATTTTCTACTACTAATAAGCCACTTTCCAACACCAGGGGTCAGTAGCACATTGGCTGCTACCGTACACTCCCCTTAACGCCCATAAAGTGAGTATTTATGTGGCCTCCTGACACCAGGAAAACAAATTTGACTGCCTGAAAGAAGAAGGACAAAGAAGAGCTGAAGACAAGAGAGAACTGTGGACTAGCTGTGGACTTTGTCGCCAAACACTGCCTGTCTGCTCCTGTCCCGAAAAATGCAAAGACCTGACTTTTCCTGCTGCTGTGCATCCACCTAGAGCCTTGGAGGTCTGCCAGCACTTTGCCAACCAGCCAGCATCTCCCTTGAAGCGGAGGAGCCACTTTGTGCAGCCTGCAGGCATCAACTGCAAAGTCCAGTGCACAGATCTGCTGACCACTGGGACCATCGACACAGCAGCAACCCAGGAGAAGATTCCTAAGGCTCCCTGAGGTAAGCCCTGTCTCTCCAGCAAGTTTCAAGATTCTAGATCCCTAAGAGCCCTGCAGCACGAATACCCAGGGTACCAGAGCCCTTGCAGCAGCCAAGGCTTGTTCAGTGTCCAGCCCTAGCACCAACACCACTGAGACATACCTACCTACGTGGGACATAGGAGCACTAGAGGATCCAGACCTAGATCTGGAGAGACTAGCCAAAAGAGTAGCCCTTGAAGCCAGGAACTTGGTATTAGAAAAAGAAAGGGCTGACGTGCCTAGCACCTATGAATGGTGGAAGCAACAAAACAAATAGGGATAGAGGGAGGCGTTTGACCCTACAATCCCCAAAGAGATTGTCCCCAAATATATTTAGGATGTTAATATAACTAAGCCTGGGCAGAGCTCGCGTAGCGGCAAAAAAACTCTGCTGCGCTATGCGGAGTTCGGCGAGCTGGCGGAGTTGCTTGTCCCGCCTGTTTGCGTGATGTTTCCCGCAGTACGGCAACGCGGATTCCGTGTTCGGGGGAAATATCATGCAAACTGTACCACGCGGTCACGCATGGGCGCGGCCATCTTGTTTTTCTTCTCTGTTATGGTTTTGGAGCCTGTTATGAATCCTCCCTAAATCTTTCCAATCCTTTGTTTCCATAACATTTTTTCTGATCTTTTTATTTATTATCTATACCTCTCTCTTCTTAAGTGTATATTTTGCGTTTTTTTCTACTATTTGTGTTTTTAGTGAGTTTTGTTCTTTTACACTATTTTTCTCTATATTTACTTCCTTCCTAATTCTGTTTTACTTCCTTCCTTCTTCTCCCTGTTATTTTCTATACTTCCACCCCACCGCCCCCCTAGCATCATGGCAGAGAGCCGGGCATAGGTGGCAAAGAAGAGCCGCCTTCCTTGTGGAAGGCGGCGCCCGAATGGCAGGCCCGGGCCTTGATTTCTGAGGTGGAGGTGGCAGCGCTGGTTTTTTTTTGTGCAGCGCTGCCTTCCCTCCACCCTGGCAGCAGGCGGCAGGTCTGGGTACGGGCTCCGGGAGCGCCAGTAGCGGTGGGCGAGGGTGTGCCGGGCAGTGTATCGCTCCTCTGGGGTCCGGCGCACCCACAAACAGCTGACGCACTGGTGGTCTGATATCCTGGACCGAGAGCAGGACCTGCTGGACCTGCTACGGGTTGAGGTTGCGGGGCTTGGTGAATAGGTAATTATTATTATTATTGTGTGCTCTATGTTATTGCTAATATTTTTTTCCCAAATAGCAAGCATGCTGCTCACATGCAGGTAAGTTACGTTTACAAATCTTATATTATGTGATCGTTATTCTAGACAGGTGCTCAGCGCTACCTAATCAGACTTGTTTGCAACTTTGCGCTCGCTTGGGCTGATCATGTAAGAGAACTTAAGTTAGGTAATGCTGGCTAGAGAGACTCCTTTCCTTTGTCCTGTCACTAAGATAGTGGTAGTTACTTAGTTACTTAGCAGTGGTAATTTAGCGGCCCGTGTCCTCTTACTTCAGACCTTATTAGAACCTTTTTTGTAGTTCGTATAGTGAGTGACTAGCAACCAACCAATTTGGTGTACTCAATACGCATGTGTCCATCTATGCATTTAAAGACTAAACGCAGACTTAGTGAATTGGCCCGTCAAAGGAGGTTGAGATGATTGCGAATGAGATCGGAACTTAGAAGCAAATATCATTTTCTTGCAATTCATTCCAAAGTCTTTGGAATAGGCAGGCTAGGTAGGTTTAGGATTCAGGAATCGGATTGGAACTGTGGAATAATAAAGATAGGACTGTCCGCGACCGCAATACTAGTCTACTACTAGTCAATCTGATTTAGGAAAGGTCAATGTTATTGCAATTGCCGTTTCCTGTCAAAAAATCTTTTTGGAGCGATTATTTAATATTTATTTAACACCAATCATTTTTTGTCTCTTTAATTATGTCTTACATGATCATCAGCATCCAGCGGCAAGACCAGGTCGTCCGAGGCGGGTGCAGGAGCTGGAGGTGCCTCCCAAGAATGCTCCTCATCTGATGGCTCTGCTGGCCCCAGTAAGTCCGTTTCCTAATTTAATTTTTTCCCAAATCCTCTTCGATCTGTCTGTTTCTAAATTCTTGTTATCCCTGCATTATCCTATTTACTAACTTAGTTAATTTATATTTCTAGTGTCTGTATTTTACCTCAAACTGCCTCTGTCTGTACTAGTATGTCTGTAGCTTGCTTTCTTCTGGTTTTTCAGTCAGCTTTCCCTCTCCCCTTATATATTTTGTGGCCTGCCTAGTGGTGGCACTGTAAGACTCAGAGAACCCATTGGTCCTTACTACTACTAGTACTAGTACTACTACTCTGCCGTGCAGATTGCATGCCCAAGTAAGGTATTCTACGCATGTTTGTTGAGATGAGAAGGCTTTCTTTTACTTTCTCATGCTCAATCAGTAAAACGAGAGAGTGACCATGGTCACGTGGACACCCCAATGTTGTGCCTTCTTCTCATCTAGGCCTAGTATTATTAGCAGCGGTTTATGGTGAACTGATTACTGTGCACCATGGCTGGAAGGAAGTATGAGGAGGAGGAGGAGGACAGCACCATTACATTTTCCAACCAAGTTGGCCACTCTTGTTTCTTTTAAAAAACTCAGATTCACCATAGCTCTAGCCACTCAGTCCAATCCTTTACAGGTTGTCTTCTTGAGAGGCTTTTCAAAAATTGTCACCAACAAAATGCCAAACCAGATATTTTATTATTTTTGATAGGACATACTGTCTGTACCCAAATTGTAGTGATGTGTGTGGTGTATGTATTTTCAATTTTCAATGAGCTAAAGAATGATGATGGATTCAACCCAGATCTGTGACTGGGGGTGAGTGTCTGAAAAGTTTCAGTGCTCTGTCCATCATCTCTTTGTGTTTGCTTTGTATTTTCAATCTTGCTACGGAAAAAAATAAATAGGGGGAGGTGTATATGTCTTCTAAAAAATGTGTCATATTTTTTACACAAGAAAGACTACAGGAGGAACACCCGTAAACCCAGTTGAGACCTGGGTGGATTAATTAGAACAATCAACAATGTCTCAACAGGTCACATTTGAATAGGCAGTTTTATACAAAGTTATAAATTGGAGAGGCAAGGAAAGAGGGAGACAAACACAGATGTACTTTGAATACTTGTAGCGGTCTATATTTATAAATTTCATATACATCAATAGTTATGTCAGCACTATTATCAATACATGTGGGTGTAACCCAAATAGAGGGTGTGCACATACGTGCTCGTGCAAGAAGTGATCGGCGGATGAGTTTGTAATTCATGACCGCAGGTACCGGGGGTCCAAATCAATTGGCAGACTGTGGAAAAAACAGATGAAGGTCGTGTTCACATCCACGCCGTGAACCAGTTGACCCCGGTTCGCCCAACGGTAGACTCACGCTGGCCTCCAAAAAACATCCGGATCCACTTCCGGCATCGGTACCGAAAGTGCTTAACAAGACCTTGGTCTTTTTTTCTCACAGTCTACCAATTGATTTGGACCCCTGGTAACTGCGGTCACGAATTACAAACTCATCCGCATTGGATCGCTGTTCTGAGGCTTCTACAACTTTACCCGGCACCCCGCCTTGCTCCTGCGACTACCTCATCCAACCAAGGACGTATTGGCAAACACCTGATCTTCCCCTCCTTTTTTGAACACCCAGATCAGGACAGCCGCCAACCACAGCACTCTTCAAAACAAATTGTAACCCGGTCCTGATGATGACCTAAAGTTATTATGGGTCGAAACGCCGTCGACCAATCAGCGCATTGTTTGGCGCCTTGATGGTTGCTTAAAAAGATTGTAGTAATTTTTTGGCATCCTGTTAAATATTGTTTGGAACCATCTTTTCTTTGATATTAATTCTTATGCGCCATTTATTTCTCTGTTTCTTTACCCTTCTTCATGTGTCACTAGCACCGATCACTTCTTGCACGAGCACGTATGAGCACGCCCTCTATTTGGGTTACACCTACATGTATTGATAATAGTGCTGACATAACTATTGATGTATATGAAATTTATAAACATAGACCGCTACAAGTATCCAAAGTACATCCATGTTTGTCTCCCTCTTTCCTTGCCTCTCCAGTCATGTTGTTTCTAGCCATACTGACCACTTTGGGGCCAGCTTGGACAGCGACGCCAGCCAGGAGGGAGCACGTGCGGCAGCTGCAGCGGGGGAGACAGCAGCAGTGGCGGGCGGTGGTAAGTCATATTGCTTGCTTATTCACAATTTACACACTCGCTGCAAGGGTGTACACTGTACACTGTACTGTTGAGACTAAGGGGTATATTCACAAGAACGTGTGCTAAACATCTCCAAAAAATGTTAACGCAACTTTACACATCGCAGTCCATAGCGGGAAAATAACCCCGTGTTAACGTGGAATTCACAACACGGCGGTACCATGCGATAGTCTCCTGAAACCGCGGACAATGTCCGCGATACAACCACCGCGACGGCGATAAAAACACAAACCCCAACACCCAAAAACGTGCGATGAGCCCATTCGCGATGAGGAAATCAGCGATAAGCAGCGCCAGGCCTGCCATACACACACGGCAGGCGGGAAAATCACTACAAAAGGAGAAAAAACACACAAACACAAAATGACCAACACCGAAGCACCATGGAGGCAGCCGGAGCAGGCGCAGAGGATGAGCGCAACCCCACAAGTACCCCAGACGACCAGCCTGGGACCACAGTGACAGGAAAGGGCAAGGACAAGAAGAAGAGGAAGACGAAGTACAGTCCGCAGGAGAATCGGATCCTGGTCACGGAGGTGATAGAACACCATCAACAACTGTTTGTCGCCTCCAATGTGTCATTGGGCACCAGAAATGGATTATGGCGGGCCATCGTGGACAAGGTGAACGCCGTCGGAGAGCACAAGAGGTCAATGGACGAGGTCAAGAGGCGATGGAATGACATCAAGCGCAAGACCAAGGAGAAACTCGCAGGCAACCAGAAGGCAGCAATGCAGACTGGAGGTGGGAGCCCAGTGCCACAGCTGGAGCTGGATGACATGGAGGAGCTGGTGTCAACAGTCATCAGTGTGGAGACTGTGGCCGGAGTCGGGGGACCGGACACTGCTCGACAGGACACAACACAACCACAACAGGGTGAGTGACCACCAGGTACTGGGGGGACGGGGGGAGATGGCCACAATGGCACACATGCACAATCAAGCAGAGCACAGTGCACATCCACAATGACTCTGGATCATGGCCCTGATCTACACACTGTCACAATGTACATTGCCATGCTGTCTGAATGTCAACATGTACCATGCGGCCACATACATGAGGACACATTGTAACACAGCATCTCCCCTTCACATTGCAGGGGCACCGTCAACGCCAACTGCAGAGCAGTCCCAGCCACCCTTCACTGATGACGAGGAGGACACCACCAGCATCGACACCCAAGCCCTCCAAGACATTATGGAACTCATCCACCACTCACCTCCAGGACCAGGGCAGCCCAGCTGCATCGAGGAGACCCCACCCACTCCAGAAACCACCCAGCAGGAGGCACCCACAACCCCGGCTGTCACCCAAGACCCCCCCGAACAACACATGGCCTTCCAATGCCGTGTGTTGGAGGTCCAGAGGGAGATGGCTGAGCAGGTGCGGGTGGGGTTCGACCTCATGGCTACCAAACTCGACGCCATCCATGGGTGTCTGAGTCCCATCAGGGACCACCTCCAGTCCCTAACGGACACCCACACACCGCTCCATGGTCTCCAACGAGCCCTGGCTGACATTGCTGGAGTCATGACTCAGAGACAAGAGCACCTGTCCGCTCAGAGTGGCTCCAGTGATCTCAGCCAGGAGATGGCACGCATGCGGAGGCTCATGGAGGACATGGTGCGGATGGAGGCGGAAAGGATGGCAGCCACCGCTGCACATCAGCGAGATGTAGCTGGGACCTACCATGCCCTGCATGTCCTCATCATGGCATTGCTGCCACAAGGCGTGGCGATGATGAATGCTGCTGCCCCCACACCATCCACATCTCCGCCCCCTGGTGTGTCAGTGCCTCCCAGTGCAGCAGGCGTATCCACTCCGGCACCTGTGCGGCTAACAATCTTCCTCTGGCCCCTGATGTGTCAGTGGCACACAGTGCCGCAGCCGGTACTGCAACACCCACAGGTGGGGCAGAGCACACATCCGAGGACGAGGACGTGGATGGGATTGAGTTCAGTAGGAGGCACTAGCATTCATTTCCGCCACCTTGCCTGTTTCTGCTTGGTGCCGCACATGGCCCCATGACCTTCCACTGACCCCCGATACACTCCGCTGCACTCACCTTGGACCGCGACATGGACTGCCATATCCTGTTTAATGACCAATGACACGGCGACCACACTGCGGACTGTACCCTTCCTCTTCCGCAGTACTTGTCATCCCCGGATGGACTCTGGCTGGCCCTCCACGGGCCCATATTGTGTAGTGTGCTTGGCATGGACCTGTACTGCTCCAGCTGCAAAACTCCACCGGATGTGCAATAAACATCCAGAAACGCACTGCTGTGTCTTATCTTTCATCATTCATGTATGAATGTGTGGATGAATGTAGGGACAGCGATTTCCCTTACGTCAATGATGCTCATCTAGTGGGATGCCAGTCACAGTGTGCTACATTGCCGATTGTGTTCCGGGTGCCATAGACACTACAACAGGGACACCCGCATTAGTCACTTCCTTGTCTGGACATGGACTGAACCATGCCCAGAGCCCCCGAGTCATTGTTGCAAGCCCTGCGCTGGTCCGGCGTACGGCAGGCCAGACCACTCCGCTTACGCTCAGAGGGGGGCCCACATAGCTACATGTCGCAGGCGTACACGCTGGTGGTATGCAGGTCACTGGTCTAGTTGTCACCATGTCACGGCCACTCCCTGAGGGCAGGTTTGCACACACACCACACCCATCCGGCACAGGCGTCGCAGGCCATGTGACCCCGCCAATATAAGGGGCCGACAACGTCACATTCCCCACTGCCGCTGGTGACTGGATGACGGACGCTCCACGGTTCTCAATTATAAAGGGCCCATGAGTTGTTGCGCACAGGGTTGGTCGCACCCGAAGCCTTGTGCCCATCACGGGCCTACCACCACGTGGCGCTGACTGGGGTTGCACAGGGTTAGTGGCACCCAAAGCCTTGTGCCCGTCACGGGCCTACCACCACGTGGCGCTGACTGGGGTTGCACAGGGTTAGTGGCACCGAAATAGCTGAGCGGGTGTGCAGCCTGCGATGATGACGTGTGCACTGATGTGGTCTCTGCCATTGATGCCTCAGGACTCAGCGTCATGTGTGGGACCTGCTGGGCCGCAGGGCGGCTCCGCATGATGTGGACCATGCCATGGTGGCGGGACCGGGGCCTGGAGCTTGCACGGGCACGTGGTGTGCCCACTGGTGGACACACCGTTGGCGGCAGGTGAGCAGTGGGCCCGGGGTGCGCAAGTGCGGACAGCCAGCGCTGGCCGGCGGGAGGGGGTGGGGTGCGGCTGCATGCGTGCGCAGGGACGGACAGGCGTTGTTGCCGTGTGCTGTGTGATGGACTCTGCCATGATTGACTCTGGACTCGATTACAGATTGCAGACCTGGTGGCTTGCAGTGTATCCCGGCACGTGGTTGGAGACACACCGGTGGCAGCAGGTAAACAGTGGGGCCTGGGTGCGCAGGGGCAGCGGTGTCTCTCTCTCTATCCCTTCTTTCCCTCTCTCTCTCCCTCCTTTCCTTCCCTCTCTCTCTCACTCTCTCTCTCCCTTCCTTTCCTTCTCTCTCTCACTCTCTCTCCTTTCCTTCCCTCTCTCTCTCACTCTCTCTCTCCCTTCCTTTCTTTCTCTCTCTCTCACTCTCTCTCTCCCTTCTTTTCCTTCTCTCTCTCTCACTCTCTCTCCTACTCTCACTCTCTCTCCTTTCCTTCCCTCTATCACTCTCTCTCTCTCCCGTCCTTTCCTTCTCTCTCTTTCTCTCTCTGCCTTTCTTTCCTTCTCTGTTTCTCTGTGTCTCGCTCCTTTGATGTGCGCATGGCACACGTTCTGATTTTGTGCTTTATTTTCCAGGCTGTGACATCGAGATTGTCCCGGACGGACCCGACAGGAGTCTTCCGCATTGGTGTTTTGTGTTGTATTTCAATAAAGTTTTTGGTTGTTACTTCAGTGCTGTGTGACTGTTTCTCGTTCTTCTGGCCACACATGTGTGTTATTTTTTCTCAATGTGCGTCATCATGCGCTTTTAGTGGCTCTTGTGTCGTGCACGGTATGTGTATGTCCGGAGGGGCGTGGGGGGGGGCTGGGGGTGGTGGCAGTGGGTGTTGTGGCCCTCATGGGTATCGGAGCTGCATGATCATTGTCTCCATGGCATATGTGGGTCTTCAGGTGTGGCTCTTGGCTGGGCTCCCTTTCATGCTGCAGGTAGTCGTCCTGCTTAACACCAGCAGAAGGCAGGTGTTAAATCCCTGGTGCTACGGTGGCTTATCGCCTGTTTTTGGTTCGCATCGCAGATCTGGCAGTTCGTTGTGAAAGTGGTGTGGTGTTTTCGTATGTTTTTGCACGGGAACGCCTACTCTGCATCTCATTAGGGTTAGTTGGTGGTGTCACCCGTGGAGGTAAATGTTGAGGCGGTTATCGCGGGAATACTTGCGTTGTCTGCAGTTTGCAACCGCTTGTGAATGGGGTGTTAAATCTGTCACCACTTTTGTTGCGTTAAGTTGGCGATAACTCGGAGATACGTCCTTGTGAATATCCCCCTAAGTTGTTAACAGTTGAAGACACCCTTTACTTAGAATTAGCATATACAGCGGGATTTGAGTAACTAATGGCCTCTTCTATCTTCAACTCAGCAGGGAAAGTTTTATGAAGAAGAGTCAGACATTGATGGTTTGACGGAAAAGGGAAAGAAGGATGGAAGGAGGAAGGACGGGTAAATGACTGGCAGACAAGGATGGTTGGGTGAAGGGATGCATATATCATCGGCTGATAGGATGCATGGGTGGTTGAAGGATGGGTGAAAGGTGAAAGAAAGGATGCCTGCCTGTGTGGGTAAAAGTGTATGGGTGAAAGGAATCCTCCGGGGGTTTGATGGTTCAAAGCAAGGACGCATGGGTGGTTAAATGACAAATTTATGGTGTTGAAAGGTTTGTTGAGAATGACAGCCATGTTTGGATGGATGGATGAGATTCAATCATAGGTGAAGACTGGATGAAGGGAATGTAAAACTTAAACTGTGCCTGAGTAGCAAAGCCAAGGGCGAAGAATAAAAATAATGCTAGAAGAACAATGCAATGATAAATGGAAAAATCCCTGAGAAGAAGAATAAACAAGGAATGTTTTTTTTTATCAAGGTTTTTGATTCAAAGGTTTGAGGTTGCATTACAGACTACTCCCTTGACTCACAGTAGTTTTCATGCACAACATATATATTATGTACCCACCCATCATCAATCGTCTCCCTCCGAGACCCACTCCCTTCCCATGGCATTTTGACAGTGTCAGCCATGGGTGGTCTATCGGCTGTATGGTAGTATTACCTCATGTGACGTTGTGCCGTATAGCATCATTCCTATTAGTAACTATTCATCTGCCTTGTTGTAGTCAGGGAGAAAGTGAAGTGCAATTGAGCATCTGCCATTTAACAGAGCATGGCCGTAATAGAAAAAGAGATAATTGCGTAGTACAGCTGCCCCACCTGCAGACAGTAGTAAAGTAACGCGAGTCTGGAACACGAGTATGTCTGTCTAGGGCAAAGGCTGAGCTGGTATGCCTACAAGATTAATTTAGCTAAACAAGCGAGAGAAGAAGAATACTTGTCTACTCAATAGTGCCTAATGCCTGAAACTCTAATTGCATCCAAATCTTAGGGGCCAAGGAATTGAGGATATCACAAATGTTATGTACTGCTAGTGCTACTGTGCCACTATATAATTTTATGTGTTACTGTTTTTCTAAGAGTATTGTTTACAATTTATCTTTTTCTTTCTTGAGATAGCTACTCCTTCCCAACCCAGCAGGCAGGAGATAGCAGCCAAGACCCGGCATAGGAAGCTGGAGTCCATCAGGGCAGAATATCGGTGGCTGGTGACCTTGGAGGAGGAGGAGGCAGCAGCAGCTGCAGCCTCCAATGCCCTGGGCCCCAGCCAGGCCCCAGTGCCTCCGGTAGTACGGCGCCGTGGTCCGGCTGCCACCCGCCACCATTCAACCACTGCTGCTCTTCCCTGTACACTTAAAACCTTTCAGCGCTGCATGCTCCTGTGGATGGTGCGCCTGGAGGCCAGGATGGAGGAGCGTTTTGACCAGCTGGAGAGGAAGATTCCAGTCCTAGCCCGCTGCTAGACCTCTCTTGCCCCATTTTTAATCTTTTGTTTGGTGGGTGGGACTTATTGGGGAGAGGGTGGGAATGTGTGAGTTGGGGAAAACTTGGGCTTGTATTTTTTTTTTTATGGACATTTGATTTATGGACAATTTTAATTTTGGACTTGCTTTACTTTGGACATTGGTTAGGGTTAGGGAGAGGGGTGGGTCAGGTGTTGTGGGTTTTCTTCTAGTTTATATTTGTTAGGGGAATAAATTTATAGTTTTACATATTATGTAAATCTTTTTTTCGGGGGTTACTCTTTTATTTCGCACTGTTTCCTTTGCAGCAGGGCCGCAGCCCCTTTTTGAAATCTGTAACACACCAACAGATAGATGCGGCACCCTCACTTGTCCTACTACTCTCTCCTCCTAGTCTATGCAGTCTGCAACTATATTAACCCCTATGGACTCAGCAGGGGTGTGGGTGTCTAAATTAATTTCCATAGTATATAGATTATTGCATCTTGAATGAATCCCCCGCAGTTCTTCTCTTACCTGTGATTAGGCGAATCGATGGCTGCATGGTGATGGTTTCCCAAGGTGCCATGGTGGTGGTAGTAGTAACTAGTAGCAGCATGCTAGCGGACTAGTCAAATACTAGTGAAAGCACCAGATTCTGCAGCGAGGTTCCACTCACTCATAGCCGAACTCAAACTGTAGGATGAGGAATATTCATCGCAGGGAACTAATTAAATTGACATATTAAAAACTGAGTTATTGCCGTTTTATATGCAAGCTTTGCAAAAAAAATGAGGCAGTCACCTGGGGGAGACTAGAGTATGACTAGTAGTACACAAGAAGAAGACTGCCAAAAGAGAAAACATAATAAGCAATGTTAAAGTAAAATAAATAATCGGAATGGTAGGCTAGTACAAGTTACAAACTGAAGTCGACTCGAGCTACTATGAAGTGGACAAGCGTAACCTTGAGTGCTGGAAGGATGATGATGCTGGCAATTATGATGGATTATGTTCCTCTGAAAAAAATGTGAATGTCGAATATTGTGCTTGGGTGGGCAATCTAATATATATAATATTGCCAGTATAGGCTATACTTAGAGCAGAAGAAGATCCTCGCCCTGCCTTGAGTTGGTGTTGCTTTCACCACATCCGCCCCACCAAGTGTGTGATCAATTAATGGTGTAAATTTAATTTAGTCACACCTCAATAAATCACACAGCCCAGGGGAAGAGGGTTAGGGGAATCGATGAATGGATGGTAAGGGGGATTTCACATTCATCTTGGCAGCTGACCATCATAAATGTGTTATGGGAGGAAATGGAAATGCATGCATGATGATGAGTACTAGGCTAATAAAGGTAAATTAAATTGTCCATCTACCCCCAGAGAGACCTAAGTTACATTATGTTCTGTTGTACCGGGCTTTGAAAGATAGCAAATAAAATTAAAATATCTGTAGTAGTCATGTAAACAAACATAAACAACACACACAGTTGTAATGATTGAAGAGTAAAAATTATACTGAATTGCCAAATTGGGAGTTGCATCTCTGCATTCCTCTTGGACTGTCCATTAATCTTGGGTGCCTGGCGGATGCGGTTCGGTAAGGTAAGTGTGAGCTGTTTTTCCAGTATGGCGCAGAGCAAAGGGCATGTAGATGGAAAAACAAAAATGATATTGAAGAATCAAGGAGAAAAATTAAACTGCATAAGGAGTGCAACAAGAAGACTTTCAGAGGCAGCATGGCTAAATGTCTGTTTCCAGCAGTTACCTCCAACAACAGGCCCCCCACCCAACCTCCACTTAGCTTCGAATTTGAGCCAGAGAGCACTGAGAACACACAAAGCAACATAGCATTTTCCAAAATAAGTCAAAAATCGATGCACCGCTATCAGTCAGTCACACCACACTCTGCACTACCACCACCTCACAGACATGTGTAGCTCTGGTGTTGTTGTTTACCTTTATCCCACTTCAAAGTCATCATCATCCAAATCGGTTGGTTTCAATGAATTTAAAAGCTTCCATCCTCTTCTGGTGGCAGTTCTCAAAGTAGTCACGCTCACGCACATGCCCTGAGTCATTCCATCAATCATCTCTGATCTGATCCTCCTGAGTCTGACTCCGAGTATGGTGCCCAACTCTGTACCAACAGTGTCCCGAGGGAGTCCTGACTCGTCCCGACTCGTCCTGACTCACGACTCAAAATGCAATGGATCGGCATGTAGTAGTACAATTTTGTTATTGAGCAACAAGAAGGGAAAGATTGACTTGACTGAGTCACTTTTTGTGTGTAGACTAGAGTAGACTAGATTTGTGTTTGCAAGCTTTGCATTATCTAAGTGACTGGTCGGGTCTGAGTCTTTGAGGAGTATAAAGTAAGCATAAAACAATAAAACAAAGCAGTGTGGACAAGTGTAGAGTGGACCCGGTAAAGGAATCTCGCTATCTGATCTCTCAAAGGGGAAGGAAAAAAAATAACCTTCAGGGGAAAATTATTGATCAGCCATCGGTAGGTCACCAACATTGTGAATCTCAATCATCATTACTAACACATTGAGCGTGACAAACAAACACCCAGTCTCACACTGCCTGCCACCACATGAATCATCTCTTCTCAAGTCTCAACACACATGATGATGACATATCATTCACAACAAGTTCACATCACAACAAACAATAATCACTCAGTGGTGCAATGCATGCCATCATTTACTTGTTCTTCCGGTGTGCTCCCCGTGATCGATTGGTGGCACATTTCAGAATGCAGACCCTCCATTTCTTCACCGTAAAGAGAATTATAATAATGTCACTTGTGGGACAGTCCCTCTAGGCTAGGAAAGGATAGACAGTCAGGGCCCAGGGTGGGAGGCTGCACAGCGGAGACACAGGCTATGGGTCAAGCCAGATAGTTTATCGCCAGCCTGCTGAGCACTGGTCATTGGTGCCTCTTCCCATACCAATACAGCAATGGGTTTTGATCAAAGTAGACCTCTGTTGGGTCAGCCAGATAGGCCTGGACCATCTGCTCAATGGTCATGGGTGCCCGCCTTGCTCAGCCTCTTTTGCCTTTGCCTCAGTACTGGACTTTAGCCTGCCAGTAGAAACCGTTCCTTTGCCGATTTTGGGGCTGATGCTCCTGTTCTTGTTGTTGATGTTGTTCTTGCTGTTGGTGGTTTTGGCTGTTGTGAGCCTACTGCACTGCCCTCAGGCTCTGAACTTGAAGGCTACCCTGCAATACTTGTGCCCTGGAGGAGCGGGCCTCGAATTCCCGGCCGTTCTTTTTCTAGCTGAGTGGCTTGCACAGCTATCCAAGTTTTGTAGTTGGCACCATCCCCGTCTGAAAAAGGAATGAAAGTGGCCGTTAATGGTTTGTACCGTGGATCAATAATTGAGGCACAAATGTAATGGTTGGATGACACAATGTCTCTTTGCACCCTTGTATTTGCAGATAAGCGAAGGATTAAGCTCTCCACCAACTAATATGCTTCTGTTTTTTCTTCCACACCTGCGTACATTGCAGGCACCTCCTTTAGCTGTTCCTGTAGCATGTGCAACAATCGGATAGCTTGGCCCATGGTACTGTCCTCCTTGCTGACTTCACGTGTGAACACCTCGAAAGGAAGCAGCATCTCTGTCAGGCATTTAACTAAGCCCCATGGGTCCATCTCAATGATCATGCCTTTCACAGTTGCATCCCCTCTTTGCATGACATATTCGTTGATTGGTCTGTACTGCTCAAACAGACGTTCAAGCATGTAATAAGTCAAGTTCCAACGTGTTGGCATCACCTGTATGAGTGCTTTAACTGGCATTCTATTATCACGTTGAAGGATCCTCAACTGCTTCCGGGCTTTAAAAGAATGGCTGAAATGTGTGTAGATTCTTCTGCAGGTGGACAGTAAGTTGCTGACTCGGTCTTCTTTTTTGAGAAAGTCTTGAACAATGATGTTAATGCACTGCGCCAAACACAGGACCCTGAAATAGCCACCATCGTCCATGGCCTTAACTATATTACTGCCATTGTCCGTGGCAACAAAACCAATGTTAAGCCCTCTTGGTCGAAGCCATTCAAAGACCTTAGTGTTAAAGTCTTCCAAAATGTTTGCAGCAGTATGGAATTTCTCCATGGCGAACATGGCTACTGTTGCATGCTTCCGAGCGCCATTAAAAATCTCAGCAGTGTCAAAACCTACAGATATCTTTTCTCTAACCCCACAAAAGAGATCCAGTGTGCAGTGATGCACATGGAATCAGTGGCTTGGCAACTGGTCCACATGTCTGTCGTCAGGTGAACAGCACTCTGCTGCAAAGCTTGTTCAAGCAATTCCAGCACGTCGTGATGTAGCAGTGGAACAGAAACTCTGGCGAAAAAGGACCAGCTGGAAACCTTCCATTTCGTTTAACCAGAGAGGGAAAATCAAGGGCGTTATTTTTTTAGGTCCAGCATACATGCCCAACATAATATCTCTACAATTAAAGTATGCAGTTCCTAATATTAACAACAGGTGGTTATAATCAATCAAAGGCTCCACACAATGGTATAGAGCGAGACTAAGGAGGAGAATCTCCTCCTGTTGGAAAAAGACCCTCACACACCCAGCCAGCTAGGTGTCTTGCTTCATCATCGGGTCTGCTCCTTATCGGGTTGGCGCTGCAATACCCGATCGGCGCCCGAGATGGGGCCTTCTTGGCGGAGATCTTTATTCCTTATGCCATAGGGTGTAGTGCGTGTGAGGGCCCTAAAAATAGTGTAGGTGCTAATGATAGGTGAATGAGTGTAGTTTAAAATAGGAAGTGGTGGTCCACTCAAAATAATTTTAATGAAACGTGGCCATCACCCTAATTAAAAATGAAAAAGAAAATGCGTATCTTACTCTAAGGTTGTGAGATTATACGCTTATAACATAGGTCAACATGTTTCTTGCCTTTATTCTTAATAGATGGCAATTCCTCAGGACCAAAAAATAGGATCTACCTACACTTTTCGGTGGTGGTCTAAAACTACATAAAGTGAAGTAATAACCACTCGTACAGCACCCTCAAAAGTGATACCTGTAGATCTAAAAACCAACCTGCAATGAAACAGAATAATAAACATTAATTTAGTCATATAAAAATATTCGGGTAATTCAAGGACCCTGTGCCTCAATCAATAACCATAGTGCAGCCAAAGCATGCCGAACACAGGTGACTGATGGCATGCAATAAGTCTGAACTACATTTGGTGAGGAAGAAGTAACAACATATTAAAGAATGGCAGCTGAAATGAGCATCGTTTTATAACTTACCCAAATTGGGTCGAGGACGCACGGCATCAAAACCGGCTGGAGAGGACACTAAGGTGTAGTGTCCTGTAGGAATTAAAAACAGAGAACAAGTGCTAGAAGATTAAACAGCCAGAAACAGCTACCTGTAGGTGTATCAAGCAAAGCGGATGAAGAAGAAACAACATGACAATACCCAGTCGTATCGTAATCATGTCTATCAGTGTCAGTCTATCAGGCGAACAACCCGGCCCATCCATGTCAATTGAAAAGACAAAGGACGTGGATTTACCAGTCTGCGCCTCCCGGTGTTGATACCTCCGCTGAGTAAGGTCAGCGTCAAATGCGCACCCGGTGCCTGTCGTGGTAAAAAAGCCAACGCTCCTCTGGTATCAACCACAAATGAGAAACATCAGCTTCAAAATGTAGGAGATCCTTAGAGCCGACCTCACCAACATCCTTCCGTTTGAGAGGGTAGTGAAACCGGTATGTTGGCAAGCGTCCAAGTCAAAGAAACCCCACACATGAGCTAAATAACTCACTGAAGGGACTTAGTAATACCCTTCAAGCCAAACCAATGAAAAACCATGAGGGACACACAGGGGGCTAACTATTCTGTTACTTACTCTTCCATGTGAGTCCGATCGGAAATGCTCCTACCCCTTGCTCAGCCGGTCCGGGAGTAACGAACAGAGCAAGGATCTCAAAGAAATACCAGCGGCCGGCGGAGCTTGGAGGCGGAACTTCTGGTACTTCCTGTCTGAAACAGTGTAACGACTGGAGCGCTAACCCTGTTTAGGGCGCCATGTTGGATTTCCTCCAACTAATGCGAGACAAACACTCCATGCAGCAGCAATCGTGGGCGCCAATAGCGTGGTCTCGTTTTGAGATAACAAGACAAGGTGAATGGATTCAAAACACCTAAAAATATTAATGACTCATAAGCCATAATCTAGTATGGACGCTAAAAATGGCGATAAACCTGTGTAACTAATGTCATGTACGACAGGAATGAAGGTATTGCTACAAATGAAGGACGTAGGTCCAACCTTATCTCATAGAAGATCCGAGTTAATAACTAGATTAGGTTGATTGAAGGGGCTCTTCCTCGTCGGAATCAACACTTATGTAATGCTAACTATTTAAAGTAATATGTTAGGCAAAACATTCGGGATCAGGTAGGAGTACTCGAGTACTCGAGTAAATTACAAAAGGAGCAAAACCACTGAATCAAGTGCAGAAGTACAAGAGCCCAAGGTGGTAATTAGGTTAATTGGCTCCAAGGGATATCCTCATTAAGCCCTACTTTATCAGTGGCTAGTCGAAGGACCCAACGTTGTTCCAAACGGAACAATGATTTAGTAGGCATCCCAGGGTGGGTTTCTAATACGGCCCAATTAAATGAGTCAGGGGATGTTGCACTTGTTCGAAGTGACAGGTCATTTTGGTATTTGTTTTATGGCATCTGAAATTGCTTCTATGTTCCATTATCCGGACTTTGACTGGTCTCGAGGTCATCCCTATGTAAAGGAGACCACACGGGCAGTCCAGTATATAGATACAATTAGGTGTGTTGCAATTAGTGTGTGCAGCCATTCTCCAGCTAACTCCGTTAGGGAACTTAAATTCTTTGGTAACCTTAGTTTGCGGGCACGCCGAGCATGACCCACAAGGGTAATGACCCCTGATAGGGGGTAAGTCCCAAAGTGTCCTTTGTGTATTGCCCTGTTGTTTCTTAGGTCTAGTGTGTACCAACATGTCCTTGAGGTTACTAGTTCGTTTAAAAGCGAACCTAGGTTTGGGAAGCTTCAGAGTTCCTGTGTTAAGGATGTTCCAATGTTTACAAATGATATTTCTAACTCGGTTCGAGTCAGGGGTGTATATCGTTACACAGGTCATGACCCTATCAGGTTCTCTAGTTCTGACCTCCAATAGGCTCTCACGGTTATTATGCTGTGCCCTTTTGTACGCGCGATCAATAACCTGTTTGGGGTATTCTCTTTGAAGTAGGTCTGTCTTTAGCGTATTAGACTCATTCTTGTAGTCAGTGAGTGTACTGCAATTCCGTCTAATCCGTAGGAATTGCCCAAAGGGTAAGTTTCGTTGGAGAGCCCTTGGATGATGACTACTAAAACGTAGGAGACTATTCCTGTCGGTTGGTTTTCGGTATAGAGTGGTAGAAATCTTGTCACCCTCTAATTTAATCAATAGGTCAAGAAATGGAATCTCTGTTTCTGAAATGATGTTAGTAAATTTTAAATAGGGGTTCAATGTGTTGATCCAGATGCAGAATTCATCGCATTTGGTGCGTTCTCCCTTCCATAGGATCAGGATATCATCAATGAACCTCTTCCATAATAACACATTGGAAACATACAATTCCTACGAACTAGTAACCTCAAGGACATGTTGGTACACACTAGACCTAAGAAACAACAGGGCAATACACAAAGGACACTTTGGGACTTACCCCTGTCAGGGGTCATTACCCTTGTGGGTCATGCTCGGCGTGCCCGCAAACTAAGGTTACCAAAGAATTTAAGTTCCCTAACGGAGTTAGCTGGAGAATGGCTGCACACACTAATTGCAACACACCTAATTGTATCTATATACTGGACTGCCCGTGTGGTCTCCTTTACATAGGGATGACCTCGAGACCAGTCAAAGTCCGGATAATGGAACATAGAAGCAATTTCAGATGCCATAAAACAAATACCAAAATGACCTGTCACTTCGAACAAGTGCAACATCCCCTGACTCATTTAATTGGGCCGTATTAGAAACCCACCCAGGATGCCTACTAAATCATTGTTCCGTTTGGAACAACGTTGGGTCCTTCGACTAGCCACTGATAAAGGAGGGCTTAATGAGGATATCCCTTGGAGCCAATTAACCTAATTACCACCTTGGGCTCTTGTACTTCTGCACTTGATTCAGTGGTTTTGCTCCTTTTGTAATTTACTCGAGTACTCGAGTACTCCTACCTGATCCCGAATGTTTTGCCTAACATATTACTTTAAATAGTTAGCATTACATAAGTGTTGATTCCGACGAGGAAGAGCCCCTTCAATCAACCTAATCTAGTTATTAACCTCGGATCTTCTATGAGATAAGGTTGGACCTACGTCCTTCATTTGTAGCAATACCTTCATTCCTGTCGTACATGACATTAGTTACACAGGTTTATCGCCATTTTTAGCGTCCATACTAGATTATGGCTTATGAGTCATTAATATTTTTAGGTGTTTTGAATCCATTCACCTTGTCTTGTTATCTCAAAACGAGACCACGCTATTGGCGCCACGATTGCTGCTGCATGAGTGTTTGTCTCGCATTAGTTGGAGGAAATCCAACATGGCGCCCTAAACAGGGTTAGCGCTCCAGTCGTTACACTGTTTCAGACAGGAAGTACCGGAAGTTCCGCCTCCAAGCTCCGCCGGCCGCTGGTATTTCTTTGAGATCCTTGCTCTGTTCGTTACTCCGGACCGGCTGAGCAAGGGGTAGAAGCATTTCCGATCGGACTCACATGGAAGAGTAAGTAACAGAATAGTTAGCCCCTGTGTGTCCTCATGGTTTTTCATTGGTTTGGCTTGAAGGGTATTACTAAGTCCCTTCAGTGAGTTATTTAGCTCATGTGTGGGATTTCTTTGACTTGACGCTTGCCAACATACCGGTTTCACTACCCTCTCAAACGGAAGGATGTTGGTGAGGTCGGCTCTAAGGATCTCCTACATTTTGAAGCTGATGTTTCTCATTTGTGGTTGATACCAGAGGAGCGTGGGCTTTTTACCACGACAGGCACCGGGTGCGCATTTGACGCTGACCTTACTCAGCGGAGGTATCAACACCGGGAGGCGCAGACTGGTAAATCCACGCCCTGTCTTTCAATTGACATGGATGGGCCGGGTTGTTCGCCTGATAGACTGACACTGATAGACATGATTACGATACGACTGGGTATTGTCATGTTGTTTCTTCTTCATCCGCTTTGCTTGATACACCTACAGGTAGCTGTTTCTGGCTGTTTAATCTTCTAGCACTTGTTCTCTGTTTTTAATTCCTACAGGACACTACACCTTAGTGTCCTCTCCAGCCGGTTTTGATGCCGTGCGTCCTCACCCAATTTGGTAAGTTATAAAACGATGCTCATTTCAGCTGCCATTCTTTAATATGTTGTTACTTCTTCCTCACCAAATGTAGTTCAGACTTATTGCATGCCATCAGTCACCTGTGTTCGGCATGCTTTGGCTGCACTATGGTTATTGATTGAGGCACAGGGTCCTTGAATTACCCGAATATTTTTATATGACTAAATTAATGTTTATTATTCTGTTTCATTGCAGGTTGGTTTTTAGATCTACAGGTATCACTTTGAGGGTGCTGTACGAGTGGTTATTACTTCACTTTATGTAGTTTTAGACCACCACCGAAAAGTGTAGGTAGATCCTATTTTGGTCCTGAGGAATTGCCATCTATTAAGAATAAAGGCAAGAAACATGTTGACCTATGTTATAAGCGTATAATCTCACAACCTTAGAGTAAGATACGCATTTTCTTTTTTCATTTTTAATTAGGGTGATGGCCACGTTTCATTAAAATTATTTTGAGTGGACCACCACTTCCTATTTTAAACTACACTCATTCACCTATCATTAGCACCTACACTATTTTTAGGGCCCTCACACGCACTACATCCTATGGCATAAGGAATAAAGATCTCTGCCAAGAAGGCCCCATCTCGGGCGCCGATCGGGTATTGCAGCGCCAACCCGATAAGGAGCAGACCCGATGATGAAGCAAGACACCTAGCTGGCTGGGTGTGTGAGGGTCTTTTCCAACAGGAGGAGATTCTCCTCCTTAGTCTCGCTCTATACCATTGTGTGGAGCCTTTGATTGATTATAACCACCTGTTGTTAATATTAGGAACTGCATACTTTAATTGTAGAGAAACCTTCCATTTCGGGCAGATGGCTGCCACTAATTCAAGAAAACCCACCCCTTCCACAAAAGAAAAAGGGAGGAGGTCCAGCGCTAACATTTTAGCCAGCTTCAGGTTGTACGAACATGCCGTTGGGTGGTTGCGTTTGTACTGCCCCTCCGGCCTAAACATGCTGAGAATGGTAGCCTGGATTTTTTTCTTTTCTGGTGCCACTGATGCAGGTGACTTCTTGGGAGCAGACATTGGTAGGCTCAATGCGTGTTTCAGTGCGGCAGTCACTGTACTCTCTTGCCTTGGTGTCTCGACCTGACTCTTGTGCCATTGCGATGTTGCTGATGATGATATGGGTGATCCCCTGCACTGCTGGGGACCGGGCTGCTTTGTGTACCGGAGAAAATGTCTTCCTCTTCTGCACCTCCCACCGTGATCTTATCTGATTCCCTGCTCAGCCTTTCACCCCCTCCATCAACAACACTTGCAGTTTTTTGGCCGCAAAGGTGCGTCTCCCACTGGATCAAGTGGTGTTTTCTAAAATGGAGCATATAGCAGTGTTCACCTCCTTTTTGCTAACCAAAAAGAAGTCCCAAACTGGGGAGGTCAACTTTCTGATGCTGCTGGTGCCACTTGCAATGTCGGATGAACTGGTGGGTGGGCGTGAAGTTTGACTCTCTGCAGTACCTACTTCTACTGAGGTGGTTCTGGTGGATGTAGGTCGCTTCCGGGACTTTGTAAATATGGCAGCTGGAGGTGGTGTTGGTGGTATCTGTGTTGGTGGTATCTGTGGTGCCACATCCCTCACAGCAATTTGGGATGGGGTAATGTCGGTCTTCACTGGGGCGGGGCTAAGTTCCATGATGACTGGCTCGTCATCATCCTCCTCTTCTACATCTACCTCCATAACTCTAAGGCTTTCAGGAACCTTCCTTTTCGCTTGCCTTGCCTCGTGGAGTGTCTCACTCTCAGACAGATCCAAGTGGTGTCTAGATCATCAGATGGGGGGCTTGGAGAAGAAGTTGATGGACTAACTCTCCTTTTTCCTGCTGGGGATCTGGAAGACAATAGATCTTCTGAAAGAGTGACTTGCTCTTCTTCTTCAGCAGGAAGCTCAATCTCCTAAACTGCCCCTACTTCTGGAGGAAGTACTATTGGTGGTTGCAGCTGTTGTTGCCCACTTATCTAAGTTTCCTGCATTGATTGGGTACCACTTTGCGATAACGATAAGTCAATTTCAATGTCACCGCTCGTCGGCGTTGCCGTGATTAGACATGGGCTTGGGCTTAGGTTGGTGGGGTGGGTCCACTGATGTGGGGGGGCTGCTCCTAGTTTGCTCCCCGGACACCGCTGCTCCAGGCGCAATTTTGGGTTTCCCAAAAAAGGACTTGGGCGACATACCGATGGTGGTAAGTGCCTTCTTCTCACTGGCAACTTTCTTGGTACTGGTACCTTTCTTCTTTGGGGCCATCTTGAAGCTGTCAGTTAGCAGCGCCACTTAGCTTCACAAGTTGAAGAGATGTCTGTGGTCACACGTCACGTCGTGCGCAGGCCTTCTGTCTGGCAGTACTATGGGTGATGTTGTCTCCTCCTCTTGTGCACCTAAGAGCAAAGAAGCAAGAAGAACATCAGTGAAACGTGGCATTGTTGTAGTTCAATTACTAGTACAAACAAATATAATATCATTTAGTGTGTGGTCACACTTGTTACCTCAGTTATTAAAAAAATTAACAATACAGTGTAACCATTTGTGAGACTTTGGCCAGGCCAAAACAAGAAGCAGTAAACCAAGGAGAACAAAGGGAAGACATGCAGGCCTATGGTAAAAGCACAGTGGCTGCCTTCACAAAATGGCCGCCAGCCACATGGACAGGCCACAACAAGAAGCAATAAGCCAAGAGGAACAAAGGGAAGACATGCAGGCCTATGGCAAAAGTACACTGACTGCTTTCACAAAATGGCCGCCAGCCACATGGTCACAACAACAAGCAGGAGGCCTGGAAAAAAATGAACACAAGCAGGCCTATGGACACAGACTTTACAAAATGGCTCCTGGCCACATGGGGAACAAATGCAAATGCTGGCCTACTATTGCAATGCAAACACACTCACACACTGACCAGACAAAGGAGGCATGCTAAACACATATAATTAATGCAACAATACCAAAAACGAAAATCCACAGGGCTATAAAGGTTTGCAAGTTACAACCACACACATCTAACAAAGGCATTAACACACATGAAAAAAAAGTGAAATACCACAAAAAAACCACATTTTGTATTTCAATCCAATGCCATCCATGGCCTAAATGATGTTTAAATTCAATAGACACCACAGAAACAGTTGTTTCATGCACCCATGAATAGCTCTGGGCCTAATGGCTGAAAGGCCTATTGGCAGACTAATGGGCTACATAGTGCATTAAATCACTATTGCAAATTGATTTCAAAACATGGGAAAAATGTAGTGAACAGTGCAACATTTTTGCTTCATACAGGAAAAAATTATTTCTTGTAAATAATTAACTAAGCCCCTGATAAAACTAAGGGACACCCACCACAATAAATTTAAGAAATCAATGAAAAGTAAAGAACAGGGTTTCCCAAAAGCCCCAGGGGGGTGACTCCAAGAAGGGGGGATCAGGCCCACAAAAACAGAAAGAGAGGGGTGGACAGCCCACCAAAGAATCTCCCTCAGTACCCCAGATCCCGAAAAAAGAGGAAAGTAGCACCTACCCCAACTCTGCCCAGCAGAGGCAGAGGAACCCAGGATTAAAAAAGCACTTGGACAACAGGCCCTGCTTTGATTGTCTACAGGTTGGACACTACAGAGGGGACTCAGCTTGTCAAAAGGTAGACACTGGGATTGCCAGTGTAGCCTTTGAGGATTGCTCCTCAGATGAGGACATCCTTATAGCCTTTAACTTGGAAGTGAGCCCGGAAGCTGATTTGGTGATTCCAGAGGGAAGCAAATAGTTCCATCACATCCAGGTGAATGGAATCTCCATCACTGCCCTGAGGGATGTTTGTGCCAGTCACACCACGGTGCATGACAGGTTGGCATCCCCAAACCAGTATTTACCAGGAGAGACTAAAAGAGTAGGGGCTGTCCCCGGTGAGGTTACTGTTAGGCCTGTGGATTAAGACACCTTAGAAATATCTGGGTCCCTTAGTTGGCAGAGGGTGGTAATCAGTCCAGACCTCCCACTTGATTGTCTCCCTGGAAATGACCGTCCAGAGGTCAGTCTGCACCCAAAGGAGGTACTGGCCCAGGGTCATACCTTCCCCATGGTTTCTGGAGGTGCTGAACCTACAGTTAGTAAAAGTAGGCCCCAGAAGAGAGGCAAGAAAAAGTAGAGCAGGAAAGGTGGGGAACTTTTAGAAAAAGTTCCAGTGAGACAAGGAGATCCTGCTCCAGTAAGGAAGAACTCCAAAGTTGGCACTGGTGAGGCCTTACCTGCGAATCACTGACATAATATCGAAGACAAAAATATCTACATACACAAATACCGATGTAAAAATATCGATAGTCAAAATATCGACATCCTATCTTTAAAATGTAAATGACAAAAATATCGACAAAAAAATCGTTTTTTATATAGAAAAAATAATGTTAAAACAATTATATTATAAAATTAACTAAAAAAAAATTACTTCGGGGCTCATTACGATGGCGGGCGGAAGCACAACCGCCGTGCTGGCGGATGCAAAAACCACCAGTTACCGCCGGCACGCAGCAGTCCACACGCCCGCCCAATTACGATGCGAAAAGTAGGCCAAACACCGCCGGCAAGCCAGCAACACCGTCCGCCATCAAAGTGCGCCCGTACACGTAGCGGCGCAGCCCAACTGACACACACCGTCCGACGAAACACGTCCCGCCCGGCGTATAAATTACGATGCCGCAAACAAACGGCTCCCACGGCCAAGAGATACCGTACGACAAACCGAAGCGGTAACACGGACGCCGAGCACGGACAACGAAGAAGCGGCTCCCCGAGCATGAATCCAGCACTGCAGGCCCTCCCCATGCTCCTGCTGATGCACCACCAAGGACGCAACGTACCGCGGAGACGCAGGTAGGCACACACACAACAAGTGCACGCAAACAGCGCACACAGTGCAAGGGCGGAAAAAGCGGACAACCCCCACCAGCGCGTGTACACTACACATCCACCATTGCATCCACATATGACACACAGGCCAAATCGTAACATCGCGTAACACATGTGTACACACCACCTGGGACTAGGAACCAACCACCCCGTCACGGCCCCAAAGCGGCGATGACGCCGCCACACATGCGCACAACGCAGAGGCCAACCGCAGCGCCATGCATGCGTCGCACACAGACACAGGGACACAACCAAGCAGCACACACATCAGCCCCACCCCGAACGCACATGACACGTGACAGGCCTGCCACAGACATGTCCCCAACGCCCAATTCACGGACAACACCCAACGCCACACAACCGACGCACACATGTCAGTGAAGTCACGCAACAGCAGGACACACCCCAGTGTAACAAACATGGCGTAGCACACAGCGGCGGCAACACCAACTAGGAGAAGCAGGGCCCCTTCGGGAAGAGGAACGCCAGTACCACACTGAAACACCCATACCACCCTGCACATATGAACAAGACATATAAAACGGAACACCAAAGAGCCCGGGGACCGACAACAGGTGGCCCAAGAATAACATTCACACACAAGGCCCAACGCAGAGCGGAAAGGCAGCCTGCCGCCCACACAAGGGAGAGCAGACAGCACTGAATGACCTTCCATTCCAACTCCGAAACCACAGCCCTACGACAGAAGCCGGTGAATACAGCCATTGTCCAAGAATAGACCAACACAGGCATGCCGAGGAGACCGACCACAGGGCAGATAGCGCATATCACAGAAGCACACAACGGACGGGGAAGAAAGAAGAAAACACTCCCCATGTCGGCCACATGCAAGTTAATTGGAAGGAGTCACACATCACTGACCTTGAACTGTCTGAGAAGCATGTGGGATGAGGGCCCGTGTCCTCCAAACAAGCCAACAGAACACAAGTCCTGTCTCCCTACGACTACACAGAGCTCACAGCAACCTCGGAGCGTGCACATTGCAGACTGCACACACAGCCGGAGCACGCCACCACAACGCACCGCTGCGAAATGGCAACCGCAACACACCTACCCAACTACGCCGAACAGCTCAAGCTGTACAAAACCAACCTGTTTCATATATTGGGATGCGATCTCCTGTCCCTGCTGAACGTAAGTTACCGACTGACTTACCGCATCACATTGTTCAGCTGCGTCATGCCCGTCTTCTACTGTCGGAGGTGTCCCTACCAGCATCCCGTGGAGATATGCCTCTCCAACCCGGCATGTCTGAAGGCGGACCTGCTACCACTACTCCTCCCTCTGGACGCACACGACAGGGCCTGCTCTGCCTATGGGGGCATGGCGTATGTGGCCAACATCGCACCCGCACTGAAATGGGACCACTGTGCCTCCACACGACGGATCATCGAGAACAGCTACATCGAATGTCACCCAGCATGCCCCATCATGGTCCTCCAAGGGACAACTTACGAACAACACCTTGACAGCCACCATCCGCTACATTGGCTGGCAAACATGTACACCACCAATGACATGGAAGCCCTGCTGGACGGCATCGCATACCTGACAACCTGTAAATTCGTCGGACCACAACGCAGGTTCCCCGATTGACCTATGATGTCCAACCCCGCACCCATGCTTAGCTTCCGCACGGACTGGCCAGTCACCACCACAACAGCCATACCAAACGACCGGCAACTGTAACCACACCATCAACGACATCGCCATGACATCGGATATGACCGGGACATGCACACTGTTCCCCATCACATCCAGGAACACCGCATGCATCGTGGGAGGCAGTGGCATGGGCTCTGTGTATCGCACCCACATGGACGGAACTGCACGAACAACCAGGACACGACATGGATCCAGCGCACATGGACACACACACCGCTCAGTGGACATGAATAGGTCGCCTGGAGTCTGTGGGTGCTGCACCCTCCCACCCCCGCCCCGGGAATCCCATACCAGGACCTTTGCATGGACGACAAGTGCATACAACAACAACACGACCCCAGTGACTGTGACATGTCCAGTAACCACCACAGTGCAACAACAAGTGGCACGCCGCTGCATGCACGCAAGCACATGCCCTGATGTCATCTCACATGCACGCGTGCATGAGGAACAACCGCAGCAAACCTGTCACATGGAACTGAGATGGACTGTGCCCATGATGCCAAGCGGTCTGGTAGGCTACATGTATACCGTCTGTGTCAAAGTCCGCAGCTCCGCAGCTATACGTAAATGTACATTAGCACAGCCTTGGCCAAGCAGATGTCACTCTGAAGCCCACATCCCACATGCAACAGCCAATCACATGTAACCCCACACCCTATCCCATTTGCAATCATGCTCAGTATATCCTCAACATGTATTCCGCTGCCAGTAGTGTCCACTATACTGCATCACAGAGGACAGAAGACTCAATATAATGTTTGAAACCAAAACTGTCTCCGCTGACTCATTTCACAAGTACGAATGAGAGAGGATGAGAGTATGTGAAGTACACGGCAGTCGTGACATGACCATGTAGTCCACTGGTATTGGATGTCAACGCAAATGAGTAGCACAACTGTGGAAGACACACATGTGTCGTGTGAAGTCGTATGGACGCAGTGCTCAGGTGGGTGGGTGTGACGGGTAGATGCGCACATGCCAAGTTGGAGCACGCCGTGTTGGGAGGGGTCATGAACAGTACACCACCGCTTCCCTGGGCATTGTGAGAGGACACCTGTCGGGGGAGTGAACACGTGTGTGCACAGCAGCCGGGCACACGTACAAAGCGGTACCAGGCGCACCTCAGCCCACCCTCTGTGGACAAGCTGGATCCTGTTGTGCGCCCGCCATGCCCCTTGACAAGGCACACACAGCCCCAGTCGACCAGGTGTAACCCCAACATAGTCAATCCGCACAGGCGATACAGGGCACGGGATGGCAGTGGAGCATGGTGTGTGAGAGGTCTCCTCGCGCTCCTCCTGGTCATATCACGCAGGCAATAGAACCTCAACGTCTAGCATGGCACAAGTCAAATGGAAGTGTAGGGGGACGCACCACAGCACGAGCAGCACTGACGTCACGGGAGGTGGCTCGCACCATCCCATCCATTGCCCATCATACCAACCACGCCACATGCCATTGCGACTAAGTGCAAGCGCGTGCGCCACCACCCCCGAGCCCTCCCCAGAGAGGCCAAAGAGTGAATGTGTGGGCCATCAGCCACAGACGGACGCGGCCTGGCCGCAAGGGCAGCCACAGCCACTGGGTGTCGCAGGTGGCGGATCCGGAAGGCGAAGACTGTGATGCATAGTCCATGCAGGCCGGGTCTCCATTTGGGGCACCACGCAGGTGGACGGCGTCCCGCCACACATCATACCCTGAGACAGCCCACTCGTGCAACTGGACCCACACATACACTCCTTGCCCTCTCTGGTGCGAGCTTGGGGCTGCCTGTGCAAGCGCTAGCCTCGCAGGTGAGCATGCATATTGGGGGAGCGAGGGGAGGACATGAGGGCTGGGGCGAAGATGACTGTATCACTGTCAGTTAGTACAAGGGATGACCCAGATGTGGAAAGGAAGAGACGTGTCCCGTGTGTACTGCAACTAGTCGCCAATCCAACTACCCCCCATGTCCGGAATGTAAGCCCGCACCTAGGCCCGCCCATCCGCCACATCGAACATACCACCAGCACGACAACCTTCCCATTCGAAACACTGACTGGGGGTGGCGACCAGTGAACAATCATGTGTAGCCTACCCACGCGTACATGTGGGCCCTCCATGATCCATGTCACCTGCGGCAAAGTCATGACATGCGCAATGAGGGAAGTGAGGAGAGCTGTCCGCCCCACGCGCAGAAGGTGCATCAGCTCCACAGACCCAGCAGCGAGTCCAGCAGGGGTCACATGTGCAGGGGCAGCTGTGCCTGGTGTGAAGGCACATGCATATAGACAGCACATCGACCAATGTGTAGTCTGCCCACATCTACAGTCCATCATCATGCGGACATAGGAATTTAACACAGGGCAACACATCTTAGTTGGTGCACCCACCGTGACCAACAATGCGCAATCATCGACGTACCCGCCCTGTGCATGGCCCCCCACCCAACGGAGGCACATCCAGTGCCACCATCCCACACACACAAGCCTTCCACGGAACATGCTGTGTCCAATGGTCAGTACAGAGTCAGCGCCCATCTGGTGGATCCTGAACAGGAGACACATGCACACACATGCCAGCTCCCACTATGTACGTCTGCCACCTGGCACGTGCAATGTAACCTCTCACCTGTGACGTGTGACTGCAAGCACACAGCCGTCTTGGCATGGGGCTGTCAATGTGGACACCTGTCAATGTTTCGGGAGGTGTGATCCGTACAGTGCTGTACATAGGGTGCAGTGCTGACACCTACTACGGTCTCATATCCCCTCGTGCCACAGGTCCCACTTGTTTTGGCCGCTCAGCCTGTGCCCACATCGTCGTCGTCGTGTGCCATACTCATCCAGCCGCGGAAGCAGTTCCATGCTCAGCAGACATTCATGTTGCCGTGGCGTTGCCGCTTGACGGATATGCAGTCAGTCCCCATCAGCACGCCCGCAAGTCATTGGGGCCTAGATCCCCATGTGCATGCACATGGCAGTGGTTTGTATCACTAGCCATTGCCATTGTTGGGAGACCTGTGTAAGTGTATTGTGGCCGTGCCGTCCCAGCTTGACAGCTGGGCTGTGGCTCATGTGCTTGCTCAGTCATGTCAGTGATGTGTATGCGAAATTGCTATGTGTTGTGTTGCTTTGACATGTGTCCTCTGCCATTGTCCCTAGGCGGAGACCGAACATTGACCGCCCATACCAATTGCTGGCGGACATGGACGATACAGAGGTTATTAGGAAGTTTCGGCTGGACAGGCCAACCCTGCATCGACTGTGTGCCATGTTAGAACCCCATCTCCGTCCCCGCAGGGTGTATCCGACTGCTGTCACCCCCACGGCTAAGGTGATGGCCGCCATGCATTTCTTCGCCACTGGGTCATTCCAGCACACAGTGGGCATTGGAGGAGGGATGTCCCAGCCCATGTTCAGCAAGGTGCTGAGGGATGTACTGGCAGCCATGATGCTGTACCGAAACAGGTACATCCGCTTCCCCAGGGCTCGTGAATTGGCGGCAGTGAAGGGTGCATTCTATGCCCTTGGCAGAATCCCACACGTCGTTGGAGCCATTGACTGCACACATGTCGGCCTTGTTCCACCACAGGCCACTGAGCACCTGTACCGCAACAGGAAGCACACGCACTCCCTGAATGTGCAAGTGGTGTGCCTTGCGGACATGGTGATCACCCACGTGTGTGCAAAGTTCCCAGGCTCGGCCCATGACGCACACATAATGCGCAACAGCATCTTGCCACGACTGATGTCCAATATGCAACAGGATCGTGGCTGTATTGTCGGTGAGTATGTGGAGTGGTGTAGCGTGCTGGTTGTGCGATGCTGTCCCCTGTCCAGTTGGAATAGCAACGGTTCTCTGTGTCCGTCACACCCAGGTGACTCTGCGTACCCGAATGGGGCATGGCTGCTCAGTCCATTGAGGAATCCTCGCACCCCAGCAGACGATCGCTACAATGAGGCACATGGGAGGACCAGACGTGTGGTCGAGCGTACCTTTGGCCTCCTCAAGTCCAGGTTCAGGTGCCTGGACCGCACCGGGGTGCGCTGGCGTACTCCCCACAGAAGGTGTGCCGGATAGTGGTGGCGTGCTGCATGCTGCACAATCTGGCCATTCGGAAGCAGATCCCCCTCATCGTGGATGACGGAGATCAACCAGGGCCCCAGCCCGCAGACCAGGACAGCTCGAGTGAGGAGGACAGCGGAGAGGAGGAAGCTGGTAATGTGCGGCAGCAGCTCATCGCCCGCTACTTCACTTGACGGTGAGTGTCCATGTACGACGGCTGATGTGGCTGTATCTGTGCAGGTGTGTGTGTGCTGTGTCAGGGTGGCCGTTTGTTCACTGCGTGCTGTGTGTCAACGCTCCATGGCCAGGGTAGTATGCCACTGTTGGTGGCTGTGGCATTGTGCCCTATTGCTCTGTGCGATGTGTGTACATTGCTTGTAGTTGTTGACATGTACTGTGTGATGGGTGTGTGACACACTCATTGAATGTGCTCCTGTTCTGTCTCCCACCCCTAGGTCCCTACAGGCCCTCCGGATTCCATTGCCATGCCACGCATCAGGTGCCTTTCCGCCCAAGGTGGCCGTTGTATTCCGTACAAATAAAACACAGGGCACAAACAGCAGTTAGTGTAAGAGGTGCATTTATTTCAAACTGTGACATGTGATTGTGTGTAAGGTGATGACAAAAGTGGTGCGTGCAGTGACAATGAGCTGTCGGTCATGGCTGCGTGATGCTCAGGGTGTACCCACTGGTTCTATGTCCATAGTCCAACACACACATGCCATCCAGATGGCTGTGTGGAGTGGGATCGTAGTCCAAGTCAATGCAGTGGGTGGTCAAGGAAGGCTGGCTGGCTGCCTCACTTGCGCTTGGAGCGTGCGAAGTCCTCCCGGGAGATCTGTTTCCACTTCGGACGGCCCCTTCCACGTTTGCGAGGGGGTGCCTGCTTGCGACATGCTGGTGGTTGAGGTGTGCTCACTGGCTGTGGACGCAGGGGAACTGGACACTGCTGCTCGACCCTGCGCCCCGGCAGGTGGTGGCGGAGGGGGAGCTGCTGTCCCTGGCTGTGACCTCACCGCCACCACCAGCTGGCCCATGAGGTCCACGAGTTGGCCCATACGGGCGTCCATGGACCTCAGCACCCCCAGCACCTCACGCGTGTCTGTAGCTGACCTGGCCCATTGTCCTTGGGCCTCTTCATAGGCCCCAAGGACTCTGGCCATTTGAGGCAGGGCATGGCTCCCAGGGGAGGCTGGCGTTTCCCTGACCCTGCTCCTCCTACCAGTCCTGCTGCCACCGGCCTGCCCACTAGCCACATTGCTCACCACGGTCCGCGCTGTGGCTCCCAGGGTGGATCCAGTCGGCCGGGCCACCACCTGCGCTGGGGCTGGTGCCAGCGAAGACGTGGTGGTGGTGGCGGCGGTGGTGGTCGGTGCGGCGATGGTGGCGGTTGCGGCAGTGGTAGTGGCCGCAATGACCGTGGGTGTGGCCGCAACGACAGTGGCAGCAGGGGGCTGGGAATGTTCAGCAGCCCTGGATGATGGGTTGGTGGGTAGGAGGGGTCCTGGGGAGCGGCTGGGCCCTGCCACACCAGATGGGCCTGCTTGGTGGTCCGTGTCCGAAGAGGAGGACAGATCCTCCACATCCGTGTGTCCTCGTTGGGGGCTTGTAGGCTGGCTGTGCTGGCTGCTGGCTCCATCCCCAGCATCCAGCAGTTCGTCACCTGTGGAGAGAATGAGATTTGTTATTGTGTTGCACCTGGCGAAGTATGTATTTGTCGTCTGACATTAACAGTTCGTGCAATCTCGTACATGGGTTTCCCGGAGGCGTGTGTGTGGCTGTAGCATTTGTAGTTGTGTGTGCTTGGCAATGGGACTGTGTGCTGTGCACATGTGGCATGGGACGGATTGGCCATGCCGATGGGTGTGTTGCTGTGCCCCTACTTATTGTGACTCTGGTGTATGCGGGCTCCTGGCCCATCCTGGGTCTGGTTTGTACTTTGCTTTTGGTGTTCAGATGGGACGCTTAGGAACGCATATGGCAACATGGGGGCCATGCCCCAGATTCGCATTTGGGAGGGGATATGCTTTTGGGGTTCAAATGGAACGCTTAGGAACGCATATGGCAACATGGGGGCCATGCCCCAGATTCGCATTTGGGAGGGAATATGCTTTTGGGGTTCAAATGGAACGCTTAGGAACGCATATGGCAACATGGGGGCCATGCCCCAGATTCGCATTTGGGAGGGAATATGCTTTTGGGGTTCAAATGGAACGCTTAGGAACGCATATGGCAACATGGGGGCCATGCCCCAGATTCGCATTTGGGAGGGAATATGCTTTGGGGTTCAAATGGAACGCTTAGGAACGCATATGGCAACATGGGGGCCATGCCCCAGATTCGCATTTGGGAGGGAATATGCTTTTGGGGTACATGCTGTGAGCCATGGGTGCCGAACGTGACATGTGTTGTGGCAGCATGACAGTGCATGGTTTGAGGTGTGTGCATGCTTGACATGGCCTGCATATTTGCTGTCTGTTGTGATTACTGGACATGGCATTGGACGCATCGTTATGAGTGAGTGATGGTTGTGTGCCAGCCAACGTATTGCAGTTGTCCCATCTCCTTGGTGTGCGTGCTGCCCTGTGCCATGTGCATCACTGCAGTGCTCGGGGGTGTGGCCCATGTTGTGTGTTGTTGCTCACAGTGTGTCGTGCGCTTCATTGACTTCTGGCACATGGTTGGTCATGGGCATGTATCTTAGCGTGACTGCTGTATGTGTGGCAGCTGTGCGGATGACATGCCTTTCATGAGACTGGGGCTGACGGATGGGATGGATGGTATGTTGTATGTGCATGGTGTGTCTGTGTGTTTGATGGGTTCAGTGGTGTTCGTGTGCATTTATGTTGTTCCGCTCTGTTGCGTCTAGTGTTGTTTGTCTTACATAGGCGTAGTTGTGGGGTGTGTGGTTGACAGGCAGTAGGGGCTACATGGACAGGACTTCAATGGTGTTTCGGTTGTGTGTGATGAGTTGCACAGTGGCTGCCGTGTGGTACTATATTCAGTGTGGCTTGTGCATGCAGACGTGGCTCCTTGGGTGTTGCTATGTCTGTGATGGGTCATGTGGGGTGTGAGTCTGTTGTTCATGTCCGTGTGCACATTGTTCACTTGTTCGTGACGGTGGGCGGTGCTGCGTGTTCGTCTGCTACGTGACATGTCCCATGTGTTGGTCGTGTTCCGGTCCTCATGCCTCCAGTAATCCAGCCCTGTCCAGTTTCCCACCTGCAAGTTGTTCGTGCGTGCACTGTACTGGATGCCACATGGCTCTAAGCGGGGGTGCTCCATGTTGCAGGTCTGTGGGGGTGGGGGGTGTTGTGGGTCGTGGGGGTGGCTGGACACCCACTGACACCGATTGCTGTGGACCGTGATGTCTGCCTTTCGGCTGTCGTTGTGCACTGCGGTGGCTGACACGTGGCTGTGGGGTGTGGGGGATGCTCCTCCTTGCTGTGCTGTGGGACTAGGGGCCTGGTGTGTGTTGTACTTGGGCTGTCCACCGTCCCACCCACTGCACTTTGTGTTCCTGCCACTTACCTGTTACTTGTCGGTTAGTGCAGCTGTGGCGGACACATGGGTGTGGTGGGTGCTCGTTGTGGCGCTTCTGGCATATTTGGGGACCTGTTGGTGGTTACGTGGCTGGCTGAGTGTACACATGTCCCCACGTATCTTACAGTTGTTCGGTTTGGGCTGTGTGTGGTGGTGTCTGTTGCATGTGTGTGTGATGTGTTGTGTATTGTGTGCTGGACATGGGGGTGTTTGTCCCTGGGAGCTGTGGCATGGTGGTAGTGCATGTGAGTACATAGCGGTGTGCTGGTATACATTAGTTTGTACTTACCAGCCTCCACTCCCCTGCTAATCCGGCGAGGATCTCCGGATGTATTATGACTCGCACCTTCTCCTCCCACGCTTTGAAGGTCTTGAAGAGCGCGGGATTCCCTCCGCCAGTGACGGCAGCCAGCTCTCTGTTTTTGCCCTCCTTCTTCTTGACCAGGCTCTTGACGTCATTCCAACGTTTGTTTATTTCTCCTCTGTTCCTGGGCAGGGTCCCGACTGCATTGACCTGGTCTACGATCCGGTTCCACATTCTGTTTCTGGTGGCTAGTGGTGTGTGCTGGACCATGTTCCCATAGATTTGTGGGTGCACCTTGATGATCTCGTCGACCATGACCGTCAGCTCAATGGGCGTGAACTTGGGCATTCTTTGTGGTGCCATGGTGTTTGTGGTGCTGGTGCGGTGTGTGTTGTGTAATGTGCAGGGGGTTTGTGGTGCAGGTGTTTGGTGGTGGTGGTGGTGGTGGTGGTTGTGATGTGTGCGTTTCTGTGGTGTGCTGCTGTCCTTGCTGTGTCACTGTGTCCTCTCCTCTCCTCTCTGGTTTGCAATGTTGCAAGGGGTTGTGGTCTGTGGGAGTGCTGCTTTTGTACTTACCTATGTGGGTGTGTCCTCATGGTCTGTTGTTTTCAGGTGTGTTGTGTCTGGGGTTCTGGCCTTTGTAGTTTTTGTTTGTCCGGGGGGTGTTTTCGGGATGTGTACTGTGCTTGTGTATTTGTGCGTGCCTTGCTGTGTGGACTTGTTGGCCATGTTGTGTGCTATTGGTTTTGTGAGCGGATGGTTTCTGTGCAGGGACGTGGGCGCCATGGCTTCTGCCGTGTCGATTCTCATCGGCGTTGTTTGCGCTGGCGGGCGGTATATTTGTAGTTTTCCCGCGCTCATGGCGGTGCGATCGTAATTTCACGTGCGGTGTGTCGGCCGTGAGGGCGGGCGGTTTTGTGTTGTCGTGCGTGTTTCCGTCCGTGGCGGGCGGTTTGACTCCGACTCGGACGATGGCGGGCGGTATTTTGTGTGATTTTTCGCCGATGGCGGTTTTCGGTTTGTGTAATCGTAATGGCGTGGTCGGTGTTCAGACGGTGTGTGCGGGCGGATTTTTGCCGCTTCCATGCCTGGCGGATTTTTTTACGCCGGGTATCGTAATGGGCCCCTTAGATATAATATACATTTAAAAAAATATAATAAACAAATTTAATTTAAAAAAATTTAAACGTACATATATAAAATTTAATATATAAATGTATCTTTACTTTAAAATAATTAATAAACTAATAACTTTAATTTATTTTAAAATATTATATATATATAAAAATGAACTATAAAATATATAAACATATACATACACCTATAACATAAAATATAATAATAAAAACATTATATTATAAAATAAAATTCTAAAATATTTATACATTTTTAAACTTACATTTTGCACTCCATTGAGTGCAACAGTAGGAAAATTGTTGCATAGCGTAAGGGTAAAAATTTACTATTCCCACTGCAATTACTGCAACAGTAGGGAAATTGTTGGATAGCGTAGGAATAAAAATTACTATTCCCACTCCAGTGAGTGCAACAGTAGGGAAAGTGTTGGATAGCGTAGGGGTAAAAATTACTATTCCCACTCCAGTGAGTGCAACAGCAGGGAAAGTGTTGGACAGCGTAGGGGAAAAATTATTATTCCCACTCCAAAGAGTGCAAAAGTAGGGAAAGTGTTGGATAGCGAAGGGTAAAAATTACTATTCCCACTCCAGAGAGTGCAACAGTAGGGAAAGTGTTGGACAGCAGAGGGTTAAAATTAATATTTCCCAAAAATTAAAAGAAAAAGAAAAAAGAAACAAAATACCAACTACAATACAAAAATTGTTAATAACACAAACATTTAAAATATATAAAAATATAAAAAATTATAAAAGATAGAAAATATTTTAATGTTAAAAAGTGCTAAAAATTAACTACAAATATTAATTTATAAAACTTTAAAAAAACATTTTACAAACAAATAACTATATTTAAGATAAATTCATTATAATCAAAAAATTAATTATTAATGATTTTTCAATAAATTACTCCACACCATATTCCCCTATAAACGCACAAACAACTCCTACATAATTGACACAATTAACATAATTACCAATTAATTAATTAGAATTAACAAACAATTAATAATTAATTAATAATAAATGAATTACCACAAACAACACTATAAAATCGAAATATAAAATGAATACTAATAAATAAAACATTATTAATTACTTTATTAAAATTAAATTACTTCCCACCCTATTCTCCTATAAACCTACAACCCGCTTCTAAAAAAATAACACAATTAACATAATTATCAATTAATTAATTAATAAAAATTGATCACCAAATAATTAATTAATAAAAAATAATTATAAATACTAATAAATAAAATGTATTAATTACTTTATTATAATTCAATTACTTCCCACCCTATTCCCCTATAAACCCACAACCCGCCCCTAAAACAAATAACTCAATTAACATAATTATCAATTAATTAATTTATAAAATTTGATAACCAATTAAAAATTAATTAATATAAAATTAATTATAAATACTAATAAATGAAAATTATTAATTGCTTTATTAGAATTACATTACTTCCCACCCTATTCCCCTATAAACCCACAACCTGCACCTAAAAAAATAACAATTAACATAATTATCAATTAATTAATTAATAAAAATAATCACCAATTAATAATTAATTAATAAAAAATTACTATAAATGCTAACAAATAAAAATTATTAATTACTTTATTATAATTACATTACTTCCCACCCTATTCCCCTATAAACCCACAACCCGCTACAGAACTAAAATACGCAATATTTAATTAACATAAAATTAATCACTTCTAAAAATTTCACACATACATTAAAAAAAACAGCTATACTTATACAAAAAAATTAGATCACATACTTTTAACATACATACTAAAATACAGAACACTAATATAAATATCGATATTATTAACAACGATATTTTTACAAACGATATTACTGACTTCGAGTCGATATTCTGGTCCACGATATTCTTGCAGTCGATATTATGCCACTTCGATATTCACAACTCGATATTCTGGCACTTCGATATCCACAACTCGATATTCTGTCTGTGCACCCTTACCTGCCCCACTAGAAGTCCTGACTAGTCAGGCAACTGTTAAGCAGGAGGTTGTGGCAACCCAGATAAAAGAAGAAAGAGTGGAAGAAGTGTGTTTGCTACAGTATGTAGTAACCCCCACTCAGAAACAGCAGGAGGACACCCTAAACCCAAAGAAACCTATTTCCTAGCCCATCCACCTGTCAGTGGAGAGCTAAAGATGTGGTTCTGGGTACTGACAGCTGCCAGTGGCCTCTGCTGGGTGTTAAGCCTTCATGGCTGCGCTGTCCTTGGCATGGTGGTCTGACCCCATGTCAAATAGCAAGTTAGGCCCCTGACCATGCTGGTCATGATGGGGTTATTCCAGTTATGGGTAACTTCTTTGGGTAAGCTGAGTGTTGCACTGGCTAAGATGGGGTTAGCAGAGGTAAATACCTCTGCCCTAAGAGAAAGAAAAAGGGTGACGAAACCAAAGAAGCAGATAGAATGCAGTTCAAGATGGGTCCTGTTACTGTTGAGATGGGTCAACTGCCCAGAGGCAGTGACCTTGACAGAAGGACATGACGCAGAGTAGGCCCTTTAACAATACAGCATGTTTCCTTACTGCTCTTCCTTGCCTAACAGACTAGGAAAACTCTCCCAGGGGTGGGCTGAGTATCCTAGTCTGTTGACTCGGGAGAGTGAGGGGTGGGCGGGACTGTGTAGGAAACTGGAATTGTGTTGCAGTTGTCGCCCCACTTTTTGCCCCCCTTAGAACTACTAGGTGCTGGTTTTCGGCTCTGACAGTGAACTGAAGCCTGCTAACTAGGCTCCAGTGACAGTGCTATTTTCCCTAAAACAAAGGTAAAATGGTCTAATTGTGGCACAATTGACACACACTTTAGCACCCATTAAGTCCCTGGTGAGTGGTACGCCTGGTACATAGGGCATGGGTACTAAAGAAGGACCCTAAGGGCTGCAGCATGGGTTATGTCACCCTAGGTGACCCCCATACAAGTTGCATGCAGGCTGCTATTGCAGACTGCATGTCATGGTGCAAACCATGAATGAAAACACAAAATGGCACACATAGAGTGTGCCATGCCAAAGTCACTGCATGTAACATATGTAAGTTACCGCTACTGCCGGCTTTGTAGCCCTAAGGCATTGTGCATTATATTACATATGAGGGCATATCTGTAGGAGCAGTTATACCCCTGTGCTGTCTAGTTCAATTACTAGATGGTACAAGTGAACAGGGAAGCCATCTTAAATATTTATACTGGGCACTTGACATTACGAGTTCCCCAGCTACATGATGGCTTTACCGAAATCTATGGTATTTGGTATCAAACACCTTGTCTTAATAAATCTGTACTGTTGCCAGAACTAGATATATTATGACATGCATCCAAAGGGCACTTTATAGGTCCCCCCTGAAACTTTACTAGTCTCATAGCATGCTGGCTGACCGGAATCGTCCAGCCTGTCACCACAGACATGTTTCTGACCCTCTGACAGGGTGAGCCCCCACTCTCGGAGGTCAGAAACAATGCGAGCTCCGGAGTTAGGTATTCACACCTCCTCCGGCAGGATGGCTAGTGAGATTAGTATGTCAAGGCCAGAGGCTTCAAAGCATCTGCCACCTTTGATATGCAACCCTGGCTTCCTCCAGACCGGGAGAATGCCACTCCCTGCCCTGAGGCCCATTTGGCACCAGGACAGGTGGGAAATTGTTTAGTCAGGAGGCGTGTTACATTTTCAGGCTAATCACACCCCTAAGGTGGGCTACCTGAAGTGGACACGAAAAGAAGGATTTTGCGATCTTGGTTGTGGCAAAATTAGGAACTCTGGGAAAGGGTTATGCCCACTCCCTACAGGCAGTGGTTATATAAGGGTGTAGTGGCCCCAGGGCCACAGTAGCCCATTTACTGCTATCCTACTCTCCCCTTAATGCCCCTAAAGTGAGTATTTAAGTGCCCCCCTGGCCCCAGGAAAACAAATTCAACGGCATAAAAGAGGAAGGACAAAGACAAGCCAAAGATGCGAGAACTGTGGACTAGCTGTGGACTTTGGTGCCAAACCGTGCCTGCCTGCTCCTGTCCCAGCATTTGCAAAGACCTGACTCGTCCTGCAGCTGTGCATCCTCCCAGAGCCTTGAAGAGCTGCCAGTACTTCACCAACCAGCCGCCATCTCCCTTAAAGTAGAGGAGACACTTCCCTGCAACCTGCATGCACTGACCACAAAGTCCGGTTCATCGATCTGCTGACCACCGGGCCCACCTATGCAGCAATAACCCAGGAGAAGGTCCCTAAAGCTCCCAGAGGTCAGCCCTGCCTCTCCAATGAGTTTCAAGATGCTAAACCCTTTAGGAGCCCTCCAATACCAATACACGGGTTACCGAAGCCCTTGCAGCAGTCAAGGCTTGCTCAGTATCCAGCCCAGACACCAACATCTCCAAGACTGACCTACCAACGTGGGACGTCAGTGTCAGAGAGGCCATCATTGAGAGTGGCCCTGTTGTCCTGTTTGTCCCCATCTTCAGGTCGACCTAAAAAGTGATAGCCTCCAACGCAAACTACCCACCGTACAAAACCTCTCTGCACCCGAACCCCACAGCCTAAGTCTGAGCCTACCAAATGGTGCACCCTTGCTCCAGAAATCCTCAAGAGCCGAGCCCCACTTTGCGTTCTGCCGACTGGTCCCCCCAGTCCCCACTTGCAGCCTTTTTCTTGTTACAGGTTTCCCCATTGACTTCAGCAGTAGTGTTTGAGACTACCCTTGCAACCAGCACCTCTGCAACCAGACACATCTGGGCAGGTAAACCAAAACTGCTGGTGATTCTAAGGACCTTGGCCCCTCCTTACCTTAAGTCCAGAAGAACAACCCTGTAACTCAATTGCAAGTATACCTATGCAGTGTATGCTTCTCCCATTAGATAACATTACTGCATTCAAGGCTCATGCCTCAAATCTGACAGGCATATTTTCTGTGTTTCTGAAAATTTCTAACTCGAAAAGTACTTACCTGATCTCAAAGATCTTTGTGTCTAAATTAATATAAAATGTATGTTATTTTTCTAAATTGGTCTCGGATTTCCTTATTGAGTGTGTGCCTCATTTATAGACTCTTCGGGGCCGATTCCGATTCGGGCCAGAAAACGTACCGACCGACTCGGATCCGGAATTAATTCCGACCGACACGGACCGGTGCAGCCCGACCCGCAAAGTACGATGAAATGCGTGCAAAATCCGACCGACTCGTACGGAACACAAGCCGAACGACCGAACCGCGCGGAAAACAGCTATCCGGCCGGAAAACCGTGCGAATCGAACCGACCGACACTCACCAGGAAGGAACCCGAACTAAATGTACACGCGAACTCCGACCCGCGCAGTACGATGCATCGCGTGGAAAACACGACCGAGTCGCACGGAGCTCAAGACGTACGACCGACACGCATACAAAACAGCGAGCCGAAGCAACCCAATACACCGCGACCGACGCGTACGCAGCACATAAAACAGCATAAACACAGCGTGAACGACTCGGAGAAGCTTGCACGAGACAACTGCAGGGTCCGACTCGGTCAGAAGAACGTCTCCTACATGCACAAAAAGTACAAAGGGAAAAACACACAAAAAAGGCCAAACAAGCAATTACAAAGCCAATAAATACTGGGGGGGAACAGGGAACAAAGACACACCCACAACTCCACCCATATAAAGGACACAAATCTCTACCATGATCCCTTAGCAAATTCAAATTACCTGCCAGCACAGAACACCAACAGACAGCAACCACACACACACTCACAGCTCATCCATCACACAAGCCACACACCATCAGCACCTCAACAAATAGCACCCTCACATACACCCAGCAAAACACACACTCACACACACCCTCACTTGCACACCAACACACATCACTCACCACCACCACCCATCACCATGCCCCCAAGAAGAATCCAAAGTTCCTAGATAGTGAATTGGAAGTCCTGGTAGATGAGATCCTCAGGGTAGAGCCACAGCTGTTTGGTACACTGGTCCAACAGACCCCCATGTCGCAGAAAACCAAGATGTGGGCAAGGATCGTCGACAGGGTGAACGCACAATCACCATGTTTGCGCACAAAGGAAGACATTCAGAACAGGTGGTATGATGTGCGCAGGAGGGTCAGGGACCTACTGAAGAAGGATTACATCTTGAGCCAACACACCGGCAGTGGCCCTCCTGCCAAACCACTATACCTCAGGCCCTGGGAGGAGAAGGTGCGGGCCATCCAACCACCAGTGAGCGTATATGGACTAGAAAACATCCCAGAGCCTGGTGAGTACACAACCAATATACCCAATATTGTGTGACAATACACACACATCACTGTCAAGGGGATAGTCAAACCATGCACCCTTAGCAAATCCACAGCAACAAAAACAGAATCATCCCAAGATGTGTATGTCAGTCAGATAAACACAATACATGCCATCTCATAGTGATATGTAACTGTGTCATGACATGTACAAACCCTACAACAAATAAAGCTAGGCAGTGGCACAAATATAACCAACAAACACTGTCAGATATGTAGCCACCACTACAAAACCACCACACAGGGAATCCCACAGAAAGGAAGGAATTCTGTGTATGCTGGTCAAGTCAGTGTAGCCAATAGCATCATGGGAGTTGTAGTCACAGATATTGCCCACCCTCACAATACGGCCATCAACACCACTCTGAACCATGCTCACATCACAGGGAGTGGAAAACAACTGACAAGATGGCTGACACTGGCTACTGCTGTGGGGAGCACAAGGCCCTGCTGGGAACTGGGCACCAACCAACAGCAGGACACCACTGACTGACATCCTGAAAGACAACTTGCACTCCCTGCAATGGAAGCACGTTCCATGGTGGGATATCTGGCTGGGTGGGAAGGAGGACTGACAGCTATGACCATAGTTACCAGCAGCTCTTCCCACACACACCCCTAACACAAACTACACACAACCCAGCTGGGAAAATGCATTGCCTCACACTAAAATTAATTATCCCACAAAGAACCACCACCCTGGGTCATGCTGTGGGAAGCACAGTGACACACATGGGACTTGTAGCCAAACAAACGCCAGGACAACACTGTCAGCCATCCATTCAGCACAGGCACACTACCCCACAGGGAAGCAGAGTCAGAAGGAAGGAAGTATGGGCAAGCTGGGAAGGGGGGTGGAGGCAATAGCATGATGGGAGTGGTAGTCACAGCTCAACATCCCCCCACATGGCCCAGCAAGCTCACACTGAAGCATGCACACCTCACAGAGAGTGGAAAGCCCCATCAAAGATGTCTGACACTGGCCTCAGCTGTGGGGAGCACAAGGCCCTGCTGGGAACTGGGCACCAACAAACAACAGGACCACACTGTCAGCCATCTTGCCATTGCTGTCACACTCACACACAGTGAAGTCCACTCAAAAGGAAGGAAGTATGGGCATGCTGGGAAGGGGGGTGCAGGCAATAGCATGATGGGAATGGTAGTCACAGATATTGCTCACCCTCACAATTGGCCCATCAACACCACTCTGAACCATGCTCACATCACAGGGAGTGGAAAACAACTGACAAGATGGCTGACACTGGCTACTGCTGTGGGGAGCACAAGGCCCTGCTGGGAACTGGGCACCAACAAACAGCAGGACACCACTGTCAGCCATCTTGCCATTGCTGTCACACCCACACACAGTGAAGTACACTCAAAAGGAAGGAAGTATGGGCATGCTGGGAAGGGGGGTGGAGGCAATAGCATGATGGGAGTGGTAGTCACAGCACAACATCCCCAAACCACATGGCCCAGCAAGCTCACACTGAAGCATGCACACCTCACAGAGAGTGGAAAGCCCCATCAAAGATGTCTGACACCAGTGCTCTGTTGTGGGGAGCACAAGGCCATGCTGGGAACTGGCCACCAACCAACAGCAGGACACCACTGACTGACATCCTGAGAGTCAACCTGCACCCACTGCAAGAGTGGCATGCTTCATGGTGGGATAACTGGGCTGGAGGGAGAAGGATGTCCGGATGTCAACCAAATACCACCAATGCTGGCCATGCACACACCTCAACATTCACATTGAAATGCTTCATGTTGTCAGGACAATGCGCTACACCAATATCAACAGCTGACTGTGACAACTTAGGACAGTGCAATGTACAGGCCCGCATCCAGAGGTACAGTCACAACTGTCAGGTGTTTGAACCATTGATGCCTGTAGAAACATTACATACATTGTGTGTCTCTTCCAAATACAGGTGATGATGGGGACACAGCAGCAGACGCTGAGGAGTCCCTGTCCCAGGCTCCGGGGGACACTGAGCTCACTGGTGTGGAACAGCCTCTGCCCACCTCGGATGACGAAGACCTACCTGGCACCTCCGCAGTGAGTCATCATGCAGCACCAGCAGGACCACCAGCTGCACCCCCTGCACCCACCCCTCCAACAACTGCCAACACACAGACCACCCCTGCCGACACGGACAGACCGAGGACCACCACCACCAACAGCACACAGACCCCGGCCCAACGTGGAGCTACGGACACCAACACCAGCAACAACCCCCAAGGGGGCCCAGGGTCACCTGTGTGTGCCACCGCAGGTCCTTCATGTGTCGCCAGGGGTGGTGGGAGGGGTGGTAGACATAGGTCGCTGCTTGCAGAGAGGTCTGGACTGCATGATGACCCACAACTGGTACGCATAGCTGATGCGTACCAGACTAGCACCGGAGAGTTCAGCCAGGTTGTGGGGATCCTCAGGGACATTCAACAGCAGCAGGCTGCCCATCATGCCCGCTTGGACTTACACATGTCCCGCATGGAGTCCAAGTGGGACACAGTGCAAGAACAGACGGCGGTGCATAGGGACATATTACAATGCCTCCGCCAGATTTGCACCAACATGTCAACACCTCCCTGTGTGCCCACAACATCTGGTGCTGCAACAACTGCAACTGCCACAGGGAGGGAGGATGACTCTGGCAGAGAGTCCCCTGCACCGCAGCAGCCTGCACTTGAGGGTCCCCCCCAAAGAAGAGGGGTCGTCCGAGGAAGGACAACTGAGAGGCTGATGGCCATGCACAACCCCCAGGAAGCCAACACCTGTTCTGGAAAATCACCTTTGTGCTAAAACTCTTCACCCTGTCGAATGCAACACAACTCTCCCACATGACATGGGGAGCTCAAGTTGGACCAATGTATCAGATGACTGTGGACTTTACTCTGGACATTTCTGCTACCAGGACTTCCAAATCATCTAGGAACTTTGGATTACAATCACAATGTACAGCACCCACCATCCTGTGCACTATACTCACACATGTATGTCAATAACTCACTAATACACCATACTTGCCTCTGTTGTGATTCCAACGTTGTTTCTGTCATGGAGATGATGATCTGTGAAATGACACTGTGCATGCTAACTGCTACAGCAAGTACAACACCGGCATGTGAGTCATGGCGACGTGACACATATGAGGGAGACACACCACCAGGGCTACACAACACATACACACCAGGGCCATCTGACTCATCGCCTACACTGATGTTGCCAGGAAATACAGTGCAATGCACAGACACAACACCTATTCACAGTCTGTGTTAACTAGCCCACTGGTGCAGTAAGCAAATGTCAGTCAGATGTGTGACCACAGACAACACACATCACAAAGTGAAGCACAGGTTTATTACACATTTGCAACATGTTGTAACCACTACAGATGCAAGGTAATCCCACCTGGCAGTGGGCACACAGTCAACAAGTGTAGAAGAAAGGAAGTCCATGGGTGTGGCGCACATCACCTGTAGGGAAACGACAGCTACCACCCTGGAAGTTGATTCACGGTGTCGGGGGATCACAGTTGACCAAACAACTCTGAAAGTACCCTGTGAAGGACAGAAATGACAGACAGTCAAAAGCACTGAAGAACAGGACAGAACTGCAATACTCATGCACAATACATGTCACAAGATACCCACCCAGAACCAAGTTAGCATGCCAACACTGTTGGGGAGTACAGACTACCTGTAAGGACACATCGCTGCACGCATCCAGTCAAGTAGCACATGGACACACTCAAACAGCACCAGAGCACCACCAACACATATCATGCAAACTCACATCATTGACATAACATCCCTGGATACTCACATTCAGCTGAAGAAGTTGGTGATGAGCTGTGTGCGGACATCACCCTCATCATCATCATCATCACTGGCATCGTGGTCCAGCCCAGGATCCTCCACAGGTGGCGGATGTTGGTCATCGTCATCCAGGATGAGAGGCAACTCCTTCTGCACTGCCAGGTTGTGTAGCATGCAGCAGACGATGACAATCTTGCACACCTTTGCTGGGGCATATGGGAGGGCCCCTCCTTTCTTATCTAGGCAGCGGAAGCGGCTCTTCAGGAGACCAAATGTCCGCTCAATCACTCTCCTGGTCCGACCATGTGCCTCATTGTAGCGCATCTGGGCTGGTGTCACAGGGTTCCTGAGGGGCGTCAGCAACCACGGCATGTTGGGGTATCCGGAGTCACCTACATACAGACAATTGCACATTAGCTGAGTTGGAAAAGAGGGAGGAACATTACATTGCAGAACACACACAATGGTACAAAGTCAGTACACACCAACAAGCCAGGCACGCTGGTTCCGCATCTGTGACATCATCCTCGGGATGCGACTACTCCTCATCACGTAGGCATCGTGTGCAGAACCGGGGAAACGGGCACACACGTGTGAGATGCTCATATCTGCAAGACATACCACCAGTGCATTGACCGAATGGTAGTGTTTGCGGTTCCTGTATGCCTGCTCTTGGGCCTGTGGTGGTACCAAAGTCACATGTGTCCCATCAATGGAGCCAATGACATGCGGCATCCTCCCCAGGGCATAGAAGTCACTCTTCACGTCAGTGAGTTGTTGAAGTCTAGGGAAATAGATGTACTGGTTCAGGTATCTCAACATAGCCTCCAAAACATCGCGGAGCACACGGCTGAACATGGTCTGTGACATCCCACCAGCAGACGCCACAGTGTGTTGAAAGGTACCGGTGGCAAAGAAGTGTAGGGCTGCCATCACCTTCACCTTGGGGGTCAGCGCTGTAGGGTATGTCTGGCCAGGTTGCAAATGTGGGGCCAACCGCACCGTCAATTCCTCAATCAGTGGCCTGGTGAAGCGGTACCGTCGGATGCAGTCCTGTTCAACCACTGTTGCAAGGTCAGGGAATGGCCGATGGACAGCTGGTGCCCTGCAGTGCATAGGTGAAGAAAGAAAGATTGTCAGTCACCCCACATATGTGGCATAGACCAGACTCAATATCACATGATACATCATTACGAGACACAAGTACATGATGCGTGTGCCGTTCCGTAAGGACATGTATGGCACCTACATGGCTAACATCTAACATCACAGTTCAACATGCGTCCTCAGCAAGTCCCAGGTTGTGCTATGGGATATCATTAGGCTGTGTCACAGTACCCATGTACTGCTGTCACGTTCCAAACACACCCCACAGTGACATGTGAGGACAGATGTGCCCCAGGCATCACAGCTCATCGACAGGTATATTCCCAGGGACCCTGTATTGCCACATGGACACTGGCATGACATGGTGCATCATGAATACACCACAGCTAAACAACCATGACCCCCACAGGTAGTGGTCCCTGTTGCCTCGGCAGGACAGACATGGACGTCTGTGACACACACACGCACAACATCAAAGTCCATGCACAAACAACGTGGATGTGGAGACTGTCTCCCATTGTGCACATGGAATCAGAGACATTGTAAACACAACATGCACACAGACTGTGGAGGGCCATCACAATTGTGGCAATGGGTCACCCTGGGACGTACATACCGTCCCACATGGGACTCAGGGGGTATGTGACATGACATACACATACACAACCGTGAAATGTGACCATGCCACATGCCCTGAAATGAACAGTTGCACACCACAGTGTTCATGTGCACAACACACCAAGGATTCTGTCCCCATGAACACGTGCACAGCCTGGGAGTGGCTGCCCCCAAGTGCCACCCAAAAACAACATGTTGACCCCCATACACGGAATAGGTAATGCAGCCTTACATGCCTTAGGATACAGTGTGGACAGGCTGTGGTGTTGTAGGTGTGCCCCTCACTCCCTGGGAAGTATATGTGGCTGGCATATGTTCACCTGTGACAGGCATGGTGACATATGCCAGTGACTTGTACAGGGACGCGTTGTACAGCAATGGACCGATCGGTGCGCACGCATTGGCCATTGCATACAATGTGAGCGGGTACGCGTTGTATCCGCAATACGCGTTGTACAGCAATGGACCGATCGGTGCGCACACATTGGCCATTGCATACAATGTGAGCGGGTACGCGTTGTAACCGCAATACGCGTTGTACAACAATGGACCGATCGGTGCGCACGCATTGGCCATTGCATACAATGTGAGCGGGTACGCGTTGTATCCGTAATACGCGTTGTACAGCAATGGACCGATCGGTGCGCACACATTGGCCATTGCATACAATGTGAGCGGGTACGCGTTGTATCCGCAATACGCGTTGTACAGCAATGGACCGATCGGTGCGCACGCACTGGCCATTGCATACAATGTGAGCGGGTACGCGTTGTAGCCGCATACGCGTTGTACAGCAATGGACCGATCGGTGCGCACGCACTGGCCATTGCATACAATGTGAGCGGGTACGCGTTGTAGCCGCAATACACGTTGTACAGCAATGGACCGATCGGTGCGCACACATTGGCCATTGCATACAATGTGAGCGGGTACGCGTTGTACAGCAATGGACCGATCGGTGCGCACGCATTGGCCATTGCATACAATGTGAGCGGGTACGCGTTGTATCCGCAATACGCATTGTACAGCAATGGACCGATCGGTGCGCACACATTGGCCATTGCATACAATGTGAGCGGGTACGCGTTGTACAGCAATGGACCGATCGGTGCGCACGCATTGGCCATTGCATACAATGTGAGCGGGTACACGTTGTATCCGCAATACGCGTTGTACAGCAATGGACCGATCGGTGCGCACCCATTGGCTATGGCCTGGCCTGGCCTGGCAATGGATGCGTTTTCAAATCTTTAACGAGTCTGATGCTGTGAATTCAGTTGGTCACCCACAACAATGTTGCAAATTCATGGGTGTCATGAAGTTGAACTTTTGAAGGATGCTGTGGGCGTGTGTAAGTGGTGCAATTCCATGGATTGTCCAGATTCAGAAGATGCAAACGACTTGGACCTATCACTTTGGAGACTTGGGACAGTATCTGCCTCTGCAGCACACATATAATGCTGGCTGTTCCCCTGAGAGCTCACTTGCATGCTCCAGACGACATCTGCCACCACCACTGCTGCTGTATCTGCACCCTCTGGATCCTGCAATGGCACGTACTGTGGATAGAGCCCCAGCCTTCAGCACTGAGGAGAACCAGGCCCTGCTGGTCAGCCTCCTTCCACAGTACAGCAAGCTGTATGGGAAAGCAGGGGAGCAGGTGAGTGTGCTGTCCACTGCCTTACTAAATGTGCATGTTGTCTGACTAGCAAGACTTACAGTCTGCACGCCACTGGCTAGCAGGCTCACTGAGTAATTGTCACTTCCCATAGTGTGTAGTTACATGCACTGAACAGGTATAGTGCAGTGACAGTGCATTTAAACAAGGTTTTACTTCCCAGGCAATGATACCATGTAGTAACTGCTGGCAAACTGTCCATAGCCATCGTTGCACTGCCTGTGTACATCATGTGCCCCTGTGATTGAGACATGTATATCCAACTGTGTAATGCACGGATATGTTGAATGTGTAGTAATGGCATTTTCACTTTGTCATCCTCACAGGTTGATGCCCACCAGAAGCAGCAGATATGGCTGACCATCGTCCGGGCAGTGAGATCCGTGGGGGTCTACAAGCGCCGGATCCGCAACTACCAGAAGAGGTGGCAGGACCTTCGGGGCTGGACCCGGAGGATCACACGGGTCCAGCTGAAGCTGTCGCCTCCTCGCAGGAGGGGCGGACACCGGACCCTGACCCCCCACATGCTCAGGATCCTGGCGGTGGTCTTCCCTGATCTGGATGGGCAGCTGAAATCCAGAGAGCAGCAAGGAGGGGGTGAGTCCATGACTGCATTGTGAACTTTGTCTGCCATGCTATGTGCCCTCCTCTGGCCTGGATAAACTTCCACAGTACATCAGTCATGTGGTCCAGGACCCATGTCCCTCAATTGTGCACTGCCCACTCCTCATCTGATACCCAGGTGTGGCCCTTACAGTCAGGGAATTGTGTCACTTGTGTAGGAAGGTGGAATCTGACTATATGGTTGCCCCCACTTTTTTTAATGGTGTTTTGCTGGTTTATGACTTGGTTGGACTGGGATCCTGCTATTCAGGACCCCAGTCTATCTGCTTTCTTTGTAAAAAGGTTTCCATGTGCCTTAGGCACATCTCTGATTGGAATCTGGAGTGCCCTTATAAGTCCCTAGTATATGGTATACTATGTACCCAGGGCATAGGTACAGAGAGGCCTACCAGGGTTTGCAGCATGTATTATGCCACCCCTGGAAGGCAATCCAAACTGACACCACAGGTCTGCTACTGCAGCCTGGGTAAGGTGGTGCATGCACCCCTTACGGTGATATAGGCTACCTATATCACAATATACGTACACACATATAAACCTATAAGTCACTCCTATGGCAGGCCTTATCAATCCTGAAGGCAGAGTGTGTGGTTCCTATGTGAGAGGGTGCCCCTGCATGAGCAGGGCCCCTCTTCAGCGTTCGGAGACCCTTCTCTGATGCTGTTTGTAGTGCAGCCTGACCATATACTCTTAAGCGCATTATAACCTCGCGTTAAATGCTAACTTTGGAATGGCTGCACCGAAACATGTCGTGTTTGGTGTCAAACATCTTGGAATACTACCCCCCGCCAATTCTGGCGGTGGGGGTAGCATTCCACCCTTCTAGAGGGAGAGACATGTTAACCCTGGCCTGGCCGGTAACTTCTTTCTAAAGCCCTGGCATCACAAAATGGATGCTGCTGCCACAGACACAAGTCTGGCCTCCTGCTGCTGGACGAAACTCCGGCAGGGGAGGCCTGGACAATAGGTTTCCTGTCCCAGGGAGGTGTGACCACCTCCCCAGACAGGATAGTGTGTATTGGGGCTGGGCGGGAGCACTTTCGGGTGCTTTGAAGTCCTGCACTGGGGGCACACTTGGTGTCCCTGTGCATACCCCAGTTCAAACCGGATCAGGGGCTTGCAGCCCCTGCTTTGTTACGAACTGGACAAAGGGAAAGGGGTGTAGCCACCCCTCTGCCCTGACCCACCCATAGGTGGGGCCACAGAGTAGTCCAATCCCTAAACTTGGTATAAGTATAGGAACCCAGTCCTTAGGACTTTAGATTATCCCTGGACGAAACTCTGAAACAGAATCCTGGACCTTCGACGCTCTACTCAAGACTAGAGGACAGAAGAATCTCCCTTGGGGTCAAGGAGTGACTCCCCTGCTTGGCAGGCACCAAAAACGCATCTGTCCGGTCTGCATTTCTGAAGCTCCCGCCGGACGCCGAAGTCTTCGCATCACCAGAGGTGGATTCTCAGACTTCCCCGAGGCTATCCTGAGTCCCCAGCAAAGCTGAGGCCCGTAGCTATCGTGGGTAACGTGAGACCGTGACCCCTGGACACCGAGCACATTTGCAAGTGCATCCTCTTCTGGGTCTCCCACGAAATCTTGCTTTGGGCTCCGAGTAGCCCTAGCCTCCAGCACCAACTTCACCAAAGATCACTGGCCTCCACTCCACGAGTGTCCTGTGAGCCAGATCCACGTGCGACATCTCGAAGCTCCTTCGCGGTCGCTAGCCCGTTGGCTAGTAGCCCTTCACGAAGGCCAATCTTTTTCTTCTTGGGCATCCTGGTTGCTCCAGGCCTGCCCTCACTTACCCTCACTGGGTGAGTTCCTCAGACCTTGCTGGTCTGCACCATCAACGATCTTCATCTTCACCAAGACTTGCCGTTGCCAAGGCTTGTTGGGTCCAATCTGGTCGCCGACACCTCAGCACTCGACAGACATCGTGTACCAGCCCGAATCCTGCTCCTGGTTGCCGACAACTCCTCCTGGACCTCGTGGCGGAAGAGTCAACACGACCGTCAACGCACCTGAAGCACTCGACATCGGTGGGCATCCGCTCATCGCCATCCTGGTCACTGGCTAGTGACCCAGACTCTGTCCCCTCTGCTTTCAGGCTCTTCAGATCTCCGATCCACTCTTGGATCCAACCGGACACTTTCCACTTGGTCGCCAGCAGCACTTTGCAGCAGATCGCCATTCAAATCGACGACGAAACCCGACCCCGAAAGGCACCTATGCACCCGGCTTCCTGGGTGAGGTAACACGAGTACTCCGGTGCTCCCGTGGGTAGAGACTCTAGAACGACCTAGTTCTCAAAGGGTTTGCTCCAAGTCCTCCTTTAAGTGTCCCTTTTCTTTAATTTCCTGATCGCGACTTTCTCCATAGAAGTTAACGGCGTATCGCGGTTGTGTATTTACACTGCACGCGTCCCCCGTGGGTCCCCTGTGTCACTACCTTGGGTGGTTCCTTGTGGCCCAAGCACTTCTAGAGGCTCTAGGCCTAGTGTCTAGTTCAGTCGTGGTTCTTATACCACTTTATTGGTATATGGTTTGGTACGCCCCTAGGGCCCAAACGTGTATTTGTGCTATTACTGTGTTTAAATAACTTATAACTTGTGTACTTGAACTCTAGCCTCATAAAGAGACTAGAGGGGTGTGTTTAGCAATAAATACATATATTTTGAATATATACCTGGTGTGGTGCTCTTTCATTTGGTCACTCAAGAGATTATAGACTGGTAAAACAAGCTGCTTTACATTCCTTCAAGACTTAGCCTGAAGGCTGCTCTCCATAGCTACCACTAGGATAGCTTTCAATAAGGTTGTCTTTAACCTATCTCCAATAAGGGGTGGTTTGGACTGGTGCAAGGTGCCCACTATAATTAGTGGACAGCATATGCCAGGCCAACATCTCACATTGGTGTGCAGCGTGTGGGATTCCAGCTTGCTATTGTTTTACCAGATAATCTCAATTGAATTGATCAACTGAAAACCACTAAAGGTACCTAAGGTACATATAAATTAAGTTTACTATACAGTAAGTTCTACTGAACTTAGAGTTGTGTGTCAAGGGATAGCACACCCTTTCTACAACTCAAGAGAGTTTAGTAGGCCACACTAGAGTAGGTAGTGCATACACCACACCTCACTAGTGATGTCTTCCAAGCCAGGACCCAGTGAGTCCTTGGCAGAAGCCCTTGGGCTTCTTCCCTCCAAGTATGATACACTCCCATTCTTGGAATTGAGAGCATTATGCAATTTGAGGAAACTGAAGACAGGCCAAAGCCCCACCACCCAACATCTGAGAGAGATGTTGGAGGCTTATGATCTCAGCAGGCCCTTAGGGACTGAAGGGGTAGGAGCAGAGGGTGGGGCAGAAGATGAGGATGGGGCCAGGGGTAGCAACACCCCCAGCCCCCCTCTGGAACTGACCAGGAGGGTGACAATGACCCTGACCTGGATAACCCAATTCCTCCTGTGGATGAGGAGGAGGCTCAGAATGACCTCCACTTTGTCCCCCAGGAAGGATTGTGAGTGTGCCCAGAAGGTCTAGGTCTCCTTCTCAGGAGTCTAACCACTCTGGCACCTCAATAGGGACCTCTGTCTCATCTCATAGGAGGGAATCCTCTCATGAGAGGAGAAAGAGGCTGATTCAATATGAGGAAGCTCAGCTTGAACTCAGAAAACAGCAACTGGCTATAGACAGGGAGTCCCTAGATCTCTACAAAGAGAGAAAAAGTTGGGACTAGAGTCCCATGGTGGCAGCCATGTCCCTAAAGATAGGGAAAGGTCTTATGACCATAGAAACCTGTGCAAGATTGTCCCTCCCTACCAGAGTGGGGATGACATCCACAAATGGATAACTGCACTGGAGAGGGCCTGTAAAGTTCAGAAGGTCCCCAGAAGCAGTGGGCAGCAATCTTGTGGCTCTCCTTTGCAGACAAAGGTAGAGACAAGCTCCTCACTGTAAGAGAAGAGGATGCTGACAATTACACAGTCTTGAAGAGTGCTCTGATAGATGGGTTTGGCCTAACCACTGAACAGTATAGGTTGAAGTTCAGAGACACCCAAAAAGCTCAGACTCAAGACTGGGTTGATTTTGTAGATTGTGCTACTAAGGCTCTAGAAGGTTGGATACATGGCAACAAAGTGCATGACTTTTTAGGATTGTACAATTTGATTATGAGGGAGCAGATCCTTAATAATTGTCAAAACCAGCTTTTGCACCAGTATCTGGTGGACTCTGATCTGACCTCTCCCCAAGAATTGGGAAAGAAGGCAGACAAATGGGTCAAAACCAGAGTAAAAACTAAAAGTCAGGGTGGTGACCAGAAGAAAGATTCTACTAAGTCCCAAGAGAAAGGTGGGGACAAATCTAAGGATAAGTCCACTACAGGGCCCCAAAATTCCTCTTCTGGGGGTGGGTCCCAAAATCCTTCTTCTCCTGAAAAGAAACCATATTGCCATGTCTGTAAAAAGCCTGGGCACTGGAAAACTGATCCCAGTTGCCCCAGGATTGACAATAAAGAAAATGTTCCTCCCACAACTACTACCACCCCTCCTGGTACTACCAGTAGTAATCCTCCAGTTGGGAGTAGTGCACCCAAAAAGTTAGGTGCTTTTGCAAGAGGAACAGAGGTGGGCCCTAGTTTAGACAGGACCCCCTCAACAGACTCCTCTGACTCTGATGGTGGTATAGGATTTGCCACCTTTACCATGGGTCCCACAGCATTGGGCAGGTACAGACTGGAGCCAATAATTAATGGTCAGAAAGCTGTGGCATTTAGGGACACAGGGGCTAGTGTCACCATGGTGGCAGGGAAACTAGTCCCCCCTCACCAGCTTTTACCTGAGTTTAAATACCAGGTGACCAACATTGATGGTGTCAGAACAGATCACCCCATGGCCATAGTCAATCTCAGCTGGGAGGGGGTCACAGGCCCAAAAGAGTGGCTGTGTCCCCAACCTTACCTGTAGATTGCCTGATGGGCAATGATCTGGAAATTTCAGCCTGGGCTGAAGTTGAACACCAAACCCATCTAAGGATGCTGGGCGTCCCTGTAAAGGTTAGTGGGGCTGTGATGGCCACAGCCCCAGCCCAAGATTTTGGAGAGATGGAGCCTGGAAGAATGGCCCACTCTCCCCAAAAGAGAGCACAAGGGTTGAAGAAAAGTCTTCTTCCCTCCAGACAGTAGGTAAGGGTCAGCCTCCTCAGGGAACTGACCCTACCCCTAGTGAAGGAACTGCCCCAGAGGTAGTCAGGCCTGGCCTGGCCACACCCCTGATGGCAGAGGACCCTTCCAAGGTGGTACCCAGTCTGGAGTAGGTAACCTGCCCTCTCTACCCTGCCTCAGCCAGCCCAGGGCTGCAGAGGTCAGGGAGGTCAGTGGACCCCCAGGGCCCCCTGTCCAGAGGAACCCCCCATCAGCAGATTAGGGGCACCCAGTCTAGTAGCCCTAGCCAGGTGAAAATTCCTCTACACACTGAGGGATCCCCCATACCTTTATATAGGGACCTCCCCCAGAAGGACTCTGGTAGGCAAGAGCAAACCTGGGACCAGAAGGTTCCAAACCTGCCATGTCCCTCCAGTAGTCCATCCAAAGGGACCCAACCCCCAGCTGTAGGCAGCCAAAGGTTGACCCTTAGAGCAAAGTGCAACTCAGTCATGGAAAGACAGGCATACACGGTGACCAGTGATCTGAGGAAGCTGAGGCCAACATTCCTAGGGTCTCCCTTCCCTACTCAGACACCTCACCAGCCTTGTACTTTACCCAAGCACACCACAGGTAGTGATTCCCCATGGTGGAGACCCTCTCATACCCTTAGGGTGAGGGATTGCTTAGTGGACCATAAGACAGGGGGCAACCATGCTAGTGCAGGTGCTTCCTTATATAGCCACTTAGTCAATAAAGGCTCAACTGGCCAAGGTTAGCCTTATCTCCTTTCGTTTGGGGGGGTTATGTAGGAAGGTGGAATCTGACTATATGGTTGCCCCCACTTTTTTTATGGTGTTTTGCTGGTTTATGACTTGGTTGGACTGGGATCCTGCTATTCAGGACCCCAGTCTATCTGCTTTCTCTGTAAAAGGTTTCCATGTGCCTTAGGCACATCTCTGATTAGAATCTGGAGTGCCCTTATAAGTCCCTAGTATATGGTATACTATGTACCCAGGGCATAGGTACCTCAGAGGCCTACCAGGGTCTGCAGCATGTATTATGCCACCCCTGGAAGGCCATCCAAACTGACACCACAGGTCTGCTACTGCAGCCTGGGTAAGGTGGTGCATGCACCCCTTACTGTGATATAGGCTACCTATATCACAATATACGTACACACATATAAACCTATAAGTCACTCCTATGGCAGGCCTTATCAATCCTGAAGGCAGAGTGCGTGGTTCCTATGTGAGAGGGTGCCCCTGCATGAGCAGGGCCCCTCTGCAGCGTTCGGAGACCCTTCTCTGATGCTGTTTGTAGTGCAGCCTGACCATATACTCTTAAGCGCATTATAACCTCGCGTTAAATGCTAACTTTTGAATGGCTGCACCGAAACATGTCGTGTTTGGTGTCAAACATCTTGGAATACTACCCCCCGCCAATTCTGGCGGTGGGGGTAGCATTCCACCCTTCTAGAGGGAGAGACATGTTAACCCTGGCCTGGCCGGTAACTTCTTTCTAAAGCCCTGGCATCACAAAATGGATGCTGCTGCCACAGACACAAGTCTGGCCTCCTGCTGCTGGACGAAACTCCGGCAGGGGAGGCCTGGACAATAGGTTTCCTGTCCCAGGGAGGTGTGACCACCTCCCCAGACAGGATAGTGTGTATTGGGGCTGGGCGGGAGCACTTTCGGGTGCTTTGAAGTCCTGCACTGGGGGCACACTTGGTGTCCCTGTGCATACCCCAGTTCAAACCGGATCAGGGGCTTGCAGCCCCTGCTTTGGCGTGAACTGGACAAAGGGAAAGGGGTGTAGCCACCCCTCTGCCCTGACCCACCCATAGGTGGGGCCACAGAGTAGTCCAACCCCTAAACTTGGTATAAGTATAGGAATCCAGTCCTTAGGACTTTAGATTATCCCTGGACGAAACTCTGAAACAGAATCCTGGACCTTCGACGCTCTACTCAAGACTAGAGGACAGAAGAATCTCCCTTGGGGTCAAGGAGTGACTCCCCTGCTTGGCAGGCACCAAAAATGCATCTGTCCGGTCTGCATTTCTGAAGCTCCCGTCGGACGCCGAAGTCTTCGCATCACCAGAGGTGGATTCTCAGACATCCCCGAGGCTACCCTGAGTCCCCAGCAAAGCTGAGGCCCGTAGCTATCGTGGGTAATGTGAGACCGTGACCCCTGGACACAGAGCACATTTGCAAGTGCATCCTCTTCTGGGTCTCCCACGAAGTCGTGCTTTGGGCTCAGAGTAGCCCTAGCCTCCAGCACCAACTGCACCGAAGATCACTGGCCTCCACTCCACGAGTGTCCTGTGAGCCAGATCCACGTGCGATGTCTCGAGGCTCCTTCGCGGTCGCTAGCCCGTTGGCTAGTAGCCCTTCACGAAGGCCAATCTTTTTCTTCTTGGGCATCCTGGTTGCTCCAGGCCTGCCCTCACTTACCCTTGCTGGGTGAGTTCCTCAGACCTTGCTGGTCTGCACCATCGACGATCTTCATCTTCACCGAGACTTGCCGTTGCCAAGGCTTGTTGGGTCCAATCCGGTCACCGACACCTCAGCACTCGACAGACATCGTGTACCAGCCCGAATCCTGCTCCTGGTCACCGACAACGCCTCCTGGACCTCGTGGCTGAAGAGTCAACACGACCGTCAACGCACCTGAAGCACTCGACATCGGTGGGCATCCGCTCATCGCCATCCTGGTCACTGGCTAGTGACCCAGACTCTGTCCCCTCTGCTTTCAGGCTCTTCAGATCTCCGATCCACTCTTGGATCCAACCGGACACTTTCCACTTGGTCGCCAGCAGCACTTTGCAGCAGATCGCCATTCAAATCGACGACGAAACCCGACCCCGAAAGGCACCTATGCACCCGGCTTCCTGGGTGAGGTAACACGAGTACTCCGGTGCTCCCGTGGGTAGAGACTCTAGAACGACCTAGTTCTCAAAGGGTTTGCTCCAAGTCCTCCTTTAAGTGTCCCTTTTCTTTAATTTCCTGATCGCGACTTTCTCCATAGAAGTTAACGGCGTATCGCGGTTGTGTATTTACACTGCACGCGTCCCCGTGGGTCCCCTGTGTCACTACCTTGGGTGGTTCCTTGTGGCCCAAGCACTTCTAGAGGCTCTAGGCCTAGTGTCTAGTTCAGTCGTGGTTCTTATACCACTTTATTGGTATATGGTTTGGTACGCCCCTAGGGCCCAAACGTGTATTTGTGCTATTACTGTGTTTAAATAACTTATAACTTGTGTATTTCGAACTCTAGCCTCATAAAGAGACTAGAGGGGTGTGTTTAGCAATAAATACATATATTTTGAATATATACCTGGTGTGGTGCTCTTTCATTTGGTCACTCAAGAGATTATAGACTGGTAAAACAAGCTGCTTTACATTCCTTCAAGACTTAGCCTGAAGGCTGCTCTCCATAGCTACCACTAGGATAGCTTTCAATAAGGTTGTCTTTAACCTATCTCCAATAAGGGGTTGTTTGGACTGGTGCAAGGTGCCCACTATAATTAGTGGACAGCATATGCCAGGCCAACTTCTCACAACTTGGGTACTGTGTCCTTGCATTTTGCCTAGCTCAAGGTGGGGGACAGCATTTGTTCCCCTAACTCTGTGGTGGGCATCATGGGTGGGTCCATTGCTTACACAATGCCTGTGTTCTGACATGTAATCTGCGTGTTACATTGATATGTGGTCCAATTGCTGAGCTGATCCACCACATGTGCCTGGGGTATCTGGCACACACCCATGCTGCGGGTGGGAACAATGTTTGGGCCCCAGGAGTGTGTATATTACGTGTGTCACACATACTTAGCCACCTGCCTACTGTCCAGGGCTCATCCCTCTTTCACGTGGGGCAGGACAGTCATGCCTACTCCAGGCCATACAATACACTCTGTACTCCCACTCCCGTGTATCAGCTGACACGTTGTGCTCAGTGATATGTCCCCTCAGGTGTCTGCCTCTGTGTCAGTGTGCTGTGACTTCGTTGTCAGGACTACTGGGGTGTTTCTCGGTTGGGGCTCAGCATGCCACCGGAGATGTGACCATAGGAGACGATACTTGTGTGACACATAGGTGTTTGATCACCTTAACGTGCAGACTGGGGTATGCGAATGTGAAGTTCAGGCAGCTGTTTCCCATTCACAGCAGATTGTGAGGTGCTCAGGTTCAGAGGGTTGTGTTACAGGTCTCCCATATGTCCAATTGGTATGACGTGGACAGATAAGGGTTCAGATGATGTGGTGTGTGGGGGATGTACATGTGCACTTGTTCAGCTCCAGGACTTGCATTCCCCATGACCTACTATTGTGACACAGTGCAGACTGTTGTTGTCTGGCTGCCCTGCCCATGTGACTGGAGACAGTGATGTATGACTTAGCAGGCATGCCTGTGCCATGGCATGAAACTTCCTATGAGTGATCCTGCAGGGGAGTGACATGTGCTACATGCACACCATTGTGGCAATGACTATCAGGACATGGATGCATCATGGTGTCTGTCGCTGGTATGCATCACATGCATTTCAAAGTTGACTCTGGGCATCCCTTTATCCGGACACCTGTACTGACTCAGTGGCAAGAGTTGTGATGTGTGCATGTTCACATGCTTCACCGTGTTCTCTGCACTGTCCAACTACTGTGTAGGTGGTGCATGTGTCCACACTGGGGTATTGCCATCCGACAGACACCAGACAGATGGGTGCAAGGCCAGGAGGGATGTGAGTGCCATGGTTGACCATCAGACTGACAATTGGCTTCCCCTACTCTGTTTGGGCACTTTTGGCAATGTTCAACTAAGGATGTCAGGGCTTGCTCTGTAATGTGCTGTACTTACTGTGGTGTGTGCGGTCAGTGCAGGTGACTGATGTTTGTCTGTTTCCCTATTGTTTGCAGATACATCCACGGCCACAGGAGGGGACAGCTCCACGGACCAGGAGGAGCCGCAGAGCCAGACTGGGTCAGCAGCCGAGGAGTGGTCGGAGGGACCCAGTGGCACGGAGGGCGAGGGGAGCCACACCGAGGAGTCCTCAGCACCATCCACCTCAGCTGAGGACCACAGCAGCTCGGAGGATGACTCCCTTGTGGAGGCGGGTGTCAGCAGCCACCACACCCCAGCTAGTGTTGCTGTCCCCGCCACCACCACCACCGCCCTCCCATCGGCTCCCATTCCCGAGGTCCGTGGAGGCTCCCATGTTCGGGAGCGTGTCTCCTTCGTGCCAGGCACCGCACCCCCTGCCCCTGTGTCCCCTGCTGCCCTGAGTGAGGAGTCTGTGTACCTCCTTCGCCAGCTCCATGTAGGGCAGACAGCGATGCTGAGTGTCCTCCATGCCCACACCACTCTGTTGACTCTGCTGGTGTCGTTCATGGAGGGCATCTCATCGGGCATGTCTGCCCTACAGAGGAGCAATAGGTCCATGGACTCCTCCCTGACGGCAGTAGTGTCCCTCCTCCAACAGTCCCTCGCCCCTCCTACCTCTGCCCCATCCACACTCCCCAGCACCTTACCTGTCCCAAGCACACACACACCGGCACAGGCACACACCAGCACAGACACAGGCAGCACACAGACACACATGCCAAAATCCAGATGCACACGCACGCACAGTCAGGGGACTGAAACCACACTCACAGGGGATGGGGCCCAGGCACACACACACGCATCCACGAGCACTGCGCAGTCCTCAGTTACCTCTCCCTCCAAGGCCCCTTCCCTTGCCTCACCTGCAACCCCAAAGACACAGCGGGTCTTCCTCAGTGACCTCGGCCTCTTCCCCTACGATCCAGCTGATACAGCATTCAGGGGGAAGAGGAAGCCCACCCACACGGAGGGAGTGCCCCTCGCCCCCGGACACCCTCCCCCAGGCGCAGACCGACTGAGGCACCCATCCGCAAGTCCCCCAGACCCGGAAGAGCAAGACCCCGCCGCCGCCCTGCAGCTCAAGCACTAAGTCTCCTTCCTCCATCCCTCAGGCCCCCACTCCACAGGTGCCCCCACCACACCCTGCCCCAGGTTCCCCCACCCACAGATACACCATCCCCAAAATGATCCGGCCTTCTCCCCCTGCCACTTGCTCTTCCGGCACCACACCCCCAGCTGCGCAGGTCTGTGCCACTGGTGTGGAGACGGTGTCCTCCCCCTCTGTCCTGCCCACTTTACCTGAACCCCATTCTCCTCCCCTGGAGGTAGGCACTGCAGTGGAGTCCACTACCACCACGTCTGACTTGGGCACTGCAGTGGGGAACCTGTCCACTCCATCTGCACGGCCCACTGTAGTCGTGCCGGCACCCACACCATCTGAGTCATGCCCCCAGTTGTGCCGGCACACACCATGTCAGACACCTCCACTGCAGTTGTCAGTGGCTCTCCAGCACCCACCACCCCTTCCCTGCCTCCTTCTGGTGAGCCCTGATCCTGTCCCTGCGGTGCCTGGCCTGCCCCCCCGTATGCCCCTCCGAGGGGATTGTCCCTGGTGTTAAGCAGTGCAGTCATGCGTAGGGTGACATCTGCCACTGTCACCCTGTTTTGACTTTCAGTATGGACTGGCCATTGGCCTTTGTTTCTTTTTTTCTGGACTTTAACCTTTGGACTCACATATGCTGAATAAAGCTACTTTCTGTTCTCTAGTGGTTTTGCTTCTGATGTACATGATGTTGATGATGCTAACCGTGCCCTTGCTGCAGTGATGGTGATTTTTGGTCTCATGAAAATGAAGTGTTACTGTGCAGGAACCCATGTGGTCCACGGGTAATGTGTCCTATCCTGTAGTGTATCCATGTCATCCTTAGCAGCATATGAGGGTGTCATGTTTTCAGTTTTTGGCAATGGGATTTCCTACTTACATTTGCAATATCACATCTGTGGCTTACACCCCTGCACATCTGTTGTGCTTGCCATTGTTCAATTTGTCTACTTCCCTGACCGTGTGGCCATCTCCACTGGACATGCAAGTTTGGGCATCAATGGGGAAGGACTCATCTGTGTTGTCAGTGCAACTTGCTATACATGTGTGTTGGATCTGTGCTGATGATTTCGGTGACACTCCCATGACCAGGCTGATATGACGGGAGCCTTCATTTCGTGCTAATTGTTGACTGTGTGACCAAGTGTTCTGCTGACATGATGGAGCCCTACTGAGGCAACATATGGCACAGCTTTCCTCACACAGGAGTGGAGTCCCCTCATGGCAGTGTGTAATCCTGTGACATTGCCTGAGCCCAAGGTGTGTGTTGTGTGAGCATGTCTGTGTGTGTTCACTTCCATTTTGCTGTGCATGCTGGGATCCCTAGTGATGTTCCTATTTGTGATGCTTGCTGATTTGACCTATGTTCCCCCCAAGTCTTCTCCCTGGGTTCTCTGTGATGTTGGTGCATGGCACATTACTGGTCATCAGGGTGTCACCCATAGGTGTGTTTGCTGTCAGGGCTGAGTTTGTGGGCAAACGCAGATGGGACACAGTCAGGATTCCCCTTGGCACTTGTTGTTTACACCTGTCATGTAATTTCCAGTTTGTGTTAGCTTTCAGTGACTGTGACACGTTGTGTGTGTGACTGCTGGCACTCCTCAGGGTCAGGGCTGCAATGTTGGTAGTTGTCTATGTGTGTTCTTTGTGGGTGACCTTGGCTTCTTCATTGGTGTGTGACTGTGGCTGGGATCCCATTGGTTGGTGTGGTATTGCCGTCATGTTCATGTACAGCGTAATGTGCAGTGTGTCAGACATTCAGGAGTCTTGTTGAGTGGCCATGTGTGATGTGTTTCTGCACCTTAGTTCCCACCAACCTCCATGGGATTGTCATGGGTGCATGTGCAATGTCACCAGTGCATGTGAGCTTCACTGCTGCACATTGTTGGAGGTCGAGGTGTGTGGTGTTGAGTGTGTGCAGATGAGAGTTGTTGCCCGGCTAGACCCCTGCCTCCATGTTGGCCTTGGCTTACTGGCCGTGCTGATTGATTTGTGCTTGTGTAGGTGTGATGGTAGTTTGTTGCTCAGGACACATGACTGTGGTTCACAGTGTGAACGACATCTAGCTTTGTCATCACAGTCGGATTGTCATGCAGCCCAGGGTCACCACATTGTGGGGACCCTGGGGGTAGTGCTGTGGTGTGACTGTGTCTTGCTGTGTCAGTTGCTGTTCCTACATGCTTGTGTGACATGTGTGATTTGTGCTCCCTCTCATCTAACAATGCCTGATTGCCCACATAGGGGATTTGGATCCATGAGTTACTTTTGTGTGGCACTGTATGCACATCTGTGTAATTGGTATTCAGGCCTCATCATGTGTTGTGTGGTTGTCTTGGGACACTGGCACCCCCCCTCACCTGTTGTGTTTGATGTGCAGTGTGGGGCTGCCTGTTTGTGTTTGTGCATCTGCACCACTGCATTGGCATATCTTTAGTGTGCCATTGGCTGTATGTTGTTTGGTGGGTTTCACCTGCTGTCCCTGGGACTCCTAGGTCATCAGTCAGCACAATGATCATTGTTTGTGTGTCCCATTGCTGCCATGGTATGGTATTTGTTCACCTCACATCTACAGTTTCCACAGGATATCTACATTTGTGTGCCCATTGGTGCAAATATGTGGGTCTGCATTATGATGGTCACTTCTGTCATTGTGTCATTGATGAATGTTGACAGCGTCAGCCCCCATGGGTGATGTTTGTCTGCACATGGCCAAAGGTATGTCTTCTTTGCACTGCACTGTTTGCCTCACCCAATATATGTTGCTAAGGGACACAAGCACTACTTTGCCACTGATGTGTTTGTTGTTCTGTGACCAGGAAACATCCATGCAGTTTTGCATTTGCAGCTTTTTCAATGTCAACACTTACATTTTGGTCACTGTGATGATGGGGGTTTAGACCCCATTGCCACAATGTTCAAGATGTGCTTCAGCTATGGACCCCACACTTACCTTTTGGTCACTGTGATGATGGGGGTTGGATCACATTGCCACAATGTTCAAAATGTGCTTCAGCTATGGACCCCACACTTACATTTTGGTCACTGTGATGATGGGGATTGGACCCCATTGCCACAGTGGTCATGGTCTGCTTGCATTGTGGAGGCCACACACATTTATGTGTGATGTATGTGATGTGGGTCACATTGTATGTTCAAAGTCATGTTCAGTGTTGTAGGCATTTGAAACAGTCTACACACGTTTGTCATGGTGTTGGGGGGATGTGGTTTTCTTGCATTCCTTAGGTTGTAGTGTGCTGGTTGTGTCATGCATTGTCCATCCTATGAGTGGGGGTGGTGTTGGTGGTAGGCATCCAGCCCCCCATGGGTAGGGGTGGTAGTAGTGGTAGGCATCTGGAACCCCCTGGGTAGGGGTGGTGGTAGTGGTAGGCATCCAGCCCCCCATGGGTAGGGGTGGTAGTAGTGACAGGCATCCAGCCCCCATGGGTAGGGGTGGTAGTAGTGGTAGGCATCTAGCACCCCCTGAGTAGGGGTGGTAGTAGTGGTAGGCATCTAGCACCCCCTGAGGGGGGGTGGTAGTAGTGGTAGGCATCCAGCCCCCATGGGTAGGGGTGGTAGTAGTGGTAGGCATCCAGCCCCCCATGGGTAGGGGCGGTAATAGTGGTAGGCATCTGGCACCCCCTGGGTAGGGGTGGTAGTAGTGGTAGGCATCTAGCACCCCCTGGGTAGGGGTGGTAGTAGTGGTAGGCATCCAGCCCCCCATGGGTAGGGGTGGTAGTAGTGACAGGCATCCAGCCCCCCATGGGTAGGGGTGGTAGTAGTGGTAGGCATCCAGCCCCCCCTGAGTAGGGGTGGTAGTAGTGGTAGGCATCTAGCACCCCCTGAGTGGGGGTGGTAGTAGTGGTAGGCATTCAGCCCCTATGGGTAGGGGTGGTGGTAGTGGTAGGCATCCAGCCCCCTGAGTAGGGGTGGTAGTAGTGGTAGGCATCCAGCCCCCATGGGTAGGGGTGGTGTGGGTGGTAGGCATCCAGCCCCCATGGTAGGGGTGGTAGTAGTGGTAGGCATCCAGCCCCCATGGGTAGGGGTGGTGGTAGTGGTAGGCATCCAGCCCCCCCTGAGTAGGGGTGGTAGTAGTGGTAGGCATCCAGCCCCCCATGGGTAGGGGTGGTGTGGGTGATAGGCATCCAGCCCCCCCTGGGTAGGGGTGGTGGTAGTGGTAGGCATCCAGCCCCCCATGGGTAGGGGTGGTAGTAGTGGTAGGCATCCAGCCCCCACTGAGTAGGGGTGGTAGTAGTGGTAGGCATCTAGCACCCCCTGAGTGGGGGTGGTAGTAGTGGTAGGCATCCAGCCCCCCATGGGTAGGGGTGGTGGTAGTGGTAGGCATCCAGCCCCCATGGGTAGGGGTGGTAGTAGTGGTAGGCATCCAGCCCCCCATGGGTAGGGGTGGTGGTAGTGGTAGGCATCCAGCCCCCATGTGTAGGGGTGTTAGTAGTGACAGGCATCCAGCCCCCATGGGTAGGGGTGGTAGTAGTGACAGGCATCCAGCCCCCATGGGTAGGGGTGGTAGTAGTGGTAGGCATCCAGCCCCCTGGGTAGGGGTGGTAGTAGTGACAGGCATCCAGCCCCCCATGGGTAGGGGTGGTAGTAGTGGTAGGCATCCAGCCCCCCATGGGTAGGGGTGGTAGTAGTGAAAGGCATCCAGCCCCCCATGGGTAGGGGTGGTAGTAGTGGTAGGCATCCAGCCCCCCATGGGTAGGGGTGGTAGTAGTGGTAGGCATCTGGCACCCTCTGGGTAAGGGTGGTAGTAGTGGTAGGCATCTAGCACCCCCTGAGTGGGGTTGGTAGTAGTGGTAGGCATCCAGCCCCCCCTGAGTAGGGGTGGTAGTAGTGGTAGGCATCTGGCCCCCCCTGAGTAGGGGTGGTATTAGTGGTTGGCATCCAGGCCCCTATGTGTGTATGTGGCATTGGTGATAGCCATCCCGCCCTATGGTGCTGCTGTTGCTGGTGTAAGTAATTTCTGCATCCCTATGTGTGTGTGTTGTCTGTCGGGTACGTGTGGTTTGTTTGTGTGGTGGGTGTCTGACTTACCTTCTGCGCCGTACACGTCCGTACCAGTTCCGGTAATAGATGTAGAGTATTGGTAGGATCTGCATGATGGGATTCATGGTTGGTTCGTCTCGTTCGTCTTTCTCTTTGCTTCGCCTCGTCCTCGTCGCTGGCTTGTTTGTCCCGTAGCCGTGGATCGTCTTGTGGCGCGAATCGGAGCTTATGTGCGCCTCTCCCGGATGCTTTGACGTGCCGTGCGTAGCGACGGGTTCGGCACGTACGGAAGGCGCATCGTACTAGTCCGGCCGGACGGGGCTGCATTTGGGCTTCCGTGCGACTCGATTCTGCGTTTCCGGATCCGCATCGGTCGGAGAACAGGAGCTGTATTGGGTGAGTGCGACTGGGTCGGGATTTGGGCTGTTATGCGCATCGTACTTGCTCGTTCGGACGTATGTGCGAATCGGTCGGGAAACACGCATTCGCCTGGTTTTTTTCCCGGGCGAATGGTGTTAGGTGCGCCTCCGACTGGGATCGGAATCGACCCCTGTGTGTGCAACAAATGCCTAACACTCCCCTTCGATAAGCCTAAACTGCTCGACCACACTCCCACAAAGAGAGCCTTTGGGATTTTTAAACAAAGCCCCTGCAAACTAATAAGGGTCGTAGAGACTAATTGCATAGTGTACCCCTTAGATGCACTACATAAATAGTCAGCTGCCTACACTCAGGATACCACTACCTTTATTCGACGCTATGCCTTGAGGGAACCCTGCAGCTTCTTCAACCTGACACCCCAGTGGCCCCGTTGCCAAGATTATGCACCCCTTTCCTCACCGGCACCTTCCAAGCAGCAAAATAGCATCTGAGGCTCCCACATTCAGCACCAGGGACTTCCAGGACAACTCTGCACCCAGGCAATATGAGCCAGGTGAAATGCACCTCACTGTCGGACCCAGCTCCTGGGACCTGCATCACCTTACCACCCAGTGGTTTCCACTGAACTCGACCTGCATATGGCCGAGTGTTACTAGTGTAATTTCCCATTGACCACAACGTGATCATTTTGCAAAAATGAAATGCACTGATTTATTTTTTCTTTAAAAATTCATAACTTTGTTTTGGTGTCTAAAATTATATAAAAATCAGTTTCATTTTTATAAATTGGTGTCGGATTTCTTTCAAGTCGTGTCAATTACTAATCGTCCATGTTGGTACTCTGAAATACTTAACACATGTTCCTCTAGTACAGCCAGACTGCTCTGTGCCACACTGCCAGGACTGGGCTAGGGATACATTACTGTGAATCCAAAGGACCTATTTGGGGTAACGGGATTACATCGAGAAATCTAGCCAGCCTCACTGCAGAATAACCCACTTTCCTTCACCCACTCACGTCCATTTTGAGCTTGATGGCGCATTTTGCATTAGGAAATAGATCTAAATGCAACAAGAGCACAAATAGCAGCACTAGCAGCCTCTTACACTCACTAAATGTGCTCTTGCAGTAGTATTTTTCCACTAACTAAGTCCCGGCTTTTAGTGTGATTTTCTCGCAACCATAAGGGACTCAAGGATGAATTTTGTGCTAAGAAAATAATGCTTAATGTAAAACAACATGAACAGCAGTGAGAGCAGCCTCTTGCACTCACTAAATGTGTGGGTTTTCCCCTCAAATTAATCTTAATCATGCAAGCAAGCTCAATCGCGTAATTATAAATAATTTTGCATCAAAGAGTAACATGAAATTAGCTCAAATGACTCCGACTACCGCAGCATAATTCAAATTTCGCCCAGGCCTACAAACAAACTGTCCAGTACATAGAATGAAGATAGGTTACAAAAGGGCAGATGGTCCTTCCTGCTCGGAAACAAATTTTTTAGAGCTGCTAGTAACATTTTTTGTGGGCTAAATACAGTGCTTCAGACTTTACTTCTATCGTGTCAACACTGGGACTACAACTGCGTAAAGTTGTCAAGGCTCCCACAAAGACATCTGCTTTCCTGGCTGGCTAATTCATAAACCATTTCTCACTCAAATAAAACCGTATGGCACACCCTTAAACTATGAAACCCCATGAAGTAGTTATAAGGCATAGCAAGCATAACAAGATAATGGACGGAGTGCTGAAATTTTTCAACCACTCACCCCAAGTCAAGAGATCTGGGTTTAATCCATCGTTCTTTTGCTCACTATATGCCAGATTTATGAGAAAAGCATTCTGCAATTCCCAAATTGCAAATTTTACCGAAACGCTATTTGGTAATCGCAAAATGCAATGTATCAAAAACACAAAAAATACAGTTTCGGTAAAATTCGCATTCGCAAATACAGATTCCCAATTTGGGATTCTCAAATAGCGAATTCGCAATTTATAGAATCACAATATTGCTAATCTACCATTCTGATGCAGCATGATGACCACACAACCAGGAAGTGAGGTTTCCCGTGCTGTGCCTAAGGGCCTGAGGCTGTGAGCAGGAGCACACCACTCAGGAGAACATCCAGAGTGCAGAGGCAGGCACAAATACCCAGCATGGCAACACAGGAGAAGGCAAAGGAGGCTGTAGGACGTAAAAGAAATGTAAAGTTAGCGAAAAAGAATTGGAGATCCTAATTGAGGAAATGGTCAAGACCCATGATCAAATACTTGGAAATAAAACGCTTCTTGAGGACTTGGAGACGATACTACAGGCTGAGTCCATCAGTTGTGTTATGGACATCAACAGCTCAGCCGCCCCCACCACCAGCCAAGGTAGGATGCATGCTAAACTACACTTGCCCTATAACTAACAAAATGCACTCTTAGTAAGCCAAGAAACATTTTTGAAACATTCCACTCCAGTCCACTTCTTTGCTACCACCCAGCAAAGCATCATGGGAGATGTAGTCAAGCACACAAGATTTTTTTTAAATAATTCTAGCAAAATAGGCGCAGTTGAGAACCACATGCAAGGGACCAATGAACACACCATATTTTGGTAGATCAAATCCATTTTCATTGAAGTTCGAAATGTCACAAAGCTGTACATACATCATACTGAAGTAGTTCTGTTACATTCACAGATACCCCAGACACAGCAACACATGAGCCAGAAGAGACCCAGGAACAGGCAGGGGAAGAAGAGACCACAGTGCCAACAACACCTGCACCAAGAACACGCAGGTACACTGTGTCCCCACTACAGGAGTTTGACGTAGAAGGCGAAGACACCCAGGAAGAGCTGCAGTCGAGGTCAGATGAGCAGGCACAGACCCAAAGTGACCAGTCCCACTTGCAGCGTCACAACACCTATCGCAGGAGATGCAGAGTAAGAGCACACAGTGCTGCTGAGGAAGGAGAGGGCTCCTCTGTCTTTGCTTGGTTGGAGGGCACCATGGTGAAGGTGCAGAGCCTGCAATTAAAAAACATGCGGTCAATGCAAACCCAGCTGGTGTGTCTGAAGAACATGGTGGATATTAAGGACAGCATCAGAGAGTTGACCAACACAGTGGCGGTGGGCCATAGAGCAAATGCTGAAAGGCTCAGGGACAGGACAGAAGCCATTAGAGACCTCTGTAACACCATGCAGAGGGAGCATACCTCTAAACACAGACAAAGTCACCACATATTAGGTCGTTTGGATGGTTACACCAAGGCAATAAACCGTCTGAGCAATGCCGCAGCTGTCCTGTCCAGACGCACTGTGGCCATGCAGGTGCAATTGACCCACTGCAGTTCTGATGTAGCCAGGGGATTGGTGCAAGTCACCACTGCTGTAGAACAGTTCCAGACAGCTACTATAGCTGGGACAAGTATACTGGGTGCAGCGGACAGTGAGGATGCCTTCAGCCTCAGCAGCATCACTCCCCCGATGACTGAGAACAGCATCGGAGGCCTCATCAAGAGAGGCCAGTAAACACACTGACCGTTCCAGTGCTGTGCATGCCCATAAAAAGTAGATAGTGATGTGACCAAGGCATGCCAATGGGTGAGGTAACCTGTTGCATGTGATGCTCAGTGCAGAATGTTGTGCATGTTTATTTGAAATCCTATGTTGTCCTACAAATTTACATACATGTAATATGATGACGGCTGTGTGCATACAGTTTACCTGAGATTAAGGTGAATAAAACACAGTAGCAAATAAGTCATGAAGTGCATTGTCTCATCATTACTCACTTAAAAAGGTTCTGTGTAATTTTGCCACGTCTCTCTCTGTCATCTGCTGCCCTTGCACCGTCACCATAGAGTATACCAGACTGTGTTACATGCATTTACCTAGCAGGTATCCTTCTCCAAATTCACCCCCAAGGAGACGTGCGTATATACCACTGTGTCTGAATATGAAAGAATTGTGCCTACTGCCAAGGAATTTTGCCACTATGTCAGTTGTTATGTGTGAGGCATTACATATGACCTGGATGTTCATTGAATGAAAGGATTTTCTGTTCCTGAACATGTATGAATTACCTGAGGGGGGACAAATGGCTACATGTGTACTGTCAATGCACCCAATTACATGAGGGAATTTGGCTATCTGGTAGAAATTAAATTTGGTCTGCTGCAATTCCTGTGGTGTAGTGGTGAATCTAATGTAATGGTGTATCCTCTCGACCATTGCGTCCAAGAAGGCATTGAAAAAGCGTGAAAGCGCACTTTGGGAGACCCCTCCTTTTGCTGCTATCACCCCCCGGTAGGTCCCTGAAGCTAGAAGGTGCAGTGAACATAGGACCTGCACATGTGTGGAAATGGCATTGGTCCTGCGAGTATGATGCTGCAGTAGTGGATAAAGTTCAGCTACCAGGTCTAGGATTGTAGCAGAGTCTAATCTTTATTTGTCATGGATTTCTTCCTCTATCTGTTGAAACAGTGTTAGGCTTACTCTAAAAATGCATTCTTGTCTCCTCCTCCTTCTCTGTGCTGCTGCAAGAATCCTCATCCTCCTCGCCATGACGTACAGCGCTGCCATTGTAAAACATTCTGAGGCCCTCTGGGCCTCTTTACATAGTTTGCACCTGGTTGCCACCTGATTGGAATAGGTGGTAATTTGCATGTGTAAAATAGCGAATTTTGGATCATTCGCAATTTGCAAATGGTTCATAAATTGGTCTGCGATTACCAATTTGCGAATTCGCAATTTGAGATTCCCACAATTGCTATTCGCAAAATACGGATTCGCATTTTTGGCAATCAGCAATTTTGCGAATGTGAACCCTTTCATACATTGGGAAAGGCCATTTTGCATTCGCAGACGGGCGATTTTTGTGAATCACACCGTTTGCAAATGCAAAAGATTTTCATACATCTGGCCCATGTCACTCTAGTTCGGGCCCAGCCATATGCAAATCAGTCTTGGCCCTGCCCCTCATGGGAACATTCCAGCCTGAACTGCCAGGCCATGTCCCCCTTGGACCGGAAACAAACATCCTGGGACCGGTTTCAGGCTATCACCCCTCATCTGCCAACTTTTTGTAGAATGCCACACATCCTCCCAACTGAAATGAGGCTGAAGTATGCAGATCAGAGAAATGTTCCAAAGAGAGTTCTGAAGATGAATCTTAAATCCAAAGGAATCCGTAAATCTTTTTTACCTGGAAATGATTGGGAGAAGTATGATAAAAGAGTGAACTAAGTAGTTGACTGAGTAGATCATAACTTGGCAAAGCACTGTTATGAAATAATAATATTGTTACTCTAAATGCACTAATGTTAAATTTTTCGTGCTATTGGTGCCCTAGCCTTTAATTCCAGGGATGAGAACACTACCAGACAGTTTAGCCACTGAGAGGCAAACAAATCGTAGAACTAAAATCATAAATCGCACCGATAAAGAAGAACACAAAGAAGTGATGTCAAAGTTGAGGAGTAAGAGGTGGGACTCCAAGAACCTCCTAAGGTACCACCCGGCTGTTGCAGTGGAAGTCCTTAGATTTTCTCTTCTGCCCCTTATTGTTTAAGGTCAAATCACTATCCGTGATTTAAGAAATCCTTGCTACGTTCTACAGATGTTTTATGGAGCATGTGATAATCCAATGCTTTGAAGGCAGCCAAGATATAAAATAAAGGGCCTCATGGTCTAAGAGTTTTTGTGTTCGCAAACCCCTGGTTCCATAAATCAGGTGGTTCGCGAAAAACGTTTCTGAATCTTTAAATGGGTTTAGGAAACCATTATGAATTGGTATTTGAAACGGGCATGTTAAAGGCGTCACTTTCAATTTACCAATTCCTTAAGATATGTATTAATGTTCTGTGGCCGAAATCCAGTGGCACAATATTATTATTGTGCCACCACCTCAAAGGAGATGGTAACATATTTGCAAAAAGGAAGGAGTGATGAATGTTGACAAAAACTAAACAAAAAAGGTTGTTAAAATGTTCTTTTCTTAAAATGTACCCTAGTTTTTCTTTTAGGAAAACAGACTGCATAAAAAAATTGCTTTATTTAAAAACAATCACAGACATGATGGTTTGCTGACACCAGCAGTCTACCATACCAGTGTTTGTAGCCAATGTAGTGGGTCGCAATTTGTGAACTACCTCATGCATATTAATGAGGCAGGTCGAATTGCGACCCACTATGACCCGACCCATTAGTGCATAGGTCGGTTTGCAAAACACAAATGCATTTGGTAAAAGTCAGAGTGCAAATTGTAACCAATTTTACCTAATTTTAATACATTCCAAATAAGAAATCTAAAAGTGTGAATGGTTATAAGTCACAATTTATGATTTCGTATTTGAAATATTTGTACTTGAGGCCCAAAGTTTAGAAAGGAAAATGATCCTGGTTCTGTCCCACAGAACTGATTTTAAATTGTGAAAACCAAACCATGGTACCAGAGGTGGATAATGTTTTGATGGCGCCTAGTGTCATTAACAGCAACAGTCCATGGTGGGTGAACACTAGGCCCAAGTAACATTTTAATTAAGCAAGCAAGCATAATATTACATGAATACCAATTAATGGGTTTCTTTTGTTTTGCGTAATTTTAGATTTCTTCTACTTATTCTCTGTCATGTACAGTGACGGCCGGCATGGCTCACGGGTGGCGAGACGGGCGTGGGAGGTAGCGGGGGGGGGGGGAGTTCGCGCGGGATGGGAGCATAAAAAATAAAAAATAAATAAACTTACCTTCCCGCTGAGTCCTGCGTCTCTGCTTCTGCTCTCCTGCCTCTGACTCCAGGAACAGGAAGCAGGCAGCCAGGCTCCCTCCCCTAAGCCAATCACAACGCAATGCAGCGTTGTGATTGGTCTGAGCATAGTGACTCAACCAGGGGCTGGAGGGGTGGGCATGTTCTCCATGCAGGCTGTAATGCAGCCTGCATGGAGAACGGGGAAAGTATGCATGACTGGTTTGGGCGGCCCGAGAGGGCCGACCAAACAGTCATTGCGCACTTAGGAGTGGGAAAACCACTCCTCCCCTGCTCCAAGAGCAGAGCAGCCTGGCCCACCCGCCTGCCCGCAAAGCAGCAGGATACGAAGCATAAAATGATAATAACTCTACAAGCAGTGGGGCGACGCTCCTCTCCCATAGCGGAGGAGCCGCCACTGGTCATGTTATTTTTGCACACAAAAAATGATTCAAGCAGAAAATGTGTGGTGAGAACTATGAAACTGGTGTCCAGATTTACCCAAGCCTTTGCTTTGTCCTTGAGTCACGCAAGGTGAGGCAAGGACAACACAAAGGCTTCAGTAATATTTACAAAGCCATGAAAGGCCTGATTTGTGTGATCTTGTGTGGCTTTGTAAAGAAAGGTAATGCAGGGCAGCTGCTTGCGCTGTGTTACGTTACATTACAACCTGGGAGGCTTTCCAAGGATGGAGCATGGGCGTTTTCATGCTTCCACCTATGGATTTTGGCACACTTGCAAACCTGGGAATGCGTCAAAGTGGTGCGCCTACCAGGCAAGAAGGAGAAATATGTTTATTTCTCCTTGTTGCTTCCTTTTACTATGTGTGATGCAGAATGCATCACACATAAAAAAAGGAAAATCCCTAAAACTATTGTTTTATACAGGAAGGTGTCCCTTCCTGCACAAACACAATCCTGCTCATAATGCAGGCACCCTTGCAGCATGGTGCATGGGTACCTACATTGGCGCTAGGCTGCACAAAGTGCACCAGCACTAGGAAGGAACAGAAGTGTGCTATATCTTAGTAGACATGACACATTTCTGCTCTCTCTGGGGCATATTTACAAGGGCATTGCGCCACCGGAACATCACTTCTTCTGACACTCCTGTGGCACAATGCCCTGCTCATATTTAAAAAGCAGTTTTAAGCCACTTTGTAACAGCCACGGCCTGTGCAGGTAAGAGCGGTGGGGCGGTGGGGCCAGCTGGGGGGGGATTTCGATGGACGATGACAAGGGAAAATTAAATGAATAATTAATTTTCCCTCGTCATTGTCTGTTGAAATCCCCCACCGCCCCACCGCCCCACCGCTCATAACTGCATGGGCCGCGGCTGCTTTGTAAATATTATCCCTTTGACACAGGTATCTGCGGGAAAGGGGCGTGCAATGGGTGTTGCTGTGGGCGCTCCACCGCAACACCCATTGCTTTTTGACCCTGCTCCAGATTTACAAGGATCTGTCAATCTGAGGCAGCTCCAAAACTAATGCCACTGAATAGCAGGCATTAGATTGGTGCAACAAAGATAAATACTTTATTTCTCCTCGTTTTTGCTTTTTCTATTTATGCTGAATTCTTCAACAGACAAAGAAAGAGCAAATCACCTTTAAAGATTTTTTATGTGCAGGAAGGTGACCCTTCCTGCACATAAACAATCATCCCTGCAACACAGATACCCTTGCACCATGGTGCAAGGGTGCCTGCGTTGGAGGGAATGAACTCTGCAATGCAGGCAACCTTGCATTTTGGCGCAAGAGAATCTGTGTTGCCGCTAGGCAGCTTTTTTTAGCGCAAGGGAAAACACAGGGGCGCATCCCTGCATTTTTTAAATGATGCAGCATGGCACTGCTAAATTGCTTGCAGCGCCACTCTGCACCGTTTCCAAGTAACTATAACCCTCTATTTCACGCAATGAAGCACAGCACAGCAACTTTGCTGCCTGCCCGGCTTTGCGCGAAACATTAGTAAATCAGCCCTTGGGTGTGCAACATGCCAGCTTGTGCTGTGGAACATTCCCCTTGTTACTCTAGAAAATGTAAGGAAAATACACAGGGCAGATATTCCACATGAACTCTGCACTGAAAGACATATCTGGCACACATTTTTCATGTTGATGGCAGCCCAAGTGAATTTTGTGTAATACGTATACTTTTCACAAAATCACTTGTATTTCACATGAAAAAGAATCACAATTTTGCCCTACCCTAGTCAATGCCAGCAGCGGCGGCCGCCATAAACGAAGGGTGGTGAGGCGGGGGTATTGAATATAAAAATAACTAAAACTTACCTTTTGCCGCTGGCTGCACCAGTTTCGCATCTCACCGCGCCGCCTCTCCTCTTCCTGCCTGCTGGTCCCAGCAGCCCCTGGGACAGACTCCCTGTCCAATCCCCGCTCTGCAGATCAGCGCGAGGATTGGTCTGAGCAGGCATAAAAGACGCTCTGCTCAGACCAGGGAGTCTGGGGTTTCTCCAGCCCAGCTGCTCAATGCAGCTGGGCTGGTGAAAACCTAAGTGCGCATGTGTGTTTTGGTCGGCCTGAGACGGCCGGCCAACCACACATGAGCACCTAGGGAGTGAAGTGCACTAGCACTCCTCCTCCCTTCTCCCATGCCTCGGCCCCAACCCTCCGAACACTGCTGGCTAAGAGCTGGCAAATGTAAATTAAAATGATGCAAGAACATCGTTTTAATTTACTTTTGCTGGCTCTGAGCCAGGTAGTGGAGCGACCTACCTCCGCCATTGCGGAGGAGCCACCACTGAATGCCAGTTCCCTATTAAAGTGTTTTGTCACCCATTCGTTAGACGGAATGTTGTTAGATGAGGTTATTACAGAGGTTTTTTCCTAAACGTGTCTAAGTGAGAAAGTGTAGGAGTATGCGTTCAATTTTACACTTTCAGTCGTCCTTTAATCCTACATTTTCATCCTTGCTTTTTACGCCAGATAAAACTGAAAGAGTCAAGATGGGAGGGTCAAGGCCGAATGAATCTAAATGGCGACTGGATTCAGTAGTGTACTATATACAGCTGTAGGAGCTATACATACAATTCCATTCCGTAGATGCATTTATAAATGTATCTACTTGAGATGTCTACTTGAAAGAAGATATTACAAAAGAAAATAAACAAAAGATAATAGCAGATGTGATTTGCCTGAAGGTCACAAGTTTACATGGTAGCTAATGCAGTATTGTGTGTTATGTTTATTGTCACTGTGTTAAGGTGTTTATTCTAGCACGATACATCACAATGGGTTTTTATAACTATTTCTTAAAGTTCTCCTGTTTTTGATCCTTTAAATAATTTGTAGAATTTGAGGGTAACTCATATGATAAAATTGTAATAGTATTTGAGGCTAAAAGGCCAAACCTGTAAATCTTGACATGCATTTCAGATACCAAGCATACCGGAAGTGATGTTCTGTGTCCTCCTTACCCATATTTCCTGGCAGGTCGTATTGTAGCTTCAAGACTTGCGCTGCACCCCTCTGTTAGCAGAATGCTCAGAGGTTCTTACTCCTGTGAAGGTCTCAAAAATCAGTGTACAGCAGCATTTCTTACCCCTGCAGCCGCTCTTCAGCCCTTTCAACGGTTGTTCTCGCCAGAGCTTTCTGCCTCTGCTCTGGTCCCCATTAGCAACTGCTGTAGCCTTGACGACGCATCAATGAATTCCACGAGTCTTTGTGACGTCACAGTTATCCTCTCCTGTGGGCAAACAGGCTACTACACATTTCCTTCTTCTTAAATGTCTTATAGTGGCTGCTCCCAGACAGGAAATGAATGCTATTGGTCAAGTTTGTGTGATCTAGAACATTATTTTAAGGTTCATTTTTTTCCTTGTTACTCTTTCTTCAAAATCGTTTGTTTCAGCCTTCTCAGTTTCGTGGGCAAGATTTCATCTCCTCTGCCAGTATTGGAGTTGTTTTTTTCTGCTGTGAACACTGCCAGAAATTCTAGGAGGCCCTGGTTATGAATTGTTTCAGTTGCTCAGATCCCTATTTGGGAACTCAGCTTAAAAAGAAGTGTTAAGGCTGCCCTTTTGTTGTAATTTGTTCCAGCTCCCTCCCATCTTAGATGGTTAATCCGATCGAAGTGGTCACTGTGCACCACTTGTCTGTCAGGAGGAGGGAGGGCCGTTAACACTCTGGCATGTCTGCAGGGCTACTGGCCAACACGTTTCTAAACTAGTTTAGACTCAGGCAGCACAAAGTACAGTTTTTTAAGTTGCTTTTTTTGCTAAACTTGTCAAAAATCTACATTCAGCATTGAATTAAGATATTAAACAACGAGTGGAAAATAACTTTCGTTGAAATTTCAAGTACTTTACCCAGGGGACAGCCATGTCCGTTTCGTGAATGTTGTAGATAATATGTATTTGTCTTGTTTTTGCTCCAAGCACAAAGATGGTGTGGTGAATAATTCATATTATGATGTTTTTATTGGAATACCCTTCTCAGGCTGCCTAAGAATGAGTGACAAATTACTTCTTGTTTCTATTTGGATTTATTGTCCACATCTTATTTTTGTCTCAAAAGTTGCAATCATAATGCAAGCATTAATTTTTATAATGACTAAATAAAACAAATGCTAAAAAGAATGTCCAAGAGGGAATAGGCAGCGCTCCGGTGCAAATTTTGGGTCTACCTAGATTTATTGTAGAAGTCCCCCAGGTGTGTACTCTGCACACTTAAAATGGCGGAGGGTGTGAACAAAATTTCACATTTGGTGGTGACTGCAAATCCGATTAGATGTTACCCGAATTCAATCATATACCACCACACATTCTTCAGTGCAAACTCACCGGTCTCTTTTTCAGTGTTTGGTAGGGCATTTGTTGATTTACACCATTAGATTTGTTTCTGGTCTCTTTCCGACATGGTCACCATAGCAACGCGTGTGTGTTTATATCGCTGACGTGCACAGCTGTTTTCGTGTCTTCTGAGGCATCTTCATCATCCCTACGTATGCGCACAGCTCATGTGGCAATCGCTGATGCGCACATCTTAATCCACTTTTACTTGTTTCTCTGCGTGTTCTGCTTCCTCGCTGATGCGCACAGCTTAGTCCATTTTTACCTGCTTAATTGCGTGTTCTGCTTCCTCGCTGACACGCACAGCTCACTCATTTGTTACTAATTCACTATCATCCATCTCGTATTCGTGGGTTCACTGCAGATCCTTTATTACTCGGTGACATGCACACCTTTCTATAGCAACACAACGCACATCTACTAACAAATGGTATCTTGTTAGTGACATTTTTTTGCATAAAGTTTTGCATTTTCACTCAACTTTATTCTACTTCATTTACTATGTTTCAAGCCATTACTCCACCTGCGCTCTTTTACCCAATCCAGCTTCTCCAGAAATAGATTGGGAAAAATGGAAGGAAGGATTTGAAGCCTATCTCGAAGCTCTTGATGGGGAGTCTTTCACTTGTAAAAAGAAATATGCCGTTCTCAGACATTGCTTAGGTACTGAAGGCCGCAACATATTAAAACATATTCCTAAAGATATTGTCATCGTTGGCGATGGTGAAAGTGACAATGTAGTAGATGAATATGCTACTGCCATCAAGGCATTGAACAATCGTTTCAAAGCTTGTAAAAATGTAACCTTGGAAAGACACAAGTTTTACAAGAGAGTTCAATTGCAAGGTGAATCTGCTTCAACTTACGTTGGCGCTTTGCGCATTCTTGCTTCTTCCTGCGAATACAAAGCATTCGAAGAGGAAATGATTAAAGACCAGTTAGTCGAAAAGACCAACAACAAAAAGGTTCAAGAAGCACTTCTATCTAAACCTGACCTAACTTTACAAAAGGCCTTAGACATCGCTACAAGGATTGAAAGCACGTGTTCGTACATGGAGCAAGTGTCTTTGACTGACAGCAATAGCCAAAAAGTGTGTGCACTTAAATCAAACTATAAGAGATCTAATGACATAAAGGTAAAACCAGATAAAAAAAGTAGTAACACTACATCAGGGAAAGTACTGGTGTGTTACAGATGCGGCAGCACCAATCACCTTGCTAACGCCATATCGTGCCCAGCTATTGATAAAATATGTGTCAAGTGTTCCAAGAAGGGGCACTTTGCCGCTGTTTGCAAGTCTAAAAGAAACGGACCATTCAAGAAAGTACACAATGTCGAATCTTTAACAGAAGAAAACTTTTGATCCAGCGAAGAAGATGAAATCCTCACTATTGTGGACATGGATTGTTCCAATGGTATTTGGGGTGTCAATCCTCAAGGACTGAAGAGACTTATATGTACAATTATTGTGAATGGTGTTAATGTCCAAATGTTAGCTGATTCTGGGTCTCCCTTCACTTTAATAAGTGAATCGCTCTGGAGACAATCCTTTCCAAAGCAAACTTTGAATCAGTCTTGTGTACATCCCATTGGTTATGGTGGGAAAATCATCGATGTTGTTGGTGAATTCAATGGTGATTTTAAATTCAGGGACAGCAAATCCAAGGGCATCATATATGTAGCAAGGGATGAGGCATGTCTCCTCGGGTGGGGAGACCAAGGTAATCTTGGTATCATCCTTGATCCTAACAACATTCAACAAGTGATGTTGAAGAAAGATTTCTTCCAAGTACAGGCTGTCCAAGCAAGCTCATGGGAACTGTTATATCCAGAATTATTTAAAAAAGAGTTGGGTCTTTTCAAAGGTTTCAAGCACATGATTAAGTTAACAAATGGGGCTCAGCCTGTGGTACACAAGGTCAGGAGGGTGCCCCTGGTGTTGCAATCAGACTTAAAAAAAGAATTAGACAGATTGTGCTCAAGTGATGCAATTGAACCCATTGAATCTTCTGATTGGGTGTCTCATGTGGTTCTGGCCAAAAAGGCTAATGGCAATCTGTGCATGTGTGTAGACTTACGTGATTTGAATAAGAACATATGGATAGATCAGCATCCTCTTCCCAATATTACGCAAATGACATCCACTCTCAAAGGTGCCAAGTTATTCAGTTTGTTAGATATGTCATCTGCGTATCATCAGATTGAATTACATACTGAATCAAGGCATCTTACTGCATTCATCACTCCTGAGGGCCTTTTCCAATTTAAACGCATGCCTTTTGGTTTGGCCTCTGCGTCTGCCGTCTTTCAGAGAGTGGTTGAAAGTATGTTCAAAGGTATGCCTGGGGTTATGGCCTTTTAAGATGAGGGTGAGGATCAAAGTCAACACAATAATAGGTTGTGCCAGGTGTTGTCTTTGTTAAAACAAAAAGGCGTTACCCTTGGCATTGATAAATGTAAACTTAATTGCACTACTGTGGACTACTTGGGGTACATGTTATCTTCTGATGGAGTGCAACCCAAACACAGTTTGGTTAAAGCCATTGAAGATTTCGGCATCCCTAACGACAAGGATCAATTAAGGTCATTTATGGGCCTCATTGAGTTTTATTCCCGTTTTATTCCCAATTGTGCGTCTAAAACTTACAACATCAGAAGTCTTCTTAAGAAGAATGTCAGTTTTTCTTGGAGTGATGCATGCACTAAGAAATTTAATTTAATCAAACATGAAGTAGCTCATGCCATTCCCCTTTAAGCGTTTGATACTAGTGACAAAACCATAATCATGACTGATGCCAGCCAAAAAGGTTTAGGTGTCGTCCTTTTGCAGCATAGGGATGGCAAAGATGAGGTTATTGCTTTTGCCTCGAGGAGTTTGCATGGCGCCAAACCTTCTTACTCCATGATTGAGCGTAAAGCTCTTGCATGTTGGTGGGGCATCACTCATTTCAAAGCTTACTTGTATGGTTCAAACTTTGTGGTACGTGTTGACCATAAACCCCTTGTTGACCTGTTCAACACTAAAGGTGGAGGGAAAGCTACTCCTAGAATTGTGAGATGGCAATTCAGACTCATTGAGCACAATTTCAGCGTTGAGTATGTACCAGGCAAAAGAAATCTCCTTGCTGATTGTTTGTCTCGTTTACCTTCAGTCAGCAATAAGATTGTAGAAATGAAGGATGCTCATGAGGATTTTGAATTGGTTGTTGTATTATAGGTCAATCTGAGGACGCCATTTCAGAGAGAGAGTGGAGAGAAGCTTCTGAGTGTGATCAAGAATTTGAGGACATTTTGAAGTTATTAAGTCAGGATTGGTCACACAACATAAATGAACACAATTGTGTCTACAAGTACAAGCATGTTTTCGATGAGTTGTCTACGGTGAACGGTCTGCTGTACAGATCGTCACTGTTAGTTGTTCCTGAGGCAATGAGAAACAAGGTCCTTACTTTGGCTCATGAGGGCCACATAGGTATGCGTGCAATGAAAAGAAGGATAAGAGAAATTTTTTGGTGGCCGGCTTTGGACAGACAGGTGGAGCATTTTGTTAGGGATTGTATGGAATGCGCCATCAGTGACAAGTCGCAGGTAACCACTCCCTCTCCTGTTGAAGCTTTTGAGGTTTCTGACAAACCTTGGTTTAAGGTTGCCATTGACATAATTGGCCCTTTGTATTTGTCTGCCAACCTACCTGAGTATGGTATTGTTCTCATGGATTTTTATAGTCGTTGGCCTGAAATTAAGTGGGTAAGAACTTCTGATTCCATCTCTGTTATCAAGTTTCTCAAATCACTTTTTGCGAGAGAAGGCGTTCCTGAGGAACTCCTTAGTGACAATGGCTCCCAGTTTGTTTCAGTTCAATTTGAAGATTTTCTACGTTCTCTTGGTATCAAACATGTAAAAACTTCTCTTTACCATCCGAGAAGCAATGGCCTTGTAGAACGTTTTAACAGGGTCATTAAACAGAATGTGCAGCTAACGAAAGCAAGTGGTCTGAATTGTAAGGCAGAAGTTGAAAAACTTTTATGGGATGTTCTCACCACTGTTAATTCTGACACTGGTGTGTCTCCTTTTGTTTTGTTAAGAGGCCAAGTACCTACCTCTAAACTTTTGAGAAGATGGATGGGTGACAAGGGGTTCATTTTGCCTAAGGATAAGATTGATGACGTTGGCAGAAAGCGTTTTGAGGCACAAAATAGATATGATCAAACGCAGTCCGAACCTGCCCCCAAGCAATTGAATGTCTGTGTGGGGGACATGGTGAGAGTGAAGTGTTCTAGGATTTTACCCAAAGGGGAGTCCAAATTTTCTGTTCTTAAGAAGGTGGTAAAAATTAACAAAGGCGCTGTCAAATTGGATGATGGTAGGTGGTGGAACAAGGGGAAGATTGCTGTGTCTAAAACAGGTTTGCATGTTCAACCCAATAAATCTGTTCGTGCTGATGTTAATAATGACACCAATTCTACTTCCCGTTCCCCGTCTTCCAGGACCATCAAGTTGCCTTCCAAATTTCGTGATTATATTTTGCAATGACTTTTATGCTCTCCTGCTGTGGGAATACATCGTTTTTGCTCTTTGTATTTATTTGTTCTTTGTATTCAAGTTTTGGTTTTCATCTCATTGTTAAAGGGGAAAGATGTGTTGGGTTCTCCTTCTATTCTCTGGACGTCTGGAACTTCTGTACGTCAAGAGAATAGAGGGAACCTTGTGGTGCCGGGGTTTGGGATGGGCAGTTGAGAGTAGTTGCGGTTGTAGGCAGATCGTTTCTGCTGTCCTGTTGACATTTCGAATAAATACTTATTTTCCACTTACCTTCGTTGTACATCCTTACCCGTCTTGATTCGTACCTTGGTTTTATTAATTTCTCTGGAGAAAAAAACGGCTAGTTTTCCCTTTTGGATTTTTTTTACTGTAATTACTTTTAAATAATATCTATGTTGAGCACTTCAGGAGAGAGTTGGATAAGTAAAAATAGAAGGCAATGAAAACTTCTTACAATTTATTAAGATTAATGAGTTTTTATCAGCATCTGATATTGAATTCATTACCTTTTGGAATGTATTTGCTTTGATGTCCACTTTGACATTCTTGTTCAAGATGGCAGACCAAAACCTTAGATTTTGGTTGACGAGCTTGCTTCTTGAAGAGACTTTAGTGGGTCGAAGTCCAGCAACCGACCCTTCTCCAGAGACCATATGGAATAACTTCAATGTGACTTTTTAAGGGCCCTTCTTTGGTTTAACTACTTAAGCCAGTGAGACAGCTCAGTGGGTTGAGCACGTTATAAAAAAGTTTGTGTTTGCCCTTCAGGTCATGGTCACAAATTTTCTCAGGGACAAACCAGCCTTTTGTCTTCTGCCACTGCTAAAATGGCTAACACTGAGCTGGAGAATAGCAACATCCAGCGTTCATGCAATTTGTAGTGTTTGCTAAAACTACAATCTTGTAGAGGAAATGTAATGACATATTTGAGTAAATTTCTAAAATACACAAAGAAGGAAATACATACTAAGGAAGAAAATTATTTCTCCCTTGAGGACTTTTTCTGGTGGCTTAGAGGACTAATGCATCCACTGTAGAGGCATGTGTTTAGCCTCATTGTCACAGGTTCAGTTACTGCCTTTTGTGGTAAGTACGACCCCGACAAAACTGAATAAATTGAAGTTACTTTATTTCCTCCTGAGGGAGAGCGGCAGAGGCACGGCTGGTGAAGCCGCTTAGCAACTGTCGGATCCAACGGTTCCCTACAGAACGTTCAAGCCTTGGCATTCTCCCCACGCGCTCAGTAGCAACCTCACGCGACGGAAAGAATGCCAACTTGACACCTTTCATCCTTCTGAGGTCGATTAAATGAGTATGGTTGGGTAACAATAATCATCTGTTACTTAGTGCCAAGAGACCCTTCTGGGTGAACATGCGCTTTACAAACACACGTGTTATGTTATGATCTTTTCTTGACTCTCCCCCACTTGTTAGCATGAGTTTGCCTCCATGAAATGGAGTATAACCATCCATAACCAGTTTTACTGGGAGGAGTGCCACACGGGATTCCTTTTTCCATCAGGTTTATCTCTCACATCCATCTCCTGGTCCCAGTAAGTGATACCTGTGAGTGGGGGGAGGTGTTGGCAGATGAGTGAGGAGGATTGTGGGGAGAGTTTAGGAGGGCTGGGGAAACTGTAATTTTCAAGGGCGGAGCATTACATGCGATAACTGATGGATCAGTGGGCAGGAATACACATCTGAGATGCAACACAGTCTAGTCCCAGTGTGATTCTAATGCCCACATTTTCCGGGCTGGTAAAATTGGGCTTGGTGTTCCCTCACCTGTGAAATCAGGGTGCTGGAAAACCGGACCACTCGCGATCAGACAGAGCTGTATTGCACCTGGGGATACCCGTACGCCTGACTAGTAATCAGATCCTTACAAATAGTTGTTAAACATTTTTAGGTCTAAATGATGTGTTGCTTTCTCTATTCGCTCGTTTGAGTTTAAAGGGCCACTAGCGAATAGAAGAGTTCCAAGACAATGAAATGTCAGTGCTGCCTATGACACTTCACTGAAGTAAGAGGTGCTGAGAGTTGGGGAGATTAGTTCTACAAGAAAATGTTACAGGAGACTGCTGCGGCACTAAAAGATGCTTTAGTGATGGGGAAGTGCTGAGCAGAGAGACATACAGTGGGATAGGTCACACAGCAGGGTCTGCATCATAGATGTCATTATAGATGTTACATGTGATGTCATCAGTCACATGATTGGCAATGCCATTTGCAGTGTTTGGGCTTGGGCTCAAGTATGACGTTGCTTTAGCTGAATTTTTGGTCAGAAAATTTCTTAGATGTTTAATGATATTTTTCATTAGTGTCCATGGTACCGTTATCATTTATAATTGGAAAATAATTTAATAGCAAAAGCAGGAGGAAAGATAGAATCCTCCACAGTTGCTGGTCAATGTGCTCTTAAGATGACAGTACTAGGGTGTAGTCTTCAACCCAACTTTTGCTAGGATCCTCCAAAAGGATAGAATTGTAGGGTACAGGGCAGGACTGGGGAACCAAAAGCAGCCCAGGCAAAAATATCCTTCCTCTCCTCGCTCTTTCCAACCGCCCCTTTGCTCTCTCTCCTTCTTGCCTCTCTTTCTTCTTCCTCTCTCATCACTGTCTCTCTACCTTCCCCTCCCCAGCTCTCTTGAAGCCTCTCTGTGCCTTTTGCAATTAACCTCTGGGAGCTGGGGAATGTGAGAGAGGAACTAGGAGCGGCCCTGGGCTTTAAAAACCAGCCTCCAAGCACTTCAGTCCACCGAGAAAATGGCATGTGGAATAAAGGTCTGTCGCCCCTAGTAGGGCCTACCCATTTCACCCTGTACATGCAGAGAAAAATGCCGAACATACTTTGACCAGTGGCCCAGACAGAAGACTTGGAGCAAACTGTAAGCTGGAGGGCAAAGCAAACATTGAAAAAAGAGCCACAATTATATTGAGAGGCATGGATAATTGAAAGGGAGTCTCATCTCACAGAGGTACAAACTGGCGGGAAGATGAGAACTGCCGTAAGAGACTCACATTCACTATCTCCGTGATTTTAACTTTCACCAGTATTAAATTTTGCATAACAATGACAAATTAAGAAGCTGAAAACAGGAAACCTACTTTGCACTGTACGTATTTGTAAAAATAATTTACAAACCCCGTGGTAAAGGACAATGCCCAAGAAAGAACTGGTTTTTGTAATGCAACTTAAACAGTGTACAAGGTAAAATAGTATATCTCATTATAGAGGATGAATATGTGATATAATAGAGGCATTGTGTAAAATTGTACACCTATCAGCTTGAAAATCACTTTGGACTTAGAGGCAGAGAAGGCTGTTCCTCAAAAGGATCACTGACATGCGCAGATGAATCAGTGGGTTCTATTTGTATTTAAACCCCATATCTGATTGTCTTCCATGATTGGACCACGAAGAGGTTCACATATTCAAGGCCATCTTCAATTAATCAGGCCATTCTTTGAAACTCTCAATGATGCTGATCTGGGTCAATTATTCCCAGCTGTCTTCAAATCCACAGGATTTTGTTATGGCATTGAGCTCAGTTTTGACACAGGATTCAGATTTACAGGACATATTTGTGATGCCCTTGAATAAACAGGCGAAAGAGTGCACTGCAGCTAGAGGAAATGTGCCATCAAGTATGTCCTCTGTTTCAAACCAAGTTCAACTGTCTCCTAATCTATGACCCAATAAATCACCATCAGCACAACACAGTCTCCATTCAAGCTGACCATTGGCCAACAGTGCGGTCAAACTAAGGCCGACCCTGTTTGACCGTGGATATCCAAGGTTTATCCAGGAATAGCAAATTATCCCATTGGAGTGAACCTTACAATTAGATTCCAAGTCAGGGGTGTCTGTATCCCCATTTGGCATATCGCCTAGCCTCGTTCTGGGTTCACCAGTTACAGACTCGTACCAATTTTTTCCCCAATGTTTCCACACAGAAATTCCTCATGCTGAAACCTGAAAACAGGTGGAACTTCTGTGTGGGTACAGACCCCGAAATTGGTATTCCAATTTGGTAAATGGCCTAATAATTCGAGACCGAGCAGATTGGTTTAGAATGACTTTCTTGTTTATCCTTTAAGGTGTTGTTACTCAATCAGATGTTTTATTTAAGCCAACCTTTCAGTGAAACTTAAAGTGAGGAAACTACACTTGCCTTCCTTTCAAACCATCCTAATGACTTGCTATCCTATGGATATAAGCAGCAAACACAAAAGTGGCACTGGGAACCCCATCAAAGAAAGGAGAGGCTTGAGTACTGGTAGCAGTGCAGAGGGAACGCGTTGGAGTCATTTTTCAAATTGAGTGTGTGCATGAGCTCTACCCTTCACTTAGTGCAATGCCAGGCTGTTCATTCACTGTCTGGAGCAATATGATAATCAGTGTCTGAGCAAAGTGCGTTAACATGGTGACACCAAATTTGATTATGAAGAATACTAGGATAACCATAGTTTGTCTAGGTTCTCTTCAATATTATTGCACGTGACTACTTTAGAGTACCCGTGGACAAATACGGGGCCAGGTAAGTAGAGATTGAGGCAATGAGTCAGAACTGAGTCCATGTGGTAGAATGAATCAGTGTCTATTCAGATGTTTTTGAATCTCTTTAATGATCTACTTAAGGTGAGAAGGTAGAGGTAAGAAGTTGCAAAGGGATGTGCCTTGGGAACGCAGGGATCATAAGAAATAGGTAGTCCAAAATATATCTGTCATACATCACACAGACAGAATTAGTTTAATCACTTGTTTTTGAAGATTTTATTTTGATATGTGCATGCTGGTTAGCAGTTCAGTTACAGATGAGGATGATCCACTTCAGGCCTAGATCCAGTGATAAATCCAATGGCTAATGTAATAAATGACCCCTACATCACATGCTAAGGAAATTGCAGGTCGCAGATGATTTGCATAACCATAAAGAGGAACCCTTTATGAGGTCAAACAACTCTAACTTTTGTTGTACCAAGGTGACTTTTTTTTCTTAAATGGTCACTCGCGTCACCCCAATCCACGTAATCATGTTTAGAAATTCTTGATCTCATGATCCTTTTATGGAAGACATTCTCTGATTGAGGTAGAAGAAATATGGAATCTGTGCTGGGGCAATAGACATGCAATATAAAGTAAGCTATGAGTTGGGAAGTCATGTGTCAAGTAGGGTATTCCACCTTAATATCGACTGCAAAATATCGTGTTATCAGAATATTATGCAGAGAACTACAACATCGAGCTGGTGAGTTTATGTCAATAAATAGAGATTTACTTTACTTAGCGCCACATATATGTAGCTTGTCGACATATATATCTTCAAGGTACATAGATGTGGAGTTAAGAATAGTAAATCTATACTTCCTTTATATGGATTTAACGTCTTCTCGATATTTTTGTCCACAATATTCTGGCACCACAGTATTTTTGCTGTTGGTATTTTGACATACAACCGTCAAGTAGTTTAATATAAATGGTTTTCAAAACTGACAGTGGGTTAGATTCCTGCTTTCTTATTACGAACTCTGGCAGTGCAATAAATAAACATACTTATACAAATGCCTTGTATCAGCTAATAAACATGAATTGCAGAAGAGACACAAGAAGCTAGTTTTCCTTGTATTTGTCTAAGCAGAGGTAACACTAACGCTCACAGACATGCTATTCACCATGCTGATGGCAGGTGCGGCCGGCACAGGTAAGAGCAGTGGGCGATGGGGCGGGGTGGGGGGGAAGTCGACGGACGCCAGGATAGGTAAAATAAATATATATATATTTTAAAACACTTAACTTGCGCTAGCCACATCAACATCTCGGCGATGCGGCGAGCGCAAGGTAAGTGGTTTTATTTATTTGTTTAATTCATTTTACCTATCTCGTCGTCTGTTGACTTCCCACCACCCCGCCCCACCCCACCCCACTGCCCACCGCTCTTTCCTGTGGCGGCCGCACCTGTCTGATGATGGCCTCTGGCAGAGGAGTTGGAGCCTCACAGCAAAATGTAATAAATTATTATGGTACTGTTATTTTCTTATTACAGGTGCGTAGTGACGTCGCAGATATACTAGAATAATGACATTTGTCATAGGCTTTTATGCTGTTATTATAGACATCCATGTATTATTAGTCTTCAATCATATTTGAAGCTTGAGCAGTGTAATGAATATCCGACTCTTCATTTTCCGCCGTCCCCTGTAATAATTCAGAAATTGATCAAACTTAATTCCAAAATGCTTCCTACTGGGACCATTAGACCTCATCTACGGTGTCCCAATCAATCAGAGAAAAAGGTACAAAGAAGATTCTAAATATGATAGAGCTTTTTCTGTCAAACGCCAGACATATTGTCAGCAAAATGTTTTGGCCCTGTATTTTATTTCTGAATATTTGACAATTGCGAAGGAAAGCACGCCGGATCATTACTAATGGAACATTACACTTTTCATTTGTGATTTCTGCATGAATAAAAGGGGGTCATTATCCCGCCGCATCACTTTTATTTCTAACGACATTTCCTTACTGGGTGGAAGTCATCAGTCAATGCTGAGATGTTCGCAGCTCTTGCTAATTCTGCCCTAAAGTCTGCAGCAAGTCAATGAGTTGAAAAATAAAAGTCAGCATCATTCATAGGTGTCTGATAAATGAGCTTGTGTGCAGAGGCCTATTGTCTTCCAGACTCATTTCGCAAAGCGGCCGCCATTTGCAAATTTCTCAGCCAGTAAACAAATACAGGCCCCTGACTAGAGATTTTCCAATTCAGTTTGTGAGTTTGTGGAAATACTTACGAACTAGGGGAGAAAAAGTATTGTGAACCCGTATGCAAACGTTGTTTTAGGTGAGCCATACAGATGGTAATACATTAATCCTATTCCCCGAATAACCAATTAAATAATTCAGAAAATGATAAAGCAAACAGATTTTGCACTATATTTTGATATTTAATAAAAACAAAAATACGATCTTTGCCTCAAATAAATACCAATATTTCATATTTTTAAAAGTTGTGTTTTAGCAAGTCTTTATGATTTAAACTGGTATTTCTGTTTTGCACTGTTGAAAATACCATATTCTGCATACAGCTGCACAGAAGCAAGAAAAATGGATTAAATGTACTGGACAGCAATTTGTACCTAGATGTACATTTTCTGTGATGTGGTTTCTGGTAACTAATCATAGAAACAGTTCGACGATGCTAGTGTGCAACGGTGCACGTCCAGAGCTAACCTAAACCGTGTTCCTGAGTTCAAAACAAATGCGCTCTGTGCAGTGCAGGAGAAACTCTCCAAGTCCCTGGCTGTACTGGAGCCTGCAGCAGAGAAAGACCAAGTGGCTGTTCGTAATGGCCATTCTCTCACCAGCAGGCGACCAGGGTGCAATCAGTGGCGTAGCAAGGTCAGGTGGTACCCGGTGCGGAAAATTTCTTGTCACCCCCGGCTTGACAAAATAGCAAAAATATGTGTTTAAAACACATATTTTTGCCATTTTGTCACCCCCCTCAGGGATGACACCCGGGGTGGCCCGCACCCACCGCACCCCCCTTCCTACGCCACTGAGTGCAATTGGATGTGCACCAAGCATGCATTCCCCTACCACAAATGTGCATGCAGGGTTTCACTGCACCACAATGTGTAGGGCTCATGGGGGTTCCTCCCAAAAAGGATCCTCATGGGCAAACTGTATGCCACTTTCAAGGTTATCAGTTATTGTGGCCCAAGAGTCCCTTTTTGCCACTGTGCCCACACCGCTATCATGGCACAGGAGCATTGGCAAAGCAGTTTCTTGATTTGCCTGGTGCCACACCTATATTTAAATGAGGAAACACCTGTTAATATTGTGAAAGCATGAAATGGTCATTACAGACAGCAGAATAATACAAGCCCCAGTAGCCCCAATATTGCAGGTGTGTCCACCCTTAAGGTGCTCCCATTCAAACTAATGCTTGTCCTTTTTTCATGGGATGCTATTGATTACAGAAGGGACTGCACAATATATTGTGGGTGATTCTTGATTTCCTCTCCATGAGATTTATGAATAATATAATGAACATTGTGGATGCTCTAACTTTAACTGGTACTAATACCAGTGTCGATATTAAAGGACTAGGAGACCAGTCTCTGTTAACTCCAACCTCATGCCCATGCTCACTACCATCACGTTGGAGCATTCTGCAAAGCACTTAAAGCATGCAAATCTAGCTTCCCTGCTGATCCCCCACATATACCGGCTGCCAATGCTGAGGTCATCAATCCTATTTTGAATCCTCTTTTAAATGACTGTTTGCATCAGTCGACTGTCCACAGCTGTTGGAAGAAGGCCAATCTGATTCCACTGCAAAACAAATCTTCGGCATACAAATCTAGCTTAGCCAAATATAGGCCTATTTTGCTGTCGCCAGCTTTCTCAAAAATTCTCGAGAAATTCATTAATGCCCAACTGAATCGCTACCTGGACTCAAATCAGTTGCTACATCCGTGACAATCAGGCTTTCGCCTGGGACATAGCACTGAATCTACTCTAGTAGAGGTCTCGGATGTTATCAAACTGGCCGTGGACCATGGGAAGCAAGTTGTCCTATTGTTATTAGATTTATCTGCGGCTTTTGATAAGGTTTCTCATCCTATCCTGTTACAACGCTTGCGAAATAGTGGAATAGATGGGGGTGCCTTTGCTTGATTGAATTCCTTTCTACCGAGCAGATGCCGATCAGTTTGGATGCCGCCATTTGCCTCTGACTCCAAAACATTCAAATTCGGTTCTCCCCAGGGCTCTGCATTAAGTCCAACATTGTTAAATGGTTATATGTCATCGTTGGCAGTCCTGGGGCAATCTTTTGGAGTTCAGGTTGTTTCATATGCTGATGACACACAGATTCTTTTAACCTGGGATGGTAACATCTCTACTGCCCAGAACAGATTTGAATCATGTCTGTCAGCTGTATTCCAGTGAATGGGATTGAGTAATCTCCAGTGCAACACTAGCAAAACAGAAATCCTGGTTTTCCGTTCCCTCATCCCTTTATGGGGTGGTGAAGTTTGGCCTATCTCTGCTCCTTCTCCAGTGACTCCTGCCACAGTAGTTCAGAATCTTGGGGTGAGGTTTGACAATAAATTGTCCTTCAACTTCCAGGTGGACAGCGTAGTTGGTACCTGTTTCGGACTTCTCATATCTCTGAGAATGTTTCTGTTTCTGCCCCCTCCCAGTGCCAGAATTTGGTAGTGAACACCCTCATAACCTCGCAGCTGCACTATGCCAGTGCTCTTTACTAGGGTTTCCCATTAAACTAACTTAAGAGACTCCAATTAGTACAGAACACCTCAGCTCAGCTTCTTGTATATATTCCAAAGAAAGATTCAATCCATTCGCATCTCAGGGAATTGGATTGGCTGCCAATTCGGGAGGGAGTGAAGTTTAAGGGCTTGGTGTTGGCCCACCAAGCTATCTATAGATCTGGTCCTGCTTATTTGACCAAAGACTTATACATTACCATCTGGCTAGAACTATGCGCTCCTCGGATGCATTGCCTAAAACTAAGAGGAAGAAACGGGGTGGTACCTCTTTCTCTGCGCTGCCTGATTCCAGCTGGATTGCCCTTCTTCTCTACCTGCATGCTACTAAGGATGATGGTTCCTTTAAGAGGAGTCTAAAAACCTGGCTGTTTAATGGCATCTTCTAATGTACTTATTGGGTCAATGGTTGACTAGCTTTCAGCAACAGAGCACTGTGAAGAGTAGCCGTGTGCTTTATAAATTCTATTTGATGGTTGATATTGGATAATTTCCCATATATATCCCCCTATTAAAAGAGCACCCCACAGGTGTGGGTGGGCCTACAGTCCTTAAAAGGAAAGATCCAAAAAAAGCAACCATGGAAAGCAGAGTAAAAAAGCTTGGAATTAGGTTGATGTTTGGGATATGGGTAGCTGCAGCATTTGAGCTCAAGGCCAGTCATCACCCATGGAATCCTACCAATCCTAAATATTTCTGAAAATTAGGCACCAGAGGAGTCCAGGGTTGTGTGCTTTGCATTAATGCTGCAAGTGTTCCTTACACAGAATGCCCTGCAAATTACTAAAAACTTAAATTCCAAAAACAGATTTTCCTCATAGTTCTGTGAAGGAAAGTTGCAGAATTTGTAAGGAAGAGCAACATTTCCAATAACCAGTGTTTTCACAATTATACTTTTAAAAATAGTGCCTTACATGTGTGGGTGGGCCTATCATAAGTGACAGGAATTGATCAAAACTCAGACCTTGTGAAGTCAAAGTAATGTCAATCTGTTGTTCAGATGGTCAATGTTTTGGCCAAATCTTGTCGTGTGCACTGGGCCGACCCACACTTGAGGTACTTTTTTTATCAGAAGCATTGAGAAATTGGATGGCAGAACTTTTGCCATTTGTCTGATGGTATGGCGTATTTGTCGCAGAAAAATGAAGAAATTATAATTGTTTAATCCATTCTTTGACATTTGCAGAGCATTATGAGTTATCAAACTAGGTGAGGTTCAAGCCTAACACATCACCCTGTATTTTCCAGAATCTCTAATTTTCAGAGATGTTTGGAATTGGTAAGTTTTCCCTTGTGCTGGCCAAACCCTGGCCCAAATACTTCAGTAATCCCCATCAAAACATTCCCTGGTGTCTAGCTTGTAGTTTCCTGATCAAACCCATTTATAACCTGCACATGATTGATATCACAGATATCACAAAACTCAGGAGGTCCAAGAAAATGTATATGTGGGTCAAGTCTTGGCAGAGTTCAATTCATGTGTGAGGAAGATTGAAGGCATTTACCATGTTCTGGGTACAAAATTGCTGAAAATCTGACATATGCCATATTCAGTGTATTATCCAAGCCTGCCAATCAGAAATGCTACCAAAACACAGGTATCTGAAAGCAGCATTTTGCTTTCAGTTGCATTGAAGTATTCCCAAATGCACTGCACCAAGATTATCACCTGTGGAAGCCCCAAGCCCATAAAAAAACAATACATGTCTGTCACCACCATGCTCAAAAGACCCAGAGGAATACAGATGGGGGCCAAGACTTAGCAGGGATATGTTACTACATGAGGGAAACTTAAGGGAATTATAATGTTTTGGAAAAAATACTAACATCTGACAAATGCCATGTCCAGTGTATTCTACTGGCCTGCCTGTCATGCAAGGGAGGTCTGGGACCCAGCAGTAGAAACCTTAGGATGTGTAGATTTTGAAAATATATGGTAGCGGTGGTTTCCATACAGCTCAGGGGTGATGCGTGTGAACAATGAACAGGGACCCTAATAAAGCATTTCATTTTCAGTTGCTTTCCCTCTAGATAACCCATGCATTTCTGGAACCCCACACTCAGGAGAGCCAGATGAGCACAGGTGGGGCTCAAGCCTAGGCAGGGATATGTCCCTGTTTGAGGGAGACTGGAGGGAATTAACATGTTTCTGAAAAGAATATTAATAATCTAACAAAGGTCAAGTTCTTCACATTCTAAGGCCAGGGAGATCTGGCACCCAGCGATAGAAACCTTTGGATGTGTAGAAGTCGAAAATATAATAGCTTTGGTCGGTTTCCATACAGCTCAAGCATGATACCTGTAACCAAAACTAAACTGGCATGTCATTTTCAATATTTCCTAAATCCTCTGCACCCAGCTTTTCACCTTTGGTCACCAGAAGTTCTTAGAAAAAACACACGTCTCCTGCATTATGTTTTAGAGCCATGGAGGGACACAGATGGGCATCAAGCTTTATCAAGAATACGTTCTTGTGTGAGGGAGATAGGAGAGAATTACAATGTTTTGGAAAACAATAACTAAAAATCAGGGTGGGCGGAATTTGCGTAGTCGCGTTACGCAAAGTTCCGCGAAACGGTAAAAAATCTCCGCGAGCACGCGGAATTCCGCGAGCATGCGGAATTGCTTGTTGCGCCCGTTCGCGATGCAGTTTTCCTGTTCGGGAACGCTGTTTACGTGTTCGCGGGGAAATATCTCGCGAACTTGCCAATGCGGTCGCCAATGGGCGCGGCCATCTTGTTTTTCACTTGTCCCGCCCGTTCGCGATGCTATTTCCTGTTCCGGGTTGCGTATTGCGTGCTACCGCCCGTTCGCGATGAGTATTTCGCAACGCTTTTTGCGTGCTCGGGGGGGAAATATTGCGTGAACTTGCCCATGCGGTCGCAATGGGCGCAGCTATCGTGTTTTTCACTCTATTGCTATGGTTCTGGGCCTGCTTTTCTATCCTCCCTCTATCTTTGCAATCCTTTGTTTCTGTACACCTTTTTTTAATCTTTTTTATTTATTATCTATCTCTCTATTTTCCTGATTCTATATTTTGAGTTTTTTTCTACTTTTTGTGACTTTTTCTACTACTTTTTCACTCTTTTTCTATAACTTGCTTTTTTTATTTCTTTTACTTACTTTTCTAATTCCTCCCTTTTGTTTTCGCCCCCCCCGAGTCCCAGAACCATGGCCAAGGGAGAGAGCAAGGGCAACATGGGCAAGGGCAAGGGCAAGGCTACTACTCGTAGCCGCAGCCGCGACCGCCTTCCCTGCGGAAGGCGGCGCCCACAAGGGGTGCAGGCTAGGGACATCTTTAGCGAGGCGGGGGTGGCCGCACTTGTTTTTTTTGTGCAGCGCCACCTCCCCTTAACCCTAGCAGCAGGCGGCAGGCCTGGGTCCGGGAATGGGCTCCGGGAGCGTCGTCAGCGGTGGGGAAAGGTGCGCTGGGCAGTGTTTCGCTGCTCTGGTGTCCGGCGCACCGATACCCAGCTGACGCACCGGTGGTCCGATATCCTGGACCGGGAGCAGGACCTGCTGGACCTGCTAGGAGTAGAGGTCCCGGGGCTTGGTGAGTAGCTATTTAATATTACTACTTTGTGTTCTTCTGCTCTGTGTTATATATTGCTATATATTGCTATATATTGTTATATATTGCGAATATATTTTTTTTCCGAACAGCAAGAATGCTGCTGCTTACATTGCAGGTAAATTACGTTTAAAAATCTTCTGTGATTGTTATGACACAGGTGCTCGGCGCTACTAATCTTACTTGTTTGCAACTTTGCGCTCGCTTGGCCTGATTATGTAAGAGTTTACTTTAGAGAACTTAAGTTAGGTAATGCTAGAGAGACTCTAGTCCTTCCTAAGAAGAGATAGTGGTGGATTGATAGGTTTAGCTACTTATTAGTAGGTAATTTTTTTAGTGGTCTGCGTGACGCATCCTCTGTCACGTCACGTGCTGCTGAGTGGTGCTTACCCCAGTCCTTAGTAGAACCTTTCGGTAGTTTGTTTAGTGAGTGGTAATAGGCTTATCACTAGCAGAACATCAGCAGCAACCAACCAACAATTTGGTGTATGCAAAAATGTATGCATGTGTCCTCCATCTATGCATTTTTGAGGACTAAAATAAATGGAAATGCAGACTTAGTGAACAATTGGCCCGTCTGGAATAGGTGGGCTAGGTCAGGTGGTACTTAGGCTTAGTTAATATTCTGGAATTAGAATGGAACACTGGATTAGTGTTCATAAATAATAACAAGACGGTCCGTGAATCCCGCAATACTAGTCGACCAGATTAGATAGGTCAATTTTATTGCAATTGTTGTTTCCATAAATGTTTTTTGAGCGTTTTTAAAATATTTTATTTGTTTCACACCAATCATCCATGTTTGTCTCTTTCTTTCTTACATCTTTCATGATCAGCTCCCAGGGGCAAGAAGACGGGGTCGTCGGAGTCGGCGGGAGCAGCTGATGGCCAGGACCGCTCCTCTACCGAGGGCTCTGCTGCTGGCCCCAGTAAGTTTTCCTGTTGTTAATATTAATAATTATACTTCCCTATCTTTTACTGCACCTTATTTTTTCCGAACCGTTTCCTAATTCTATTTTTTACAAAATCTTCTTCGATCTAGACTATCTGTTTCTAAATTCTTGTTATCCCTGCTGCCTCTGCTATGACTCTCTGTACTACTATTAGTCTTTCTGTAGCTAAGCTTGCCCAGTTGGCCACTCTTTATTTAAAAGGTTTTAAATAAAACTCAGATTCACCAATAGCTCTAGCCACTGAGTCAAGTCCTTTGGGTTGTCCTCTTCTAGTCTTCTTAATCTTGAGGCTTTTCGACAATTCCCACCAACAAAATGCCCAACCAGATATTGTACTATTTTTGATAGGATAGGACATACTGTTGTAGGGATTCTGCACATACAGAACTATGCACAAGAAAATAGGACGTTGGTGATGGGAGGTTGGACCTTCCTCACACCTCAGAACCCACAATCCCCTGACCGACTAGCTATAGTGTGTCATTAGCTCCCCGAAGCCCCCGAAGATACCCAATGATTTGACAACCCAGAACATAACACTCCTGACCTCTCAGAGTCGCGGAAGCAATGCACACCCTTTCGCTCACTCACTCGTGTAAGTCCACACCAAATACCACAGAGTCTATGTAAGTTCAAATGGTTTATTTACAATTAACAAGCTCTGTACGTTGTTCTATAATGCAGTATACAAGCCAGCACCAACAGCAAAATGCATAAGATTAAAACAATAAACATTGTTACAACTACAAGTCCATAGAAGACAAAAGGGGAAATCATGATAACTGAACAGTGGTGGAAGAACCACCCTCCCGTTGGTAGGAATATAGTTTATATAAAATTATAAATGAAGATCTCTGAGCGAATTCTGGGGGACCCCTCACCTTAGAACCTATAAGTACTGGTTACATCATAAGCTCTGCAAAGCTCTGGTTCGTAGAAGGGAATCTTCCGCCTGTTATGAGAAAAATGGTGCGCGTTAGTATAATGCAAGCATTTCTCAGTCGTGGCAAAAAGTGTAGCATGTTATGGCTAAGCAATACGGACTGACCAGAACTCCTTAACAAAGTGGCTTGTTTTTCGACCTTGTACGCAGCGCTCAGACAGTAGCAGTATGAGCTCATGTGGGCTCAAAGGCGTCTTACACAACAAGCTGCGAGGTAACGTGCGCAAAAATAAAAGACACAAAGCTAAAATGGTTGCATGGCTCAGGCTAACTTAGCAAAGACTAGAATGACCTTAGGGACCATATAACACTACTAGTGTCTACTCTACTCTGGTACCCGATTTGTACTAGTGATGTATGTTGTATATGTATGTATTAACTTTTTTCAATCTTGCTAGTGAAAAAGAATAAATAGGGGGAGGTGTATATGGCATCTAAAAAATGTGTAATGTTTTTTCTAGGCGTACTACCGACCACCAGTGCCGGGGCCAGTGGCGATGGCGACGTGGCCATTTCGGAGGGAGCAGGAGATGCGGCAGCTGCAGGAGCTACAGGGGGTGAGCCAGCAGCAGTGGCGGGCGGTGGTAAGTTATATTCCTTACTTATTGACATTACACTCGCTGCAAGGGTGTACACTGTACTGTTGAGACTTAGTAAGTAAGAAGTTGTTGTGAACAACGGTTGAAGAAGACACCCTTTACTTAGCATTAGCAATAGCATTAGCGGCGGGAGTTGAGTAACCAATGGCCTCTTCTATCTGACTTCAACTCAGCTGTGAAAGTTTTATGGAGAAGACTAAAAGTCAGATCACATGACCTTGATGGATGTGTTGAACGAAAAGGGAAAGAAGGGTGGAAGGAGGAAGGACGGGCGAGATGTAATATTTATTTATGACTGGCAGAGAAGGATACGTGGGATGCATGCATAAATGGCTGATAGGAATCAGATGCATGGGTGGTTGAAGGATGGGTGCAAGGTGAAAGAAAAGATGCCTGCCTGGGTGGGTGAAACTGTATGGGTGGATAGCAAGAATCCTCATTGGTGTTTGGGTCAAACTCAAAGCCAAGGCAAGCAAGGAAGGAAGGACGCATGGGTGGTGGTTTAAAAAAAAGAATAAATGTTTGTTGTTGGTGAAACAAACTAAGGTTTGTTGAGAGATTAAGAAGAATGATAGACGTTTACTTCGAATGGATGGATGCCTGGATGGTATTCATCATAGATAGCATAGGTGGAGACTGTCACTGGATGAAGAGTCTTTGTTTGAAGAGAATGTACACTAAACCGCGCCAGAGTAGCAAAGCCAAGGAGAATATGAGTTGTATTTTCAGAATACTCCCTTGACTCACAGTAGTTTGCAAGCACAGCATATATATTGTGTATGTATGTAGTTATCAAGCACCTTCCTCCGACTCCGAGGACCACTCGCTACCTATGTTAATTTATTTTCGACTGTGTCAGCCAGCCTGCCATGGGTGGCCTATCGGCTGGTTACACAATCAAAACAAAGTACCTCATGTCGTCCCATATATAAGCAATGATCATTGGATCAGATATCATCTGCCTTTTTGTAGTAGTCAGGGCAGGGTGAAAGTGAAATTGAGCAGTTGCCCTTGATGTAACAGAGTATGGCCAGTGCCACCCGTAATCGAAAAATACGAGCATCCCCACCTGCAGACAGTAGTAAATAAAACTAACGTGAGTCTGCGTCATGACTCGAGTATGTTCGTCTTGGGCGCAAGCTGACTGAGCTGGCATGCCGGCAACAAGAAGGTTACATAATTTCGCTAAACAAGAGAGCAGAAGAAGTCTGGTGTACTGTGTACTCGAGTCCATAGTGCTAGTATAATGCCTGAAACTCCCACAAATGTTAGAGGCCTAGGAAGTGGGAGGATAGATACATACCACAAATGTTATGTACTGTGCTTGCTAGTGCTACTGTGCCACTATGTGTTGAATTAATTTTGTGTTACTGTTTTGCTAAGAGTATTGGTTACAATAGTCTTTTTTTCTTTCTTGATATAGCTCCTCCTTCCCAAGCAAAACCAACCAGGAAAGAGTTGGCAGCCATGGCCAGGCGCCGGAAGCTGGAGGCCATCTGCCAAGAATACCGGTGGCTGGTGGTTCTGGCAGAGGAGGAGGAGGCGGCAGCAGCTGCAGCCTCCTCCAATGCCCCGGGCCCCAGCCAGGCCCCTCCAGTGGTACGTTTAGAGAAAACAATGGTTCAGGGTTGGCCTTAATGGGTCCAGAACAAGAGAGTAAAATCCCGAAGGGAACAGTGGGGATTCAATTTATACTGGACATTTAATCGTCATGGGAGCAGAAGGTAGGGAAACATATATAGTATAAAATAAACGATTTATTTTACACAAGTATGAATTTTATACTTAAAGTAATAGTCAGGTGCTCACATAAAGTGAAGGTGCGTAATGTGACAAAGTGAAAGTGAACTAAAAGCATAACATCACTATGACAACAAAATTGGAACTCCACATGAGTATATACAATGGGAGGGGTTCCTGTTGTAAGGGTCGACGGCGTTTCGATCTTTTAAGTACTTAAGATCATCTTCAGGACATGTAGTGAGCAGTCTGAAACTAAATCGGAACAAAGCATAATTACAATATGTCCCTACATAAGGACCAGTTGTAGTGAGTAAGTGCTCCCAGTGTTTCTTCGGTAAATACAATTACAGCGCAACCTCTTTGTTAAATTGAGGTAAGGTGAGTACAATTAATATAACAACATGAGAGACCATTGAAGGGTGGTGCGCGCGGGGCACCAAGTTAACTGTGGGGGGTTGAATTAATGAGCGTGAAGGAGCATCATGCATATGAGCTCACAATAGCGAACTTACTCTCAATAGGGTGTCACTATCCAGGAATAGAGGTAGCCACTATCGGAATGCAGGCGCGCCTCTTACGTGGGGAGGCTGTTTTGACCTAGTATCAGGGGAATAGAGCATTAGTAAGTATCCGCGTTGTGTCAGGGAAGATGTAAGCAGTGGGACAAAGCTGAAGTACTATGGAAGAAGCTGATGGTTAGAGGTTACCCCAGACGGCTGGTCAAACGCGCCATGAAAAGGGCCTGGTACTCTCACCGTGAACACCTGCTCCAAACACGAGAGAAAACACCTCTATCCAGAATCACATGTGTCACCACATTCAGCTCAGTGAGTAACAGACTAACCAAACTTGTAAAAAAACATTGGTCCGTTCTAGACCCACTAGAGTTTACAACAGGATCTCCCCTTTTCTCATTTAAACGTGGCCGCAATATAAAGGACCACCTAGTGATGGCACACACACCCACTAAAAAGGACAACTCTATCCATTCATATTTCAACTTACCGCCGATAGTGGGTCACTACAAGTGTAATCACTGCATGGCATGCGATTCTACAATAAACACCAAAGTTTTTGAATATGATAATTGTAAGCACGTATTGAAAGCCTTTAGTAACTGCAATTCCCAAAATGTCATTTATTGTATTGAATGCCCATGCAAATTGCGTTACATTGGCCAAACAACACAGAAGGTCAAGGCCCGGATCTCCCAACATAAGAGCAGGATCCGCTGCAAAGTCCTCACCGCACCATTAGTGGAACATTTTTTGAAACAAGGTCACTCTGAAAATGACATCACCTGGCAGGTGATAGACAGCCTCCAGATAAACGCGAGGGGAGGTAATCAACAATCAACCCTCAACCGGCTGGAGTGTAAATGGATTTTTAATTGCAGGACTATCGAGAACGGACTAAACTCTTTTGATGAATGGAACGCTTGTACATAAGACCCTGACGTTTACACGGTCCTGTAAATCAGACTCTGTGTTCACCTGCTCTACTCAGCCCCCCCCCCGTTTTATCCACGATGTTCGGATGTGTATTTGTTGCTGTATTCATACTTATTTATTTTGCTTGTGTTAATATGATCGCACTGTTCAGCTTCACAATGCCCAAAAATGCCGCTCTCTATACCTTTTACTGTCAATTGATGTCACTGACAGATACATCCACTACCGAGTGCACTCAATAATCACTAGCATGTATATATTGCTGTGTTTATATTTGTTTATTATAGCCTGTGCTAATATGAACGCACGGTATAGTTGTACAATGCCGAAAAATGCCCTCACTGCCAATTGAAGTCACTGGCTGATACATCAATTACCGAGCATATTAAGTATTTTTAATCGGTAGCGTCCCCCAACACGCATGCGCCCTTGACAGAGCCACAATGAACAATCAGTGACCTCTCTACTTACTTCCCTAGCGCTAGCAGGACCACTCCACAAGACGCATGCGCAACCCTTCTCTGCTAACAATTATGCACTGTCATCGCGTGACAAACACTACTTGAACCACGCCCTTCAGCTTCCTGTTCCGTCGCTATAGGTGCATCGATTGCAGCGCGCCGGCCGGGATGGTGTTTGACTCGCCTCCGGTACTTTGATTCAGTAAGTACCTCCGGGCTCTCCCTCGCTTTTCCTAACTTGGTGTAATATATTTAGACTACGTATCAGATTATGACTCCTTGGTTTGATCTTAAGTACTTAAAAGATCGAAACGCCGTCGACCCTTACAATAGGAACCCCTCCCATTGTATATACTCATGTGGAGTTCCAATTTTGTTGTCAATGTGATGTTATGCTTTTAGTTCACTTTCACTTTGTCACATTACGCACCTTCACTTTATGTGAGCACCTGACTATTACTTTAAGTATAAAATTCATACTTGTGTAAAATAAATCGTTTATTTTATACTATATATGTTTCCCTACCTTCTGCTCCCATGACGATTAAATGTCCAGTATAAATTGAATCCCCACTGTTCCCTTCGGGATTTTACTCTCTTGTTCTGGACCCATTAAGGCCAACCCTGAACCATTGTTTTCTCTAAACGTACCACTGGAGGGCCTGGCTGGGGCCCGGGGCATTGGAGGAGGCTGCAGCTGCTGCCGCTCCTCCTCCTCTGCCAGAACCACCAGCCACCGGTATTCTTGGCAGATGGCCTCCAGCTTCCGGCGCCTGGCCATGGCTGCCAACTCTTTCCTGGTTGGTTTTGCTTGGGAAGGAGGAGCTATATCAAGAAAGAAAAAGACTATTGTAACCAATACTCTTAGCAAAACAGTAACACAAAATTAATTCAACACATAGTGGCACAGTAGCACTAGCAAGCACAGTACATAACATTTGTGGTATGTATCTATCCTCCCACTTCCTAGGCCTCTAACATTTGTGGGAGTTTCAGGCATTATACTAGCACTATGGACTCGAGTACACAGTACACCAGACTTCTTCTTTACTCTCTTGTTCTGGACCCATTAAGGCCAACCCTGAACCATTGTTTTCTCTAAACATACACTAACCCCAGGATCATATTTCGGGGTACCCTTGTTCTCCCATACTACCCTCCAGTGGTACGGCACCACGGTCAGGCAGCCGCCCGCCGCCGCACTTCAACATCCAGCACTGCTGCCCCACCCTTTGGATGCAACTGCAGGGCTTATGCGCGCCACATGCTCCTCCGAAATGTGCGTCTAGAGGAGCAGTTAGAGGAGCTTAAGAAGAAGATCAAGGTCCTGGAGATGGAGATCAGAAGAGCCCGCCGATAACTTTAAGACCCTGTTGGATTGCCCCTTTTTTAATCCTTTTTTTGGTGGGTGGGATTTGGGGGTTGGGGTTTATTATTATGGACATTTTGGACATTGGTTGGACTTTCTCGTTTTGGACATTGGTTGGGGTTTGGGAGAGGGGTGGGTTGGGTGTTGTGGGATTTTTTACATAGTTTATTTTTGTTAGGGTATTTTTGTTAGGGTATTAAATTATATTTATACTTAAACATAGCATATGTTGTTAATGTTTTGTGGGGGGGGGTTACTGTTTTACATCACATGGTTTCCTTGCTGCTGCAGGGCCGCAGCCAGTGTTTGATTTAAATAATCTGCCGATTTTGTAACACACAAACAGATAGATGCGGTACCCCTCACTGAGTGACTTGTCCTACTAGTACTGTCAGTCTCTCCTCCTAGTCCATTATTACACCTCCGCCAAACTTCTTATCTTACCTGTGATTGATGTTTAAGTTAGGCACAGCGATGGCTGCATGGCGATGATGGTTTGGTTTCCCAACAGAATGGAGATGCCATGGTTGTGGTGGTAGTAGTAGACACTGGCAGTAGCATTTGCAAAAAAAGAAAATGAGACAGTCAGTCGCCTGAGAGAGACTCTGGGAGGAGTAGTAGAACGAAGTAAATAAAACATAATGGTGGCGGGGATAGCCTAGTACAACAAGTTACAAACTGTAGTTGTGTCGAGTCACTCGACACAAGCGTAACCTTTAGTGCTGTGTAGGAGGATGTTGATGAATCCAATCGATGCCGGAAATTAATTATGATGGATTAGGTTCCTTTGGAAAAAAAAATTGACTTGCAAATATACTGAGCATGGGTGGGAAAGCAGAAGAAGATCCTCGCCCTGCCTTGAAATTGAATTAGTGTTGCTTTCACCACATCCGCCCCAGCAAGCGTGTGATCAATTATTGGTGTACAATTAATTTAGTCACACCTCAATATAAATCACACAGCCCGGGGGAAGAGGGTTAGGGTTTGATGAATGGTTGGGAAGGGGTGTTGGGGAAAGGTTTGACAAAGAAAAACACTACGCATGGACAAACAACAAAACACAATCTTGGCAGACGACCATATCCATAAATCTGTTAAGGGAGAAAAAGGAAATGCATGCATGATGATGATAACTTGATGGTTAATGATAAGTAGTACTTACTAACTACTACTAGACAATTAGACAGTACAGGGCAGCAGTATATTATGCAATTTGCCTTGCCTGTCTGCCCTCAGAGAGACCCAAATTACATACAGTTTCTGTTCTGTTGTACCGGGCTTACTTTTAAAGATAGCAGAGAAAATTTAAAAATAGCTGTAGGGATGAATTATAAGCAGAGAGCAAACATAATAACAACAACACACAGTCGTAATGATTGAAGATAAAAAATGAATCAAATTATTTAAAAGATGATGAATGTTGATACTGTTACTGTATGTTATCCTGGTCAAATTGGGGAGTTGCATCTCGGCATTCCTCTTGGTCCTCCCTCCCATGGACACTTCGTCCATCAATCTTGGGTGCCGCCACTGCCTGCCTGGCGGATGCGGATTGGTAAGGTAAGTGTGAGTTGTTTTTCCCAGTATAGCACAGGGTAAGGGCCGGCCTGTAATTGTAGATGGAAAAACAAAAGGAATATAGAAAAATCAAGGAGAAAAAAAATGCATAAATTACGGTGGAGTGCAACAAGAACACTTTCAGAGGCGGCATGGATACATCATGTCTACTTTGTTTCCAGCATTAACCTACAACAACAACAGGACAGAGCAGGCCCACGGCACCCGCCGTGACCCAGCCTCCATTTAGCTTACATTTTGACAGAGGCAGACAAAGCACATATACAGTAACATAGCATTTTCCAAATTAAGTGACTAAATCAATGCACCGCTGTCAGTCATACCACTACACTCGACTCCACCACTACACAGACATGTAGGTCTGCTCTGGTTGTTGTTGACTTGTTTATGTTTACCTTTTATGCCACTCATGAAACGCCCTGACTTATTCCATCAATCATCTCCGATCCTACTGAGTGACTGCGAAGATATTATGTCACTGTGGTCATCATCATGGTGTTGTCCAACTCAGTGTGCAGTGTACAGAGTGAGTCCACATTCCATATTCAAAATGCAATGGATCTGCCTGCAGTAGAAGTACAATTTTGTTATTAAAAAACAAGAAGGGAAACATTGACTTGAGCTACTTTTAGTGTGTAGATTAAATAATAGTACACAATGAATTCACTTCATGCACAACAAACAACAACAACACAAACACCAATCACTCAGTCAGCGTCCAATGCATGCCATCATTCATTACCTGTTCCTTCTCATCTTAAGTTAAGGGGCAGTCTCTCTCGGCTCGGAAAGGAGGATAGCTATAGTAGTCATCATGTTCCACTTCTTTTGGAGGGACTCAACGAGGCAGCATTTTCTTTTTTCTTCTATTATTCTACATCCAATCATCATCTGGCTTGAGGGAAATGGATTTAGGGTGAGTCAGGAGGATGGAGGAGCAGGACTCGGAGGAGTGGACTTCAGTTAAATGCAGACAGCTGCAACTCCAATATGGCAATAAAAAGACTAGAAGACGGTGGTGATGGATTTGTTGTGATTCGAAGTTTCGAACCAGAAAGACAGACACACACAAATAAAAGTAAATAAGGAAGGAAGAAAGTAAGAAGTTCAAGCCTAGTTGTCAGAGAAGTATAGCTTGTCCTCAAACTCTGGGGGTTCAACCAGAAGTAGGAAATCATCTAACACACTACTTCCGTCACCTAAGTCGCTGTCCTCATCTTCCTGCGTTGATTCATGTATTGTGTAATTCGGTGGTATAAAGTGCTGATTCATTTTGATCATGGTTAACCTCTCCACGTTTTTTTGGGCGAGAGACTGGTCCTTTTCACTGTTACAATGGCACCAGCAGCACTGAAAACACGTTCAGAAGAGACACTTGCGACAGGGCAAGCCAGATAGTTTATCGCCAGCCTGCTGAGCACTGGCCATTGGCCCCTTTTCCCATACCAATACCGCAATGGGTTTTGATCAATGTAGACCTCTGTTAGGTCATCCAGATAGGCCTGGATCATCCGCTCAATGTTCAGGGGTGCTACACTTTGCTTGGCCTCTTTTGTCTTTGCATCAGCACTGAACCTAGCAAGCCCTTGCTGTAAATACCAATCCTGTGCCGATTTTACTGCGGCTGATGATCCGGTTCTTGCTGTTGTTGATAGTGTTGGTGACCGCTCTGAGCCAAACGCACTGCCCTCAGGCTCTGAAGTGGAACTTGACGCCGGATGCCCTGCTGCAGTACTTGTTGTGGGTTTGAGTAGCGGGCCTTTAATTACCAGCCGTTCATTTTCAAAGTCACTGGCTGCCTCAGCTATCCAAGTTTTGTACCGGGCAACCTCCAGTTCTGAAAAAGGAATTAATGTCTTACTGTTCAGTGCCGATTTGTACCGTGGATCCAGAATTGTGGCACAAATGTAATGTTTTTCTGACACAATCTTAGTTTGCACCCTTGTATTTTCAGCTAAGCGATGGGATAAGCTCTCCACCAACTCATATGCTTCATTTTTTTCCTCCACACCTATGTACACTTCAGACACCTCCTTCAGCTGTTGCTCTAGCATGTGCAACAATGGGATAGCTTGGCCAATAGTACAGTCCTCCTTGCTGACTTCACGTGTGAAGACCTCGAAAGGAAGAAGCATCTCGGTCAGGCATTTAACTAGGCACCATTGGTCCATCTGAAGGGTCATGCCTTTCACAGTAGCATCCCCTCTTTGCATGACATATTCATTTATTGGTCTGTACTGCTCAAACAGACGGTCAAGCATGTAATAAGTTGAGTTCCAACGTGTTGCCACCTCCTGGATGAGTGCTTTGACTGGCATTCTATAGTCACGTTGAATGATCCTCAGCTGCTTCCGGGCTTTAAAAGAATGGCTGAAATGTGTGCATATTCTTCGGCAGGTGGTCAGTAAGTTGCTGACTATGGCTTCTTTTTTCAGAAAGTCTTGAACAATAATGTTAATGCAGTGCGCCAAACACGGGACCCTGAAATAGGCACCATCCTCCATGGCCTTAAGTGCATTACTGCCATTATCCGTGGCAACAAAACCAATGTTAAGCCCTCTTGGGTGCAGCCATTCAAAGACCTTGCTGTTAAACTCTTCCAAAATGTTTGCAGCAGTATGAGATTTCTCCATGGCGAACACGGCTACAGTTGCATGTTTCCGAGTAGCATTACAAATCTCAGCAGTGTCAACAGCACCTGCTTCAGATATCTTTTCTCTAACCCCCCACAAAAGAGATCCAGTGTGCAGTGATGCACATGTAATCAGTGGCTTGGCAACTGGTCTACATGTCTGTTGTCAGGTGGATATTGTGAACAGCACTCTGCTGCAAAGCTTGTCCAAGCAATTCCAGCACATCGTGATGTAGTGCTGGAACAGCAACTCTGGCGAAATAGGACTGGCTGGGAACCTTCCATTTAGGGCAGATGGCTGACACAAATTCAAGGAAACCCACCCCTTCCACAAAAGAAGAAGGGAGAAGGTCCTGCGCTAACATTTTAGCCAGCTTCGCATTGTACAAACGTGCCGTTGGGTGGTTGCGTTCGTACTGCCCCTCCGACCTAAGCATGCTGTCAATGGTAGGCTGGATTATTTTCCTTTGTGGTGCAGCTTTCTTCTTGAACCCAGTTAGGCTCAACGACGCACTTTTTTTCATTGCAGTACTCTGTTGCCTTGGTGTTTCAGTCTGACTCTGAGTCTGACTCTACTTACTACGGTGCCACTGAGATGTTGCTGAGGATGTGGGCGGTACCACTACACTGCTGGGGACAGGGCTAGAAATGTCTCCCTCTTGTTCACCTTCCACCGCGATCATATCTTCTTCTACTTCTTCATCCGCACCAACAGCAATGGGTGCAGTTTTACTTTTTTGTACGCGAAGTAGGTGAGCCTCCCACTGGATCATGTGGTGTTTTTTTAGATGATTTGTTTGGCCTCCGGTAACATAGTTTGTACCAAGCTTACCCCGCCTAACAGAGTGTCGACAAATTGAGCATATAGCAACGTTCTCCTCCTTACTGCTAACCGAAAAGAAGTCCCAAACTGGGGAGCTGAACTTTCTGGCGCTGCTGGAGGTGCCACTTTCAATGCCAGATGAACTGGCATTGAAAGTGGCACCTCCAGTGGAATTTGACTCTGTGCACTTACAGTACCACTACCTACTCAGGTGGTGGTTGAGCTGGATGTAGGTCCCTGCCGGGCCTTAGCAAATGCAAATATGGAAGCTGGAGGTGGTGTTACCTGTCTTGATGGTATCCGTGCTACATCCCTCGCATCGATTTGGGATAGGGTAATAATGTTGGTCTCCATCTCCACTGGGCCGGGAGTGATGTTCATGATGACTGGCTCGTCATCATCATCCCCCTCTTCTACATCTACCTCCATAACTCTAAGGCTTTCTGGAACCTTCCTTTTCCCTAGCCTTGTCTTGTGGCGTGCATCACTCTCAGACTGAGCTGGTGGCTTCCAAGTGGCATCTAGATCATCAGAAGCGGGGCTTGAAGAAGAAGTTGATGGACTAACCCTCCTTTTCCTTGCTGGGGATCTGGAAGACAATGGATCTTCTGAAAGAGTGGCTTGCTCCTCTTCGTCTGCAGGAAGCTCGATTTCCTGAACTGCCCCTACTTCAGGAGGAACAACTACTATTGTGGGCTGTTGTTGCGGCTGTTGTTGCGGCTATTGTTGAGGCTGTTGTTCCGGCTGTTGTTGCGGCTGTTGTTGCGGCTGTTGTTCCGGCTGTTGTTGCCGACTTATCTGCTGAGTTTCCGCCTGCGTTGATTGGGTACTACTTTGCGATAATGACATTTCAACATCACTGCTCGTTAGTAGACTGGCTACCTCTGCGACACTCATGGGCTTGGGCCTAGGTTGGTGGGGTGGGCCCGCTGATGCGGAGGTGCTGCTCCCAGCTTGGTCCCCGGACACCGCTGATGCAGGCGTAATTTTTTGTTTCCCAAAAAACATATTGGCCGGCACACCAGTCTTGGTAAGTGGCAGTGCCACTTCCTTCTTCTGTTCCTTCTTCTCACTGGCAACTTTCTTGGTACTGGAGGACCTGGTACCTTTCTTTGGGGCCATCTTCTTCCTTCTGATGTCAGCAGGACGCAGGTGCACAAGTTGCAGAGATGTCTGTGGTCACACGTGGACGTGACGTGGTGCGCAGCAGGACTTCTGTCTGGCAGTACAACGGACGATGATTAGGCCTGGGCGGTAAATTCCGTTCCGCTCGCGGAATTTGCGGAATTTGGGTCATTTCGCGTTCCGCGGAGATTGCGGAATTGCCAAAAATTCCGCGATCTGCGGCTTCGCGGAGTTTTTTGCTTGTTCGCGCTTTCAAAATGCGTGTTAGCGAGATATTTGTCCCCGAGCACGCAAACAACGTTCGCGAACAGGAAAAAAGCATCGCGAACAGGCGGAACAAGCAATTCCGCGTGTTTGCGGAACTTTTGCTTGCTCGCGGAGATTTTTTACCGTTTCGCGGAACTTTGCGTAGTGCGACTACGCAAATTCCGCCCACCCCTAGTGATGATGACACCTCCTCCTCTGTCTTTTTGTGCGCCTAAAAGCAAAGAAGCCAGGAGAAGAACATCAGTGAAATGTTGCATTTGTTGTTGTGGTTCAATTACTACTAGTACAAACAAACAAATATAATATATAACTTAGTGTGTGGTGGTCACACTTGTTAGTGTTATATTATTAAATTTTATTAACTCAGTTTAAGTTATAAAAAAAAAAAACATAACAGTGTAGCCATTTGTGAGACTTTGACAACAAGGGCTTTCATGGTATACTGTGTACACTCGGGAAGGATAGGAAAGAAGAAGAACAAAAACAAAAATACAAATGTAATGGAAGTGGAACCTGTTTGGCATTAAATTATTTGCTCATCACGTCATTCAGGGAGCTGCAGCTGGCAAAGGGGATGGATGGAAGCAGTAAGCCAAGAGGAACATAGGAAAGACATGCAGGCATATATGGCAAATGCAGCACACTACTAAACTACCACCACAAAATGGCCACCAGCCACATGGACACTCACAGTCACAAGCAACAAGCAGGAGGCCTGGAAAACAATGAACTGAAACAGGCCTATAATAGCCAGGCAAAGGAGGCATGCTAAACAACACAGCTTTAATGCAATAAAATGCAAAAACAAAAATCCATAGGGCTAAACAAGGTATGCAAGATACACAACAAACACACCACACACACACACAACAAAGGCATTTATTCAACACACACCAAAAAAGTGAAATACCCCCAAAAAACACATTTTGCAATTCAATCCAATGCCATCCATGCCCTAAATGATGTTTAAATTCAACAGAACACACAGAAACAGTTGTTTCATGCACCCATGACTACCTCTGAGCTTACTGGATGAAAGGCCTATTGTCAGACTCGGCCACAAGCTTGCAGGCCTATGGCAAAAGCATACTACCTGGCTTCAAAATGGCCACCAGCCACATGGCCAGGCCAACAACAACAAGAAAGGGAAGACAGACAATGCAGGCCTATGGCAAAAGCACACTGCCTGGCTTCAAAATGGCCGCCAGCCACATGGACAGGCCCACAACAACAAGAAGCCTAGGCCAAAAAGGAACAATGGAAACACATGCAGGCCTATATGGCAAAAGCAGCACACTTATAACTACCACCAGAAATGGCCACAAGTCACATGGACACTCACAGTCACAAGCAACAAGCAGGAGGCCTGGAAAACAATGAACTGAAACATGCCTATAATAGCCAGGCAAAGGAGGCATGCTAAACAACACAGCTTTAATGCAATAAAATGCAAAAACGAAAATCCACAGGGCTAAACAAGGTGTGCAAGGTACACAACACACCACACACACACAACAAAGGCATTTATTTAACACACACCCAAAAACTGAAATACCCCAAAAAATACACATTTTGCAATTCAATCCAATGCCATCCATGCCCTAAATGATGTTTAAAATAAATTCAACACACACCAAAGGAACAGTTGTTTCATCATGCACCCATGACTAGCTCTGGGCCTACTGGCTACCCACAATAATCTTTTTTTTTAAATGATGAAAAGTACAAAAATTGTAGTTGCAGCAACTGCAATGCCCCAATCAAACAAACAACAACACCAACTTACTTGTAAAATCTCAAATCCAAAAGTCCTGAAATCCAATGATATATGATGCAGCAGACACAAAGAGTGATCCTTCTAGCTCAAAATCCAAATGAAAAATGAACAGGAGATGGACAAAGCACTGGGAGGAGCCTGCTGGACAGGAACAGGAAGTTGGAGACTCTGTGGCACTTCCATCCTCTCCAAAAAAAAAGTTTAAAAAGGACTCCTTGCACAAAAAAGTACATCCAAATGTCAATCTGAGGAGTTTTTTTCATCCAAATCATCACTTTAGAGAAGGTTTTATGCTGCTCGAGATATTCTTCTTCTCCAGTTTGCAAATTTTGCGTGTTCGGCATCGCGAGCTTCACCAAACTTCCGCCGGATGTCCGATGGCGCATCCGAATGACGTGTTCGCGATCGCACACTCTCGCAGTGTCCGATGGCGCGGCGAATGACGTGTTCGCGATCGCACACTTTCGCGGGATCACGCGGCCGGCTACCAAAATCTCGTGGCACACACGAATGGATAGGAAAACTCGTCGGCGAACGCAGGGATCCCGGTAAGTCGCTACCGCGCGCGTGAAAATGCATTTTTAAAGCACAAACAAGGAAAAAATTCCGCTATGCCACGCATCGCGGAATTTTCGGTAATTCCGCGTTCTCCGCGGAACGCGGAATTGCCAAATATCCGCAAATTCCGCGAGTGGAGCGGATTTTACCGCCCAGGCCTAAAAATCATACTAAAGTCCTGATCAGCAGGGGTTTCCAGCTAAGCACACAGGGCAACGAGGTCTAGCTTGCACCTCTAGATTCCTTGGAAAATATATAGTTTTTGTACATTCTGTACAGGCCTGAGAGTAATATCCGTCATCAAATAAACAGTGCACAATAAACACTGATTCTAACACAATTCAGTGATCTGTGCAACTAATACTTAAATGACTAGGAGCCCAATGTACTAAGAAATAAATCATAAAAAAAGTGGTTGCAAATTGTGCTTTCTGCAAACTTTTTCTGATTTTGCGATGCAACCCTTGTATTAACAGATCTCAATAAAAAATCTCCAGTCAGAGGAGGTTGCAGAACAATCTGCCTAATGAATGTCAATTAGGCAGGGAACTATTTGTGAACCTATGTGACTGGCCACAAACACAGGGATGGGGGCCTGAAAGGAAAAGCACACCACCATCCCTGTGTGTGTATTCTCAAATGGGAACCTTTTTTTAAAGCAGCCCATGTTCCTCAAAGAAATCACTGCTGCTTTGAAATTTGTGTTTTCCATTTGAGAGAACAAAGGGTGGGCATGGGCAGTTGGTTCATGAGGATGGGCAGTTGAGTTATTTTCCCACCACAACATCTGTATCTCAGACTGAAAAGAGGGTGTAATGGCTGTAGGGAGGGATCGTTAGATCCTGTTCAGGGAACCACAGGGCAAGTAGGGGCAACTTGCTGGCATCAGCATTTGGGGCTGGGGTTATTTGCATATAATGTCTCAGGACCCATCCTACTATAGCTCTGCAGACTGGGCAAGTACATCCCCTTCAGCCCTTTACTCTCAGTGGGAGTGATGGCAAACAGTCATAGATTTCTCAGCACTCAACAAACACCCAACAGCTAAATAACTTGATGGTCTAGCTCAGAGCTTATCTTTATAAAAGTTAAGTACATAAAAACATAACACTTCACACTACAAAAAGCTCAGGCACTCCGGGCCTGATTCACAAATGTAAACTTACACTTTTGTGTAAGTTTACGATTGTTTGATATTCACAAAGGGATTTACGAGTAGTATCTTTATATAAGTGTGAGTTTCCACACATAAAAAGATGTCTTTTATGTGTGGAGAGTCTGCACTACTCGTAAATCCCTTTTGTGAATACCAAACAATCGTAAATGTACACAAAAGTGTAAGTCTACCTTTGTAAATCAGGACCTCAGAGTCTCTGGCTTAGGCCCCCTGTTCAACAGTACTCCACCTTCCTCGCATTAAGCCAATTCTGGTGTGGCTCTCAGGCACAGGTGCAGTGGTCGCCCCTCCAAATGATACAGGCACTCAATCGCAAAATTTTGTGTCTCTCACTAAATGTGAGTCTATGCGGTAGGCCTCACCCAGGCCTCCAGGTACTTCAGTCTGTCTCCTCATCCCTGTGCAAGAATTGAAGCAGTGCTATAAGTCTAGAGTGCCGTATGGTATTAGTGTGACTGTCTTCTGAACAGCGGTTCTCGAATGGGCACATGGTAAGTTGGAGGCTGGGACCTATGGGTCACGACGCGGCAATCCTCCACTTGGGCTGGTTGGTGAGTCAGCAGCTCAGCTAGGCACATCTCGGGGGTTTGAGGTGGCAATTAAGATTACTACAAGTCTTGGGTCTGGGTGGCAACAGTTGGGTCACTTCTAGGTGCTTCACAATTGAGCTGCAGACGTGTAGTTCAATTGGTTAGTGCCTCGGGCAGCCACACAGCATCTTGGACACATATTGGACTGGTGTCTCGAGGCAGCAACTTCACTTACATAGATGTAGTCGACTTGAGCACACGTTGGGCAAAAGCTCCAGGCTAGCAACTCAAAGTCCATTCTGGCGCACGTGGGCAAATACCATGGGCTTGGCAACAGTGTATAATTCAATGGCACAGGCTGCTCAGTCAGACTTAGGCAAGTGCCCAGGCTTTGATGGTAGAGGTCAGTTCGAGCACACTTCAGGCAAATGACACAGGCCAGCAGCAGGCAGGTTTCATCGGGGTGGTCCACTCAGACACACTTCGACAGTTCTAAGGGGAAGCCTGTCTCCTCTCTCACCACTTCAATATCTAGTCCCTCTCCCTCCAGCCTCAAGAATGTCAACAAATACACTTCCTTTGACTGGAAAAGAAACATCACCTCCATCTAGTGCGCTTGATCAGGTAAGGAGTTTCCAAAATGAATACCACAGAGTAGCTTCACTCAAACACACATGATGCCTGTATCACATGGGCTACACATATAGATACAGGCAAACATGCTAGCACAAGAATCAAGGATCTAGTTTATAGCAGCAGAATGTTACATGATTGAGCCAGTAGGTCATCACTCCAGTCACTAATAAAAATGTCTGGTAACAGCTATATGATCACTTAAACATGGTATATGGTCACCACAATACCCACAACAGGATGCACCTCTCCATGACCTGGACAGGTCCAGGATTGCACTCACATCACATGACTGGTCTAGGCCTTCATGTAAATACCAAATTAGCATGAAGCTGGGCCAAAAATAAAATATCTTAATACCAGATACTTGCAGTTGGGCACACAAGGCAGGGAGCACAACTGTACACCATGAAAGGGACATTCCTGTTCCAACAGGGCTTTTTAAGGGCAAAGAGGATTAGAGGGCTTGGGGGATTGCTAAAGGGAAGGCAACATTTTGGAAAGTAAATTACATTATTGGAGCCTTCACAACTGTCCAAGTACAGAACACTCTGTATTTCTGAAAAGAGGTTAAGAAACCCCTCAAATAGATCTGTGTCTTACTACTCTGTGTAGCCTGCAGATTACAGACCCCAGATCATTGACATAGTTCAGGATGTTTGGTGTCTGCTATAATGAGCTATGTGTAACCTGTATGTCACTGACTAAACTACCAGTAAGATTGCTCTGTGGGCTAATACATCTGCTGAATACGTCAGTACATCTGTATAATTAAAGTCACTTTTATTTTTTGTTAAACATTCGATGTGGCACAGTGCTAGCTCATAGGACAAGTAGACTGCTATTGACATTTTTATTGCAGAAAGAACATTTCAAGATGCAGCTTTACAGCAGAGTTATGTGATTGAGGTATAGTTGAAACTAGATTACAAAACACAGAATGTGAAGAGGAGGTAGTAGATGACAACCTGTGACTTTAACATAATTCAACAGTAGACTTCACAGATTGCACATACCTTTTGTGTATGCTTTTTATTATTTTCTGAACAGGTTCAAGCACAATAAAAATTATACTGCAGTACTAACAATGCAATGGTGGTTCCTTAACATGCCTTTGTGAATTCCCTCTTCATATACCCTTTTAGCTCACTAATTTCATTTCCACCTCCCCACTCTATTATATGACGTTCATGAACAGTCTTTGTGATCTTTTCCAAGTTATCCCTAAAGGGGGAGGTGCTTGGGTTATTCTTTCAACTTGTCCCATATTCTCCTGCTGTTCCCAGGGCAGGGTGGGACTGGCATGTAGGGCAATCAGGGAATGCCCAATGGGCTGGTCGGACAGGACAGTTTGTGGGCCAGTTTTGTGGCTGTTTGTGGGCCTGTTTTATGGCCTGCTGGGCCAGTTTTTACCTGTGATTTCCCTCATATTAAGACAAACAATGCCTGCAGCAAACTCAAATCCATGCAGTCATCCATACCTTACAAAACAATTATACAGCTTGTTTTTACACATTCAAAATTCCCAATTTGGCAACATGGGCCAGGTTTTTAGGTCTCTAATGCACTAATGAGGGCCACTTTTATTTTGGTGCCCAGGGCTATTTTTGACTCAGTCCGACCCTGTCCTAGGCTATTCTCCCCATCCCCTTCACAATGCCATCCTAATCCCTCCATGATCCACAAACATTTAGATATTTTGGGGGGCATCCTCTCTCTTCATATACCTCTTGTTAAGTCTCCATGCATTGATCCATCCCAGAGCAGCACTTTGTTTTTTTTGTGCAGGTTGTATTTCCCTATTCTCGTGTAATGTCCTCTTGCATGCCCAGCAAGCATTGGGTTTGTCTGTGTCTGGTCAGGTCTACATCACTCGCTACCCCAAGTATCACATTCTGGGGTGTCATGGGCACCTCAACCCCAGGAATGCTGGAGAGTTCCTCTCCAATAGCACACCAGAACCCCTGTATCACTCCAACTGATGGAGCTGAAGGTACCTGCAGTCTCCATTTGATATCACTCCCATCATAAGTAGCCTGCTCCTGAGATAAGCACACGAGTTTTGCATTAAACATATTTACAAACTGAATTACAGGGAAGCACAATAATTTCCCCACAATCCTTGAATACATCTGGAAAACAGGTTATTAATCTGCACTCATTCCTTTCCTCTACAGGCAAGTAAGGGGTCCATGTCTGTGCATACCTACCACTGAAGCAATACACAGCAAAAACATGATGGATGGAAATACTTGAGATAATCTGAACCATGGTATTAAGTCAGGGCGCATTACATGCCATTGTATTTCAGCTCATTTGTGCCATTACCGAAGGGGACCAACCACATGCAAATCAATCTGTCTAGTCAGGCCATACTATTCAGACAAAGTCTGATTTGCATATTGCTGGTCTCTGTCTGCAGTGGCATAGGGATGGACTGGAATGCAGCCTGTTAAATTAACAGTGACTGAAATAATACAAGCATTCCACCCAATACTTTCTTTTTTTAAAACAAGATGCCCTAAGTGTGATCTGTATGCCTAGACGTAGGTCCTGTGTGAACAAAGCACAAATAGCATTAACCTATGAACCCTGTGTTTGCTACTATGTTGCCACTTGGTGCAATTTACCCAAAATCTAAGTTCCTGGCTGCGTCTCTACTTTGAGCCATTCCATTGTAATTTGCAGACATTTTGGGAGACTTTGCTATATTTTCTAGGAATGGTGACATCAGGAGGAAAAGATGCAGGAGATCAGTAGCGTGATGGGTATCTGTTGGTCACAATGGGATTCTCATGAGGATTTTAAGCCAGCGATGACATGATGTCACTAATGCATTTCAACTGAGGTTCAAGAAATAGATTTTCATCAATGAGAAGTCGCCGCTTTAACGTGGGACAGCAAATAATTGGATCAAGGTTTGCTATAACAACCCTGCTTTTTATAATCAATAATAGGAACCTATCTTTAGTCTCTGCTCAGTTTTAAAGACCAATCTAAATTCACAGGTTAATGCAGTGAAGGAAAGAACTAGCATGTGACACATTTCCCTGGAGGAGGATGTTAACTTGAAACAGAATTTGACTGTTTTCGCTAGATGCATAAGAATTCAGGGGCATATTATCAACGGCCAGCGATAATTATCGCTGGCCGTGCTGAGCGACGAATTCCCTAACGCAGGCTATCTCTGGTATTTATTGCCCTGGTAGCGTGTTATTAACAACGCGTTTCCCCAGGGTGATAAAAATTCCAGAGATAGCGAGGTTATCGCCGTTTTGCAGGGAACATCGCTGGTTTTCCAGCGATGTTCCCTGCAAAACGGCGATAACTTTGATGATACGACCCTGTGGTCGTATCAGCATAATCCACCCCTATGTCTAACATAGGTAAGTCAGGATTTTAGCAGACGTTAGATTTTGGCAAAACGGCCGTTTTCGCCAAAATCTAACGTCTGCTAAAATCCTATGGGCTGCCTTGTAAATATCGCGATGTGAACATCAGCGATATTTACAAGGCAGTCCATCCGGGGTACGCCCAGTGACGCCCACTTTGCATCTCATTAGAGATGCAAAGGGGGGCGTCGGGAAAAAGGGTGCTAACATGCGATTATGCATGTTAGCACCCTCTTGTTGATAGGGCGATAGTTTTATCTCCATTTTTCTGGCTTTTACAGCCAGAAAAACGGAGATAAAGCCCTTGTAGATATGCCCCTTAGACTTTATGGAACAACACGGTCTGCCAAAGGATAGACACATTTACTAAATAACAGTGGGCTGAAGGACGAGTTTTGAAGTTCTCCACTTTAAAAACACTGGTGATCTTTATAAAATGGGGACAGAGCTAGACATTGGGTTCCACCCTTTAACAATAATTTAATCCAGCTCAGCAACTGTCCTTCGAATTTAATTTATTCTCCCCAATGTATTCGTAAATGAGAATGTATTCCTTGTTTTAAACCATCGCTGATTCTTTAAGGAACACATGCTACATTAAAAAATACATTTTAGAAAATAGATCTATTGATGATGATATACAGTTTCTTGGTTAACTGTATTAATAACACTGACTGATATTTGTAATGAAATCAAGGCACCAATACATTTGCCATTTCACATTTGAGGCAATTTTTTCAAAACTGCATGAACTTTGCCACATTACTACAATCAGGTCTAATACTGCATAACAGGGTTGAAGCAGTCTTTCTGCTTCGATAAAGTGTTTCAATGGAAAGCTTAAAAATGTTTTATCCCGTATGGAACGCTTGGAGGAAGTCTCAAAATTTTAGGTCGAGCCTAGGCAGCGCGCATGCTCTGTCTCTCGACATGCTGTATCTCCTCTGTGGGCTTCCACCACGCACCTCGCTTGCCATATGTTCCAGTGCATGCTTTTCAAAATTCCTTTCCTTTCTGTGGCCAATTGTTCACATTGTCACTCCTTTCAGTGGGTGGTTCCTGCCCCTGGCAACTGGCCCTGTTACATTTATTATTGTTCGTTTGTCTATTTCTGTTGGCTTCCTTGCATAAGAATTCAGACTTCATGAAACAACACGGTTTGCCAAAGGATAGACACATTTATTAAATAAAAGTGGGCTGAAGGACGAGTTTTGAAGTACTCCACTTTAAAAACACTGGTGATTTTTATAAAATGGGGACAGAGCTAGACATTGGGTTCCACCCTTTAACAATAATTTAGTCCAGCTCAGCAACTGTCCTTCGAAATCAACTTATTCTCCCCAATGTGTTCGCAAATGAGAATTTATTCTTTGTTTTAAACCATCGCTATTCTTTAAGGAAGACGTGCTGCTTTAAAAAATACATTTTAGAATACAGATCTATTGATGATGGTATGCAGTTTCTTGGTTAACTGAATTAAATACACTTACTGATATTTGTAATTAAATCAAGGTACCAATACAGTAGCCATTGCACTTTTGAGGCAATTTGTTTTGAAAACTGCCTGAAATTTGCCCCATTACTACAATCAGGTCTACTAATGCATATCAGGTTTGAAGCAGTCTTTTCGCTTCCATAAAGTGCTTCAATGGGAAGCTTAAAAATAATTTATCCCTCATGGAACGCTTGGAAGAAGTCTTCAATTTTTAGGTCGAGCCTAGGCAGCATGCATGCGCTGTCTCTTGACATGCTGTATCTCCTCTGTGGGCTTTCATTACGCCCCTCGCTTGCCATTTGTTCCTGTGCATGCTTTTCAAAACTCCTTTCCTTTCTGTGGCCAATTGTTCACATTTGTCGCTCTTTTCCGTGGGTGGTTCTTGCCCTTGGCAACTGGCCCTGTTACATTTATTATTGTTTAATGGAGGGGTTGGGCGTGCGTCAGGTGATGAAGTCCAGGAAGCCAGTATTTTAATTTTTCAAATGAATCTTTATTTTCAATAAGTTAATTCTCACAGAATAGGTGATTATACGGTCAGCCAACGCGTTTCGTTCTCATGGTGAGAACTTCGTCAGGGCTCAGTAGGTGAGTTTCTTTCCTTAGGAATTAAAATGATCGCACTCCACAGGTGTAATGGGTGCAATGTAGCATAGGTCCAATGTGACCTTTCGTGTCGAAATACAAAAAGCGATCCTTCAGTCAAGTCGATGTTCCAGGCTATTCCTCTGGCAGGAGATTCTGGAATCAAAGATACAAAACTGAGGCCAATTGAGGCCCTGCGATACCCCATTTGTTTCCAGAGGAATTCTGTGAGAATTAACTGATTGAAAATAAAGATTCATTTGAAAAACTAAAATACTGGCTTCCTGGACTTCATCACCTGACGCACGCCCAACCCCTCCATTTTGCATAGGATCTGACTCACAGAGGCATCACCTGACGACTGGTGCAAGGGCTTGTTGCGTAAGGGACTTGATATAATTGAAACTGATGTGAGGTGCAGAAACAACAGTCCGCCGTCAAAGTATCTCTGTAATTTCATTTATTATTGTTTGTTTGTCTCTTTCTGTTTGTTTCCTTGTACTCCTTTTTCCGTTTGCTTTGGTTTGCTTTTTTGGTACGCACTGGGAGAACCGCCGCAGAGACTCAGACCTGGTTCCCCAGTTCCGAAGTTGGAAGCTCTACATGTTATGCCACAATCTCCTCCACAAATTGTTGATTTTCTTTCTAAATGCCTCCTCAGGAAATCGGATGCTTGTTTATGTTTTTATCCTCTGACTCGTGTTACCATGACTCCTGGCGTGTGCAGTTTTTTCCATGTACTTTACTCGCACTGAAGAGAAAGAAGCCTCTAGTCTTGTTTTTTAAAATTGCCCACTTTCCGCTTTTAAAACTGTTGGCATGTATGCATGGAGAGCACCACACCTCTCACATGCATTGTCTAAACTCCACTGCTCATTCTTACTGCATGCTTCGCACAATTTCGTCATCCTCTTGAACCACTCAAAATGCAGCTCTCATCCTGTAAACTACACATGGGCAATTCACAATTAAAATGTTTGAGCAGCCTGCATGGGTGATTTAACATATTTTCCGTTGTTTTAGTACTCCGCAGTCCACAGCTGTTCCACGTCTATTTGTGTGGGTGCGTGCATTACTCTGGTCAATCAAACTTTCAAAGTTCTTTTGCAGCAGCGCATCACCAGCAGTGCCCCCTGCTTGTGTACACACTTTCATACATAAACACTCACCGCCCTAGGTTCACAGTACTCCGGCAAGGCTTCATCCTACTCTTACAGAAGGGCAAACATGGGGGTGCCCCTCCTCACGTTACATCCTCTCTCCTGCCACTATTCTTAGATATGCAGTGCTTTAAATGGGCCGGTACTCACCGGTACTGAGTACCGGCACTTCTTATTTTTACCAAGCTGAGTACCGGCACTTCTCCACTGCCAAGGAGAGTACCGGTACTCAGGGTCGAATTGATAAGGTGGGCACTGGGCCGTTGCCGAGGGCCAACTGTGTTCCTGTTTTTTAGCAGCATGTTTGCCGTTTGTCTGTGTCATTCAGCTGTGGCAAGCGGCACGATGGGGCCTGAACGGCCTGCTGCTGCGTCAAGTGGGCCTCTTCTCCCTCCCCACCCAGATGAAAGCTCTCATTGTCCTCAAGAGCCCCCTGCCGAGCCTCCATGCTGGGACGTCTTGTTAAATAGTGTATGGGACATTTTCTACCTGAGACACAGTGATGTGTGCAGACTGAATGAGTGTGGTGGGAGGGGGGAGCCTGCTCAGGAGTGGCCACTTAAGAACCCAGGTAACAAGGGCCATTTTCACCCCTTGGCCTCTCACTGGGGTCAGACTGTCTTTCCCCTGACTCACTTGCAAATCAACCCCCACCCCGCCTGCCTGCTGTGACATTGAGTCCACGATGGGCGGGGATGAGGTGGTGGGGATTACCTAGGCGGACTCCCTCGTGCCCAGGTGAGGTGAGAGGCGGAATACTGACCTTCCCATCAGAGGCCAGTATTGTTCTGCCCCTGACCTCTACCCTGCTGGACATTGCACATGTTCACGACCCAGCAGTGCTCACTGTCTGCCACTGAAAGTTACCGTCCGTGGGGCCTTCTGCTGAGGGGAGAGGACGGATAATGGGGTGAGAGAAGGCGAAGAGTGAAGGGACAGAGATAGGAGAAGCAGAGAAGAGTTTAAAGGGGAAAAAGATAGGCAGAAGGGGTAAGCGCAGATAGAGATGCGGAAGCGATTGAGACAGCTATGGAAAGAGTAAGAGAGGCACGGAGAAATAGAGAATGATAGGATATAATTGGGGTAAAGAGAGTGGGACAGAGTTAGATACAAATGGGAGAGAAGTGAGGGGAGGGATCGAGAGGTTTGGGATGTAAAGACTGATAGTGTTTGTCTGTTTGTTTGTGTGAGAGAGAAATGAAATCAGATCGGAAGAGAATCGGGACACTCAGGAGGTATTTGAAAAGAAATGCGTGGAATACTTGTTTTGTGTTTATGTGTGTGCACTCTTGAATATAAAAGGATTGCGCCAAATGCAAGTAAGTAGGAACAGTATGACATTAAGAAGCTGCAAATATTGTGAAACAAGGAAATATTAACATGTGGTGTTTGACATTCATTTTGTGTAACGAATTAGCACATTTTGTTTATTTTCATACATTTCTCACATGTTTTGGTATGTCCTGCAACTGGCGTAAATGCCCTGCTCTGCACATATGAAAAGTTTGAGACAACTATCAAGGACAAAATGAATACTCAACAGAAATGTTTTTGTTTCATCATGTCTCACCCCGCCTCTAACCCCGCCCACTGCCACGCCCCTAGCTCAATTTAATGAGTACCTGCACTTATTTTTTTCCATTTAAAGCACTGTAGATATGTGAGCAGTGTAATTCTTTCATGCCTCTACACACACCACCCCGGGCACCGCATACGCATATGGGTCTTTCATATATGTACAAGACTTGTTTTATTTTCCTCCATCACTTTACTGTGCTGCAATTACCTTGTTGATCTGCACAGCAGAGACCCAGAGGAACCCCTCACCCCAGTGACTTACATTTTGGTGGCCCGCTGCCAACACTTAAAGTGTTTCAGCTTCGGGCCAGATGTTTAATTTCTCCGCCCCGTTCAAAGACAAAGATAAAATATCAAATGATTCAAATGCTGTTTTACAGCTTCTTTGTTTTCCGTAAAGGGTTGTTCTATTGTTACTAAGTAGTTGTTACAAGTAGCCTACTATGTCCCAACCCTTCAAAAAACATTGTTTGCCACCTCCCGGACTCTCTCCCAATATTATTTGCTTTCCAACAAATATTTATTTGCTTTAGACTTTAAATGTGCTTAACTATTTAATAAGTAACTGACTGTCCGAACCGTACAGCCATTTCTGTTTAAAACCCCCTCAGATTAAGGTCCATGGGGAGTTTTACATTTCTGTTCAACGCATCTCGCTTTTACATGTCTGCAGACAATCTTCATTAAAATAACTACATATGTTTGGTACTCTGTTTACTATTCCGGTTAATGTGCTATTAACGTTTAGCACACATTTAATGAATTTTCCAGAAACCATGACGTACAGCCTCTATATTATTTTTTTTTTTTAAATGGTGCTGTAATTAACTTTGCTAATATGCATTTCACAAATATCTTACCAGCCCTTCCAAAAAACACTCTTTCACTTCAAACACCTACCTCTTCGCAGTTGCTTCATAAATAAAACGCGTTCAGGTGACATAAAGATTTACAAACATTCACTACTCTCACAGAAGGACAAACATGGGGTGGCCCTCCCCACGAGACATTCTCTCCTGTCACATGTCAGTATTAGGTCATATTTAATAATACCCCGAAAGTCCGAAACACCGACTCGAACGCCGTGAGGGGAACGGCCAGCAGAAAGGACTCGCAGTCCCAGCAACCTGTGGGGCCGCCAGTGACGCTCCTGTTTTCGTGCCCGGAGGCGTGTTAAAGCCAGTGGCAGGCTCCCGCAGCGCGGGAAGCGCGCGGGCGTGCCCGGACCAAGGGCGGGCCTGTCTGTGCCCGTCAGAGCCCGGAAGAGGCTGGGCTGGGCCACTTCCCTTAGTTGTCCGTGGAAAATCATCACCAGCCCACGAAGCCACTTCTGAAGTAGGAACTTGAGGTGGGTGCCTATTCACCGTAACTGTCTTATTTTCTGTTCAAAGTCAGGCTAGCAACTTCCGCTCCTTCCCTGCCTTGGACATTTCTCTATAACCAAGGTCATCGATAAGGCAGACTACGCTTTCGTCAACCAGCCAAAATGGGGAAACGTACCTGCACAGGGAAAAAACAAACATTAACCATGCAATCGTCAATAAGCCATCAGCCTACCTCTATCGACAAGATGCTCCAGAGGGCTATAGGGGCAGTATCAACCGAAATCGAACTGACCGAAAGACGGCTATCGATAACACCGGACTTAGCTCCTCCCCTGTCTAGCCCTGATATACAATCTGCCCCGCTAACTGTAGATTCTGACTCCTCTAGGACCCAGTCCAGGATACGTGTTTTGGTACACGATACACTTACCTCGGACTTGCACACTGAGGATCCCCCTCCTGGTCCAGGAAAGAGAGGGAATGCCAAAGCTGCCATGAAGGTTGGGAGAAATCGGAAGAAGGGTGCTATGGAACTTGTAGAGAATGGTGACTTGGGGAAGGGAGGGTTGGGCGGTCGTGTGAACGAAGGTACAGAAAAGCCATCCTGGGTGTCAAATGTGGTAATGGATCTGCAGTTGCAAATAAGAGAAATTATCAAGGAGGAGTTGAACATCTTGACTTCCCGGGTAGACAAACTTACAACTCTGTTAGAAACTTATGTAGGCAAGGTAGATGTAAACTTAAGGGTGGATGAACCCCCCCAGCAGCAAGTGTCCCAAACCTGTCCCGTCTACTCTAGAGTAGACCACCCCCCGGAAACTAACCTGGGCCCGACCCCACAAATCCAGAGTAACAAGGGGGATGCAATCAAGCATGCGATTATTCCAATTAAGCCAAGAGATATTACTAGTATACAAAGTCAGGAGCCCAGACGGGGTTGGGAGACTGGTAAGAAGCAAAGACCCTGCCCAGAAATGCCTTTAGTTGAAACCAATGTGCAGCATTTGGGGCCAAAGTATAGAGCAAATGAGGGGCTAGATACACGAACAGAAGTAGTAGAGGGAAGATTAGCCCTACCATGTATCAATCTCCCCCGGAATCAACACCGTATGTCATGATTTTAACTAGAGTACCAGAACTTAACAGGGGGCAAAGGGAATCGCATTACGAATTAAAAAATAAATGCATTTTTTGGCTGTCTAAACAACTCCAATTCTCGTACAAGGATGCAGGTGAAATCTTATTTACACGAAGGGTGGGATGGGTGGGCCAGAGGCCGAAAGACATATCAGGCGACATCATTGTGATTAATTTTAGAAATCCCAAGGTTGTAAGGACCCTTCTAGTGCGAATCCAGCAAAGGCAGGAAGGGGGCATCAGGCCTCTTCCATTGGGGTACTTTTACCCCCGGGACTTGCGCCAGAAAATGGAATGTGGCCAGTCTATGGGGCAGGGACCAGGCACCAGCACCAGCAAAGCACCATTTTGGGGCAGGATCAACCAAGCCCACTGTTTTTCAATCTCCCACTTGCAAATAGATTTGCGTCCCTTGAAGCAGTAGACTGACTAAAACTAGTACAGCCACGGAAAATGGAACTAAACTCACAGAGGGATCACTGGTGGGATCTCCCTGAATGGAGGGAGTCGCGTAAGAGTCCTGTTATTCCTAGACAGAAAGCAGATCAGGCCACCAAGAGGGTTGTTGGAGAGGGAAGAGCCCAAAGCGAGGGGGCAGAAGGGTCTTTTATTAATTGTATTGTAGTAGATACACCATTGAGGCCCCCACAGACACCCAAAGGCCATCAGCGGGTGACTATGGAATTCACACCCCCTAGAGCCGACTGTCCCACTATTGGGAACGGCTCTAGGCTACCTGTAGAGGAACCTAGTGGTCCAACACAGCCAACAAATGACACACCCAAGTTCCATGTATTATCCTGGAACATTGCGGGCCTCACTTCCAAACTAGATAATCCGGAGTGGGGAGCTTTTATCCAAGAAAATGACATTTGTATGTTCCAGGAAACCTGGGCTAGGGAGGATACCCACAGACTAGGCTATGCAACCTTTTGCCTAGCAGCTACAAGTGGGGGAAGGGGAAGACCCGCAGGGGGACTTTGTACCTGGATTGCCATGCACCTGGGATGCACAGTAAAACAGGTTGAGACATCCTCTCGAGATATACTTTGCGTTATTTTGAGCTTCCCCGCTAAGACTAGAATAGCTGCAATTAATGTCTATTCCCGCCCAGTTAGCCATGGCCAGGAGTCTACAACTCTCGACCAATTGACAACTTTTTTGCATACCATTCCTGATAACACTCTGGTGATCTTTGCCGGTGACTTTAATTGTCAGTTTGAACCTCTGAAAGACCTGATTGCGGGCGACCCCAACGAGGAGGACCTGCATTGGGCCATTCCAGAGTCGAATGCCCCGGCAATTCGGGCCTGGACCCCATTGGCACTCCAAACGAACACCCTCACATTGAATCACTCCCTTAGGGCACGCAATGGGTGCACTAAATCTGATTCCCCGGCGAATTATACTTACAACAGACCGGGAAGTTCTTCCATTTTAGATTATATCTTGGTGGACACTAAATCTTGGCACCGGGTAACTGATTTTAAGATCGTGCCTCGATATGACAGTGACCACAATGCCTTGATTCTTGCAATGGTACCGCCGTGCCCCAAGGATGCACATAAAGGTCAACCTCCCGGCCCTAGGTTAACTTTAACTAGTTGTAGGAGAAGAGTTAAATGGGGGGTATTTTGCAAATCTCAGGAAAAGCTAGCCTCCCTCTACCAAACTGTCATCCCATATCTTGAGGCTGCAAATCAACTTAGTGGAACTGTTGACTCCTCCACTGCCTTACTTGAAATTGCGAACAACCATCAAGGTCTAGTATCTGATTTGGCTAATATTTTTTTCCCCAACACAGGATCTAGGGAAAAGGAGTCTCCGAGTCACCTTTGGTATAATAGCGACTGCCGTAAGGCCAAGCAGGCACTAGTCTTAGCTATTAAATCCAAAGACAGACTTCTAATAAAAGACAAGCGGATAGCCCACAAAAATATAATCAACGTGGCGAAGAAACAATGGAAGGGAGATAAATCGGAGAGCCTAAAAAGTGCCTTATGTACCAGGGACATGAGGACTTTTTGGAATTTAGTAAATATTGGCTGCACAGAGGGTAAATTGGCAATAGAACCAAATTTGGGGGCAGAGGTCTGGAAGGCCCACTTTGAGTCCTTATATGCAAGGGTAGAGGGTGAAGCAGGGTAGGCCACAAATGAGTGCCCACACTTGCAGTCACCCCTTCTTGATGTTCCAGTAATATCTTTAAAAGAGATAATGGATGCCCTAAGTAGGGTAATCCCCTCTAAGGCACCGGGCCTAGACAAGATCCCAGGTGACCTCTTCCGTAATGAGCCTAATATTTGGGCCCCGTACTTATGGACCCTGTTTAATGCCATCATGCAGGGAATGCCGATTCCTACGACCTGGTTGGGGGCGGAAATTATCCCAATTTATAAAAAGGGCTCACCACTCCTTCCCGCTAACTATCGCCCAATCAGCCTTATAGATGTCACCCAGAAGATATATGCACGAGTGCTGTTGGGTCGATTAGAGAGCTGGATGGAGGAGTATACTATTCTTAGCCCCTACCAGGCTGGTTTTCGAGCCAGAATGTCCACAATAGATCAAATTCTTAGGCTGCAACTACTATACTGGAAGACAGTGTTTTTGGAGGGTGGCAGCCTTTATTTGATCTTTGTGGACCTAAAATCGGCATTTGATCTGGTCCCCAGGGACAAATTGTGGGCCATTCTATTAGATCTGGGGGCCCCTCCGTATCTTTGCCACCAGATGAAACGGCTCCATGAATGTAATTTTGCCCAAATCAGGCACGGGAAAAATGGTGAGCTCACTGACCCCGTATCTATAGATAGAGGGGTACGACAAGGGTGTGTGTTGGCCCCGACCCTTTTCTGCTTATTTATTAATGGCCTTGTGGAGGCCTTGCTTGCAGGGAGGGACATAGATGCTCCTAGGTTGGCGAACCTCAAGGTACCTGCCTTGATGTTCGCCGACGATACCCTCCTACTATCTAAGTCCCCTATGGGAATACAGAGGGCTTTAGATATTTTTTATTCATTCTGTAAAAGTAGGGGTTTAGAAATAAATTCAAAGAAAACCAAATATATGGCTTTTAATGCAGGAAATACCACACTGCCAAATCCTCAGCTAGATGGGAAACCACTAGAGAAAGTGACCGTCTTCGAATACTTGGGAATAACACTCACTGAGAAAATGGAGTGGGGTGCACAAATAAAAAAGGCCAGCCTAAAGTTGGCACAGACAACGGGGGGGTTAGCAAAGATGCTTAGGAAGCGCACTCACAAAATGGTTGGACCGGTGATGGAAATTTATAAAGTTCAAGCTAGGGGGGCGGCCTTGTATGGGGCAGAAATCTGGGGCTATCGGTCACCCGACCCTCTATCCAAGAATGAGAATTCCTTTGCCAGGCAACTCTTAGTTCTTCCCAAAAGTACACCACTTACGCCGCTCCGAATGGATCTTGGGGTCAGCCCAATTGCAGAGGAAGTTGCCCTCAGACCCCTCTTACATTGGCGACGTTTATGGAGTACCCCAGAATTAGCAGTTTTTAGAGAAGAGCTGAAGGAAGTGCTAAATTTACAGGGAGCTAGTAAAATCCCATGGCTGGTCTATATCAAAAATTCTCTAGAAGCTATGGGGTTGGGCGACCTATGGGCTAATGCCGAAGGAAGTTGCTTGTCAATATCCAGGAAGGCCCTGTCAAAGATCTTTAGGGAATACAGACTCAATCAGATAAAGAGGAACCCCGCGACTGGTTTATTGACTGCAACCTTCCTAGAAGTTAAAGAGCAATACAGGTTAGAACCTGCTCTTGATGTCATCCAGCCTGCCCTTGCCAAAAAGCTCTATCTACAATTTAGGCACGGAGTATTGCCATTATGTGCCTTTACAAACAACTGGGGGGGCACTCTGACTCAGGGTTGCCCGGTCTGCAATAATATATCGGAGACGGACCAACATGTATTATTTTTTTGCCCGGCATACAAGAAGGTGAGACACCGATGGTTACTACAACTATGTAGAAACCTCGGAACAAATCACTGTGTGGAGGCCTATAGGATACTAAAATATGATACTAGCATGCCTATTGTGTACTCAGTCTCTCGATATTTATTTTCTATGTGATGTGTACGTCGAGCCATTTTAAAGTTAGGCCTTGCCCAATCTGATCATTTTATCCCATTTCTGTGATTACTCATTTTTTCCAACCTCTTCTTTTTTTTCATATTTTAATGTTACAAATGTGTATTTTTATTTATTTATTACATTTTAAAACTTTTATTCGGAATTTCTGACGTAATGCACATGCACTTTATTTCTGGGAAACTTAAATGTATGAATTGTGCCGTACTTCTTATTTGTGCTTTTATGGCCTTAAAGGCCGAAATAAAGAATTCTTTGACAGAATAATACAGTTGTGCTAAAATAATAATTTTAAAAGTCAGGACCCGAAGTTATCTGGCAAGTGCTCATTTGTATTTCATGCAATACAACAAACCACTTCAAGTGATATATTATTTCATATGATGTTTTTTATAGTTCGTTTATACCATTAATAAGACCTCAAACACTTTCTGATGGGCCCATAAGCTGCCACTCTCTTCTACATGGTTAGTAAACTATGTGTTTCGTATTGTGGTCATTATAGGGAGAAATTTAATGTCATCTATAAACAGTCGCGTCCGGCATGGCTCGCAGGTGGGAGGGCGGTGGGTCGCACGGGGAGGGGGGGGTCGTGTGAGGAGGTCGTGCAGATGGGGTTAATTTAATTTAAAAAAAATTATAATTAAACTTACTTTTCTGCTGGCCGGGTCCCGCGTCTTCTCTGCTCCTGCTGTCCTGGTCACTGGAAGAAGAAGCAGGCAGCCAGGCTCCCCCCCCTAAGCCAATCACAATGCTGCAATCAGCATTGTGATTGGTGGGGGGCGCCGCCCAGCCAGCGGCTTATGGGGAGGCCATCTTCTCCATGCAAGCTGCAATGCAGCCTGCATGGAGAAGGGCAGAGTGCGCATGACTGGTTTGGGTGGCCCCAGGGGGCCGACCAAACAGTCTTTGCGCACTCAGAAGTGGGCAGGCACACCGCTCCTCCGCTGCCTGCTCGCTGAGCAGCCCCGCCCACCCGCCTGCCCGCAACAAACATAAAATGGTAATAATTGAGAGTTATTACCATTTTATGCTTCTGCTTCTCGCACTGCGAGAAAGCAGTGGGGCGAGGCTCCTCCACCCTAGTGGAGGAGCCGCCCCTGTCTATAAAGTTAAAAGTTACGTTTGATTCAACAATTTTAAGGCACACTTGTTTCTCATGATAACACTGCCTGGGCAAAGATTTCACCTTATTTGTACCAGCTTAACAACCATATACAGCAATAAGCAACTGAAAGATGACCAGTCAACTTCTCGGAAGGACCTCCTGTGTGAATATGTAGTGACGTTTCTAGTAACTTATTTTTGTTAAAATCTGCAGATGATGGGTTATGTGCAAATGCTGCATATTCATTATTATGTGGAAAAATACCTCACCCACAGAATCTCGTCATTCCAGGGCCTTGGATATACATTGTTTTTCAATGTTGTAACTGTAAGAGCAGTATTTGCTTTTGTTTGGTTGCACGTCTAAGACAAAGTCACCTCTGGAAAAACAGCAGGATACATGTCACTCTGTTGAAGCACACAGTTTACAGCTTTCCCTGGGTCACGTTGAGCACTTCCAACGATTCATAGCTTTTTAGCTAACAGGAACACTTGTCATGCTGAGATTTATGTGGCTTGTTAAAAGCTAAACTACAGCTCCCAGAATGCAACTTAATGATAGCTTGACAACCAAGACCAGCTGAAAGCCCCTCAGATGACACGAGTCACTTGGCACATTGCTATGGAATACTTGCTGTAATGAGAAGAGTCTCATACTGTTCGGACTGAGAACACAAGCATGACACTGCTGTGAGAGATTTCACGTTTATATTAAAAAACAGTTTTTCAGTCTTGGCGTCACCCTAACATATGGTGATCGTGGGCAATTAACACTGTTTACAGCCTGTTCACTGTAGAGATTTAGCAACCTCTAGAGCACAAGATAAGATCGTTTCACATGGAAGATCCAGCAACAACATAACACTATTAACAAAACCTTTGTCTTCACTTTGATGTCCTAAACATATACAGTATGTATGAGATCTGAGGCAAATACACTTTAAGGTTATTTCCGTGTTGAACTTGTGAGGTGCCATGGACTTCACTTTGTTACCCAAAAAAAAAAAAAAAAAACAGCGCGTTTTGAGAAATTTACACACTGCAATGGACATGTATGCATGTATAATGTATCTAATTTTCAGATGTCTCTGTCCCCTGCCATTTTTATGCAAGGTAGGCTGTCCCTAATCTGCTCTTTATATATTCAATGCCACCTAAAATTGCCAATAGTGGGGGTTCACACCTCCCAAAATTGCATATTTACTTTACAGTAGAAGCACAACATTCATTGGAATATTGCACTTTATTAAAGGGACCGTGCAGTCCAACTTCACTCCCATAAGCAAGCGTCTCAGATACGCTTTAAACAACCTTCTATTGTGAAGTTTACAATATGCAAAATTCATTTACGTTGTTTTATGCCACTGTGACTGCAGATAGAGGGCCACGGAGGTTATTTGAAAGAATTCATGCATAAATATATTGCTGCGTGCAGGTCCCTGCTTACCATCTTGTGCTTCTGTCTTTTTGTGGGGACTCTCCTTGTATGTACTCTAAAACCCACCAGCACACCTCACACCATAATGTTATTGCTGCCAAAAGCGGTTGTAATATTGGTAATTGTACCGTGTTGAACTTCCTAGCCATTATGAGTATTAAGCTATACAAAATTAAAACCTATACCATGAGTTTAGAAATATTCGTAATGGTTGTCTACTAATTTAAGTGTTTGCCACATAAGACCTCTCTATGCCACATAGCAACACTTCCCATAGATACACTCCACATCATGCCACATAATTCCAATCAGCAAAATTTCACTCAACGCCACACAGTTCCACGCAACACAATTCCACTACATATATTTCCATTCCACACCACATAATTCGGCAATAAATCACATAATTCAACTCAACAACACATTTAAACAACACACCACATACATCCAATCCACTCCTCAGAATACTACCTCATGCCACAAAATTCAACATCACACCACATAATTAAACTCCGCAACACACTACTCCACAACACAAAATAACATTCCACATAATTGCACTCCATGACACACAATCCCACACCACATAATTCCAGTACACTCAAAACCACATAATTACTATCCACAATATTCAACGGCACACCATGCCACATAAATCCACTATGCACATCACTCCACACCACACAATTCCACACCACACAATTCCACATCTAACAATCCAATCCAGCCCACGTAATTGCACTCCACACCACATACATCCACTCCACTCCATAACACATGGGTAAAAACATTGTCATTTACAACGTCAATAGCTCTAATTCTCATAAATGCAAGACCTTTTGGCATTGCCTTGCTTGTTTCCTGTGTTGTTGACCCTGTGATAAAAGTCTCTATTGACTCCTAATATCATGCAACATCTGTTTCGCCGGATCCTGTTTTTCATTTGTCTAATGCGGACACTTGAATTGAAGCAAAGCCATGGAATTGGTCTTTGGCAGTACGGAGTTGTGCAACCCTGAATTCCGGCCTAACAGGTTGGGCCCATTAAAGTCTCTGGGGCCTGGGGGCATGGCCAAGGCGGCGGCGAAGATGGTCACCTGCTAGTGAAGCTCCAACAATCGGCCGGTCTCAGCGGCGATTTCCCCGGGAGAATGTGCTTCCATCGGGGTTGAAACCGGCGTCGCGGACAGAGGAAGCGGCGCGGCACATGGCGATCTGAGTGCCGGGCGCCGGCTCCCCTCCGAGGTGCAGAATCTTCGTGCCGGAGGAGGCCCGGGCGGGCCGGCGCGGCCGCGTCTGGAGACTCCGGCGGCCCCGCGCGAGCGCGGCGGTCGGAGGACGGCGCCTCCTGCAGCCCCCCGGCGGACGGACCGGGTGAGTCGGACCCGAGTGGGTTGAGCCCCCCCCCTCCCTTGCAGCGAGGTTCCGTTGTGGGCTGCCGGGCCGGCTGCTCTGCCCCGCTTCTAGGCCTCGCTTCCCTGAGCTCGTGTGGGGACAGGGCCCACCTGATACGGCCTTCGGGGGTAGGGCGCCGGCCTGACGCTGCGGCGGCTGTGGTGGGGGTGGGTGTGCGCTCGCCTTCCACTCGACACAGCGTGCGGTGCTGATCACCCGCTGGTCCTCCCCGAGAGGGACAGACATCCTATTTGGTGGCGCGCGCTCACTGGAAGCCATCTTGTCTGCGATGACACGGAACCCCTTACCTAAGCTCACCATACCATCTGCTACTGCAACACAGCGCCGCTTGGCCCTTCAGTGCCAGTGTCTAGAACATGCATAACCCACCTGCGATGGGGCCTACAACCGTTTCGCACTAATACTCTCTTTGTTCGGAAGGGTCGCGGCCATTGTGTTGGCCCCTGCCACCGGGACACAGACCTGCCTCTGGGTGCTCGCTGGTGCCAACCTGCTGTTCAGAGTGCCTGAAGTGGCTGGGGACTGCTCAAAACTGCCACCTGCTTTTCTACAAGTTCGCAATACATTATCACCCAGCCCCCCCCCTCCCACACGGCTACTCCGCGCACTTTGCGGAATGGGACGCAAGGATCCCAGGCAAAGAACCCTTCCTTTTGAAAAAGTGGCTGAGGGCGCACCATCACAAGACTCAGTTATGGCCGACAAGACCACTGAAGCGAATCCACCTGGGCCCTCGGATACCTCGGTTGCCTCCCTGTTGCTGGAAATGAAGGCAGGTTTTAAGGCGCTGGACTCCCGCTTCGACACTTTGGATCAGACCATTGCATCCTTGGGCGCCAAAGTACAGGACCACGACAGGCGCCTTGATGTTGCGGAAGCTCATGTGTCAGATTTGGAGGATGGGACAGCTCAGGCTCAGAAGCGGCTGGAACGGGCGGAGCGCCTGCTCAAGGAAGTAGCCATTAGAAATGAGGACTTGGAAGCGCGCGGACGCCGCAACAACGTCCGCATTATGGGGGTTTTGGAGACGACATCCACAGGCCGAATGGACCTCTTCGTGGAGAAGCTACTCACGGATCTGTTTGGAAGTGAGTCTTTCACACCGGGCTTTGTGGTGGAGAGAGCCCACAGATCACTAGGCCCAAGACCCAATCCTGGCCTTCCCCCTCGGCTCATCATTGCGCGACTCCTGAATTTTAGAGACCGGGACACTACTCTCTGTCTGGCAAGAGAACGCGGCACGGTCGAGTGGCAGGGGTCGAAATGATCATTCTATCCAGACTTCACTCCGATGGTCCAGGAGGCACGCCGCAAATTCCAGGTGGTCAAAGCCACGCTACGCAATCTTGGGCTCAAATATGGCATGCTCTACCCGGCGAGACTTAAGGTGGATGTTGGCGGCAGGTCCAGAATATTTGACACTCCAGCAGAGGCCCAGGAATTCTGCCGCACACACAAGACACGGAATTCGCAAGACTCGGCGGGGGTGCACCCGCTTCCCCACCTCGCAGTGGCTCTGTCGCTAGTGCGGACCTATTCTCGAACATTGACACTGGATGATGTTGCTAGAATGATCTTATGTTGTTTATAGTATGCATATGGGAAATCGCAATGTTTGTTTACAATTTTTATTTTCCTACAGATACGGCAATAGGCCGGTCCGATTTCGGGCTGCCACCCCACTCTGGTGTATCCGCTGAGTTGGTGCATTCATTTTGGGGCCCACCTTCTGGACCTCAACTGCGAGCCCGGAGATCTCTATGTCTTCCGGGCAGGTTAACTTTCTGGGGGTTGGCCACCTATGGGTTGGAAGGCGGCTGGGTGGGGGGAGGGGGGAGGGGGGAGGGGGAAAAGTTTGCACATTGCAATTGTAGTTATTTACACTTGAGTTTAGCATTGCTTGCAAGGTTTACATCGCCTTACAGTCCTGACAGGAAGATGCATGAACAATGTTTGGATGTCGCGGTTAGGTAACGTACAGGGGCCCACAGCCATCACTTTAATGTCCTGGAATGTCAGAGGCCTCAATAACACCCGTAAAAGGAGGCAGGTGATCCACTATCTTCTTCGACACAAGGTTGATATAGTTTATTTACAGGAAACACACCTCCCCCCACAGATTCCGCTAGTTTTGGCGCCAGCTGGGGCACACACAGATACTTTGCTAATTATAGCAATTACGCTAGAGGTACAGCGATATTGATACACAAGAGGGTCCCCTTTACACTCCTGGATGTGACCCGGGATCCAGTGGGCAGGTACGTGATAGTCACGGGCACTCTCTATGGCCACAAAATCACTATGGTTAATGTGTATGCTCCCAATGTGGACGACCCCGAGTTCTTCCATGACTTGAATGCCCGGATTGCCAAACATGACACACATGCGCTGCTCCTAGGGGGGACCTTAACCTTCTGATAAGCACCAAATTGGACAGCTCGTCAACCGCACCCGACGCTAAACCACGGGCAAGGCGGGCCTTGATGAAACTCTGTAATCAATACACACTAATAGACGTTTGGCGACAGCGTAATCCCACCCTCACCAAATTCACTCATTATTCCGGCCCGCACGGCACCTGGTCCAGAATAGATTATTGGCTGATCTCTCCCAGTGTCGCAGGTTGGTTTGGCTCCCACACTACACTCCCTGCACATATTCAGACCACTCCCCAATAACTTTACGGGTGTTGCTCCCACGACCGGAAGGGTATGAACGACAATGGCGGTTTCCAAGTACGGCCCTTCAAGATGAGGTGTTTAAGGCAGAGGTACGCGAGGCAATAGAGGACTACTTTGAACTCAATACGGGCTCGGTAGATTCAGCGGCGATGCTATGGGAAGGTTTTAAGGCAGTTATACGAGGAATATGCATCTCCAAACGGGCTGGTGTACTCAGGGATCTTCGTCAAACGATGGCCCGTATTGAGCAAGAGGTGGCCAAGCTAGATTCCCAGCTCGCGGCCCTCCCTGACCCAGAGGCTATGACAGAGAGACTCGCCCTTCTGGCGGAATACAGGGACACGGCAGACAGGGAGATATTGTATATGGGTAAATATCAAGCTGCACGACGATACGGAGAGAGCGAGAGGCCTGGCAGAGTTCTGGCGCAAATGCTGAGACCACCTTATAGCAAATCCTACATTACTGAATTGCACTCAGCGTCCGGTGACACGCTCACCTCCACCTCGGCTATCAGAGATGAGTTTCTGGATTATTACACCTCCCTCTACTCCTCCAGGTCAGACCCTGACGGCGCAGCCCAGACTGCATATTTAGATGAGGTTGCACTGGTGTTCCTGGAAAAGCATATGATAGACTTCATGGCGGAACCCATAACTGTCGCCGATGTCCTAATGGCCATAGACAATATGCGAGGTTCCTCCACCCCGGGGCTTGATGGCTTCACAGGGGATTTTTATAAAGAATTCAAGGACGTTCTGGCCCCCAGCTGATTGAGGTCTATGCAGAAGCATTAGAAAAACAAATTCTCCCCCACACTACGTGAAGCTGTAATCATACTCCTTCCAAAACCTGGCAAAGATCACAAGTTATGCGGATCATACCGACCGCTGTCCTTATTGAATCTAGATTATAAAATCTTGGCAAAAGTGCTCGCGAATAAGCTGTCTCAGCTGATGGAGTACATCATATCCCCGGTACAGTCTGGCTTTGTACCCCGATGCTCGACATCCCTGAATCTCCGTACGCTGTTTGCGGTGCTACACAGAATACAGCCAGACGTCCCAGCGGCGGCGGTATTACTAGACGCAGAGAAAGCGTTCGATTCTTTAGAGTGGTCCTTCCTTGTGGAGGTGATGCAGCGTATGGGTCTGCCCTGTGGCTTCATCTCCACAGTCTCTCTGCTTTACGGTGGGCCATCGGCGAGACTCCGGCTGAACGGCACCCTGTCCAGACCATTCCGGCTATATCGAGGGACCAGGCAGGGCTGCCCCTTGTCCCCGCTATTATTCATCCTAGCCATGGACCCGTTGGTCAGGCACTTCCAGGAGCGCCACTTGCATAGAGGTCTTCAATTCAACACTGGCCCGCTCCTAGCTTCTCTATACGCCGATGATACCATACTTTACGTCCGGGAACCACACCTTAATCTGTCGCCTCTTATCCGGGAAATCGTCCGCTTTGGCAGATTCTCAGGGATAGGCATAAACTGGCACAAATCAATCATATTCCCGCTAACGGCGAGCACAGTCCAATGGGAATGCGAATTTCCTCTCGACTGGTGCCAAGACTCGGTAAAATATCTGGGTATACATATCCATCTGGACACCGCACAAATTATTCGCTTAAATTACGGACAGGCTTTCCAAAAGTTAGAGGAACAGGTCGACAGATGGCTGAGGTTACCTTTGTCCCTGGCTGGTTGGGTGGCTATAGTAAAAATGATGGTCCTTCCTAAATTTTTATACCTATTTAACAATATCCCGATTCCCCTCTCAGCTGGTTTCTTCCGCACTTTACAAACTCTCATGATACGACTAGTGTGGGGCGGGAAGAGACCACGTGTCCGCTGGTCGGTGATGACTTTGCCGTACGACAGAGGCGGATTCAATGTTCCAGACTTCCAATTATATTATTTGGTAGCGCAATGTTATTACGCGTTCGCTTGGTTTCATCCAGATGCACGCATTCCGTATCTACGGCCGGAGGCAGACCTGGTTCTCGCCGATAAATTGTGTGAGATGCTACCGGGGGGCTTTCCACGTGACAGATGCGACATTCAAACAGTATCTATGACTGCCTGGGCATGGGGTAAATTGATCAAACGCACAGGCGCTACGCTATTATATTCCTCTGCCCTGCCGATGCCCAACGCCAGATGGTTCCCAATCACTGGGGAGAAGCTGGTGCAGAACACGCTATCCACTCTAGATATTGTAAAAGTGGGCGATCTCTTCCCAGAGGGTCATATTTTCTCAATAGATGAGGACGCCAGGTTCACCGACTGCAGCTTCATGACGCGATTCCTCATGAGCCGCATGAAATCCGCACTACGTGCTGGGCTCCCCACATATCCTGTTGAGCCTGACTCTTTCCCTCCGCTTACTCTGGTGTTAGAGACCCCTAGCGGCACACGCCTCATCTCTAAAATGTACAAGGCATGCGCTGGGATGATGCCCGCGGACGATTCCGGCCTTAGACAGGCCTGGGAGGCGGACACGGGGAGCACCATCACAGATGAACAATGGGCAAAATGTTGCGAGGCCACCAAGGACATTTCACTTAACGCACGCCACAAATTGCTGCATTTTAAATTTATCCGACGCGCTTACTTCACACCAGTCCTGGCGCACAGGATAGACGCTGATAGGCCACACACCTGTTTGAAATGCACTGCCCCGCACGCGGATTTTATTCATCTAGCATGGGCTTGTCCCCGCTTGCAGGCCTACTGGTTAGCGGTACATACGACACTGGGGAAGATAATTGGCCTTCCACTGGCTCCCTCCCGAGATAGCTCTTTTAGGGTACACAGTTCAGATTCCTAAGAAAGTCAGGAAATTAGCAGCATTGGGATTACTGCTAGCCAAAAGAGAGGTTGCCATTCACTGGGGCAGGAAAACCACTCCTCAGCTGCAGGATTGGCTGGGGAGTCTGGTGCACTGCAACACCAATGCTGAAACATACGCTAGCCTCATGCCTCCGACATCGCGACCCAGAGAAATTTGGGGACCACTGAGGGCCTACTTCGAGGCCACTAAGCGTGCCTCTGCCACACCGGTAGACAATGGAATAGTTCCGGAGGGTGTGGGCTGAGGGGACAGTGTCCAGTTCCCCGGATATCCTTTTATGAGAGCAGTGTGGCTTGTGGTGTCGTGGTTAATAAGCTTTCTGTGGGAGGCGCTGCTGACCGTAATGTCTAGTCACTGCGATTGAGATTGGGGGTGGGGGTAGGGGGGGTCTCGCTGAGGACTGGTCAAAATACTAGGTTATACCACTGTACAGATTGTTGTAGTAACTACCATTGAGAATGAAACTGTCAGGCACGAGTCGATTTGATTGTAAAGTGATTATATGCAAGGCAATGTGATTCATTTTTTATCTGAAAAATAAAGTGTTAAAAAAAAAAAAAGTCTCTGGGGCCTAATGTACAAACTTTGTGATTCACAACACACGTAACTTTTAACTGCAAAATGGCGTTTTATTATGTACTACACCCATTTTGTGGTGAAAGAATCTGTGTCTTGAATACAGTCCGGATTACTCTTCAATATGAAATTATTGTCAGATATCAAAGATACCTTCATTATAGTCCTTATTTTGTTTCTAAGGCCTAGAACGAAAAAGAGAACTATATTGAAGACTCCTTTGCACCCACCTTCATTTCATATAGAAACAAAACAGGACTCTATGAAATACGAAGATGAGCTGGTGACAGAGCCTCTGGAAAAAACAGGAACATAATAAGCATTGGCAAAGCCAATAGGTCGCACCTATGTAAGAGCTATGGGATTTGCCAATGTGTTTTATCCATGTTGTACACCGGCATAGCTGCAATTAAGCATGGCTAAAGGTAAGTGGAATAGAGGAAAGTGGTTTAGAGTGGAGTGCCGTAGAGTGGAGTGGCGAAGAGTGGAGTAGAGAGGCAAAGAGTGCAGTGGTGTTTCATGGAGAGTCATTGACTGGAGTGTTGTGGAGTGTTTTGGAGGGGCATAGAGTGGAAGGGCATGGAGTGGAGGGGTGTAGAGTGGCATAGGGAGTACAGTCGTAGAGTGGAGTGGCGTAGAGTGGAGTGGCGCAGGGGCGAGTGGTGCAGAGTGGAGTAGATTGGACTAGAGTGGAGTGTAGTAGAGAGTAGTAGAGTGCCATAGAGTGGAGTGGAGTAGAGTGTCATAGAGTGGAGTGTTGTAGAGTGGAGTATAGTGGAGTAAAGTAGAATTTCATAGAGTGGAGGGGCATAGAGTGTAGCGGCATAGAGTGGAGTGGCATAGAGTGGAGGGGAGTGCAGTGTCATAGCACAGAGTGGTGTAAAGTGGCACGGAGCGCCATAGAGTGGTCTAAAATGTCGTACAGTGGAGTGTCAAAGAGTGGAGTGGCATGGAGTGTCGTAGAGTGGCCTATAGTGAAGTGGCATAGAGTGGAGTGGAGTGTGGTGGAGTGGAGTGTCAGAGAGTAGAGTACAGTGGAGTGGCGTAGAGTGGAGGGCTGTAGAGTGTTGTAGAGTGGAGTGGTGTAGAGCTGAGTTGAGCAGGCTTGGTGTGGTAGTGCACTGTCATTACAGACAACACATTTTCAATTGAAATGACCATTAAATTTGCATATACAGTTTTACTGATAAAACTATACAACGCACAAATGATAATGTGTGGGGATGCCATCATCTAGTGTACTGATTTGTTTTGATCATATTCAGATATTTGTTTTCTCCAAACTTCTGAATTACAAAAAAATTGCTTCATTTGTGCTTTTCTAATTCTGATATATTCTGATATATTTGCACAGTTCATTTACAAGCATTTAAAATGTGTTGTCTGCTAGAAACAAAAACTTTTCTTTCCCAATTCCTTGCAAGATAGTCACATACATCCTCTCACTTTGAAGTCAGAGAAAGAAAAGTAAACACCTCGCTCCCTCGAAAGACAGAGCGTGACATTTGACCTCTGTCTTTGAACACACAGCAAGTGTGACAAGATAAGAATAACAAGCATTGAAAATGCAATAGGTCTCGCCTTTGATTAAGTTAAAGCCATTTGCTTTGCTAATGGTATTGTATAGCAAAGCAAATGGCTTTAACTTAATGAAAGGCGAGACCTATTGCATTTTTAATGCCAACCTTTTGTCCTGAATTTTGACCTCTTGTCCTGATTTTTTGTCCTGAATTTTGATTCTTTGTCCTGAATTTTACACTCACCGTCCTGAATCTGCACCCATGCCAGTTGGTCACCCTACAGGGGGAATGGCTGCTTTAAGAATGGCTGCTCCTGTTCTACAATGGCACAGATGAGCAAAAGAATGATGGAGTGAAATGCTACGCTGAAGCTACCAGTGATTCAATATAATTCGAGCATTCTCTCCCTCTCAGTGAGCCAGCCTGGGCCATGTGCCAGGAAGTGGGCACTGTAGCTCGCTGTGCTATGAGAACTCAAGCTGTCTTCATTGGTGAGGTCCAAGAAAGCCAAAACACGCCCAGGGTTCTTGTTCCCCCTATGAAGACAGACGACCCCAAACCACTTTGCAATCCCCCTCACGGCGTTTAAAAAATAAGTAGTATTAAAACAACACATTAACAACTTTTTTTGTTTTTTCAGCCCCAGAAGTTCGCCACCGCAGTGTGAAAGGCTCGCGCAGCTGAGTAAGGCCGGTCCTCGTGTGGAAGGCGTCACAAGCAGCCGGCAGCAACTGTGCATCCTAAAGGCCGGAGGTACAACTGGGTTCTGCTCACACCGCACTGAAAGAACCCCTGCCCCGTAGCCCACCGCGGATGCCCCGGCGCTGAAAGAACAGCTGCTCGATGATGCCCCCCTCATAGCCCCGCACACCTCTGCACGGGGGCGGCACAGCAGGCCAAACACAGCTTTCCCAAGGGGTCCAGGCGCAGCCGTGCGTGCAGAGCAGGACGCTGACTCCAGCTTCGACTTTGAGACATAGCTAAGTGCCCCCACCTGACTTCCCCCCGGTGAGAGTGGCCACACAGACTCGCTGGCTGTCTCAAAGCAAGGCTCGTCCAGAGAGATACACGAACAGTCTCTTGGAAACAAAGTGCATCTCACAGGATGTCAGTGAGACCAGTGTCAGGCATCAGGTCACGCCGTCTCTCTTAGTCCTAGCGAGACCCAGGTCAAGGGTCACATCCTCGGTGGTCTACTGTAAAGATAACATCCCATGCCACATTAAAGCGCATCAATGACTCGTCAGGAAAGTAAGCGCTATATAAATATAATTATAGAGGATCAAATCTATCTCATAGTGAGGCCACGTCCAGTGTCAGGTCCCTACTAGTGAGAGACACACCCAGCATTAGGGATCACGCTCAGCTCCCCATGAGCCTTAATAGCCCCCACCCCACCATTTACCCCAATGCAGTGCATGGAAAGCTCTAAATCTACGAATGCACTGGGGGTGCTGTGTACTCACTAAAGTGCAGTGCACTTTTTTTTGTGCAAGCATTATACGGTGCTCCGGGATCTTTGCAGTTATTACACCACAGGCTGGAGTAAAGAACCCCACAATCCCAGGTGTTCTACGCCCCCCCCCAGAATACAACCCAAACCCGCCAACTTTCCCCGAAATGCAGTGCAATTCCATGTGCTCAAAGCCAGTGTTCCGAGCCCCGGCAGCTCGGTGCCCCGAATTAAATCCAGCCCCCTCTAGTCCAAGACACACGTAGGCGCTCTGGGCCCCAGGTAGCGCTGAGCCGCCTAGACTCCAGTGTAGCGCTGCGCCGCCTAGACTCCAGTGTAGCGCTGTGCAGTGGCGTCCCTAACGCAGCCCTCGGAGGCCACCCCTTCCCTGATGCTCCGTCTCATTCCTGCTCTCTGAGATCAGCGGGCACTGGCAGCCTCTTATTGTGAATGAGTCCCACATGCCAGTCCCACTCCAGAAGCCATCTTGTGTCAGGGCAAGCTGTACCCCGGCCCAGCCTTGCAAACTGGCAGCTTCAGCAGGGGGTGCATCTCACTCCGGGGGAGGTGGGGCGAGAAATACATACCTGCCTCCCCTGTGGCACGCAAATACACATCCGTAGATTATGCACAAAAACAGAAATCGCCCGGGGGCACACAACCTGCTGCTCTCTACCAGAGGCGCACATCTCACATGTAATATATACACGTGTGCTGCGAGGGTACATGACACGCGGGTGTGTGTGATGGAAGTACAGCTCTCCTTGGCCGCATCATATGCACGCCTCTCCTGGCGGGTAAACTGTGTGTGTGGAAGTGCAAAATTTACAAGAGACGTATTTTGAGCCCCCCACACACACACACTCTACAGATTCTGAGTTAAACAAAAGGCGTGGCTCGCCTGGGGTGTATCGTATAAAGCTTATTGCTCTGTATACACAATAAGCACATCTATCTTGGGGTGCACCCTTTGCAACTTTCTCGGGAAAGTCACCACACGGAGCTCTCTGCGCGTTTCTTCAGAGAGGAGACATTGTGAGGGGCCCGCACCTTTAATGCACCTTCTTTAATGATGTGTTCACAATATGCAGATCGCTCCAATAGGTGCACACAACGCATGTGTCACCCTTCGACATGTTTTATGCGGCTATCCACTATGCAGTAAATAAGAATGGGAATGGAGACAGCAAAATTAAATTACACACTGCGGAAAGGGAGAGAGAATGGAGGCAAGATGGACTAGACGAAATAAAAAGAGAAAGCAAGAGACAGACAGAGAGAACAAGCGTGTGGACGGCGCTGCAAATGAAAAAAAAAGTGCTTACTGTCCTTTAAAGGAAAGAGTGTAAATCCGCCTGTAAAAGATCCAATCCCAGTGGGCGGGGCCAAACGCGGACAGGGTGGTAACCAGGAGGGACTAAAAAGCCTCCTGAACAATCAGTACACCCCGTTTAGCATAATTGGTGACGTCAAATGACGCACACCAATGAAAATTACGGACGGAACCGAAAGTGAACTTCGCAAACCGTATCAATTCCAAAAAGCCTTGCATGGCGATGCAACGCATGCGCGCTGCTAACGCCAGCCGAGACCTAAAAAGTAAAGGCCTGTTTACAGAAAGTGAGGACTTGTGGAAGAATACAAGGAGCGATGTCAACACGCTTTGCTCCACAGAAAGGGCGAAGACATGCTGGACAGTCTAAAACAGCCAGCAAATAGAAAGCAAGAAATGTGAATTACAAATTACTAAGCCAGTGATAAACAATGGACAGAATGCATTCCCAGAGAAGCTTTTAGAATGCCTACAAGAAGTCTTTTTGCATCCAGACAGCTGCGCTGTCTTGTGGGCTTTGACTTAATAAAAACCTAACCTTGCCATCCTCTTAAAACATAAAAAAAACATGTGCCCATGTTGGCACTGATAAGAAGCCATCAGAGATTTTAATTAAGACGACAGGGGAAAGAGGGAGGGGTGGAACGGGGCAACAAAAGGTAGGGGCTAGGAATGACACAGGGAAAGAGAGAGCAGTGGGTCAGAAGGAGCAATGAAGAGGCGAAACACAGGGGAAAGAGGAAGACATGGGAGGAGTGGACTCTCGATTGGGAAGTGAATGAGCGGGAATAAACCTGAGAGTAGCTGAAAGAGGAAGAGGGTGGTAGCTGTAAAATAGTCCCTCGGTCTTTGTAATAGAAGCATTCCATTGGCGGTAGAAGAATGCAATAGAGAAATATTCCACTGGGCAGAGCCAAAATGAGATTGAAAAGTTTCAAGCTAATGGCTGAAAGAGGCTGGCACAAAAAAGTCAGCAGTTGAAGGTGGTGAATAAAATGTACACATTATGCATAATGTAAGCAATGGGTCTGGTCGACTGCTGTGTCAGCAAAACCTAGACATAAAAAGCAAGAAACGCTAGACATGTTTTTTAATGTATCTAATAACTCTTCTAAAGGAAACTACAGTCTGAAATTATGTGGCCAATTATGTCAAAATGTGGCTGCGGTCATGAACGTGTTGAAGGTACACTATGAATTCTTGTTTATCTGTTAGATTTATGTATGTTGATTTGTTACAAGATAATATTTGTAAAAATAATAAAGAGTTACGATTAGTACAGAAATATATACCTGTATTGTGCTATTTGGCTAACACTATATTGGGTATCTGAACCAATTCAATATTTACATTCAAGAAGGAAATTGATGGAATCTTTGCCTACAAAACAATTCAAAATTCATGTTCCCTTAAAAAAATGTCATAGTTTATTCTACCGCTAGGCAAAAGACTCATAATATACATTTTCTTTAGTTAAATGTTGTGTCAATCAATGAATGTTAATTTCGGCCAAAGCCTATAAAGCAATTAAGAAGTAATTATATCAGAGCATTTCATTGCAAAACACGATTTAAAAAGCAGAATGCAATATAGAAAGAAAACTAAAAGTTAAACTTTGGTAAACGTATAGTGCATGCTCCGAAAGCACCAGTGTTTGATAAAAACAAAACCCTGCTAAAACAAATACTATGGGGCTTATTTACAAGCCCTCTATGCGATCAAAAGCGTCACTTTTTCCCAAATTAAAAGTGACGCAAGCGGCTTGTAAATAAGCCCCTATATGTAAAGGGATCCATGGGCTCATAAACCACTGACTTCCAAAAAAGCATGGGGCTTATTTACAAGGCCCTTGCGCCCCTTTTGCGTCATTTTTAACATGGGAAAAGTGACGCAAAAGTGGCGCAAGTGGCTTGTAAATCTGCCCCGATGTGTTTATCTGAAAAAGTTACCGGAATCACAATGCGACCGAGGACAGGGCGGCTCATTCCCCTCAGTAAGCCTGGCACGTGCGGCACCGATGTGTCAGTCGCTGTCAGTTTCCAAGATATATAGGAATTAAAGCCGGGGTTAACCAGTGATACGGCAGCACAGAATATAGATGAAATGTCAGCCCCAATAAAACGGACCTAATAGGTCAGGTAATAGCCAGCCATGCCACTGACTGGCTAATTATTTTACGCCATCGTTTCCACTGGATTAAGTGACCTTCGATTAAACTTCACGCTTATTTTTGTCCTTTCTAGGGCTTAAAATGTATTGTTCATGGTAGGTGACATGCAGCGCTTGAAAAATGCGAGTCGCTCAGAATTTTTTTTTTTAATTTGTTTATTTGTGGTTTTGTCTATGGCGCTGACATGTTGCCTTCTGGCCACTGCTTAGCAGTAAGCTGCAGCCAGGCTAATAAGACTGATTATGGCATTATATGTGTTAGTTAACTATAATCATGTTGTAGGCTCTTTCCATGTGGATACTTGGTGTCAGTTTGGAGGCCAAGAAGTATGTCGCTCAGTCAATATGTGAGCTGGGTTCTTTCTCTAACCACCTTTTGTGTTAGTTCATAAATGTTTGGTTGCAGTTGTGGTCAGCAAGGATTTAAGCTTTGTCCTACTTTCTGCTTTTTTGGCTCATCACTTCAGCCTATCTTTGTGTCTCCAGTTGTGGGTTGGGTACAACTGTGGGTAATTTTGGCGATTATTTGGAGATTATCCCGCATTTGTGCTTTGTAGGACAAGCATGTCTGGTGAGTCGCAAGTAACTTTGGTCCTAGTGTGCTGTGGGGTCAATTCTTGTCAAACTCTTACTAAAACAATTTGGGGGCAGATTTACAAGCCCCTTGCGCCACTTTTGCGTCACTTTTCCCATGTTAAAAATGACGCAAAAGTGGCACCAGGGCCTTGTAAATAAGCCCCCCGGTTTTTAGTTTCTTTTGAGGCACACGTTCTGCGGGAGAATTGAGCTCTGACACTGATAGGCCTATGTGTAGAGCGAGTGCAAATGATTTGGAATTGAAATCTAAACAACTAAGGGCCTTATTCACAAAGGCAAACTTACTCTTTTGGTGCAAGTTTTTAGTTTTGCTAATCACAAATTATGAGTAAAGTTTTATGCATAGTATCTTTACGACTGTGGAGAACTACGCACATCAAAAGCTAGGACAGTCTCTGCAGTCGTAAAATTGCCACAGATAAAACTGTACTCATAGTTTGTGAATGGCGAAAAAATAGTAAACTTACACCAAAGATGCAGGTTTACCTTTGTGAGTAAGGCATCAAAGTGTCACTGAATGGCTTTTAGCACAAACGTTCTTGAGAGAAACTTGTGCACTTGTTATGTAGGGGTACATTTGCCGTGGAATATAGGCATACCCCATCTGCCTAAGACATTGTGGAGGGCACGGAGACTCACTTTTTTAGCATCAGAGAGTGTGACTTTCCTGTTTGGCTGTTATCAGGATTGCCAGTCAGTGATTTTCATTAATTAATTCCATCCATCATGCGCTAAGTGAGATGAGTATGCCCAGATGTGGGCCTCATGCTTGCTGTGCCATAGGACTCAAGCTGCATCTCACTTATATGACCCAAGTAGGCTAAATCCGGTGTAGTGTTCCCTATGTTTCTGCCTAAAGGGGATATTGCCTGGAAGTTTGGGCTGGTAGGTTCCTTTTGGAGCAAGACTAAGGCTGATTTTCATATGGCTGATCTCTGTACAGAAGGACAGAGTGAGCAAAAAACAATGGACTGAAATGTGGCCCAATTACCAGTGGCTGACATTAGTTCAAGCCTTCTCTCCATCACTTTATTGTTTGTTGAGAGCTAAGGGAAGCATACAGACTTAGAAAATTAACAACTCATTTTGACAATGGCCCAATGTATATATTCTTTAACAATTGACTGACCCTTATGTCCTTGTAAAGATGTAGGGGCATATTTATCATATAGTCAAGCAACACAACGCAGCAACCCACCTTGTTGTGCTGTGCTGCATGAAAGGGAGAGGGTAGGAATGCACTGCATTTAACATTATATGGCACATTCCTGCTCTCTGCCTGCACTGGTACACAAACTGCTGCCTAGTGCCAAAACAGGCACTTCTGCACCATGGAACAAGTATGCCTGCGTTGTAGGCATTATTGTTTTTGTGCAGGAAGGGACACCCACCACTCTAGTCAGGGTAAGCAACACCCCAAGGATACACTGTGCTCATCCTCTGGTAGCTTGCAACAAAGCAGCCGGGCTTATCATAAGAGGCAATGTGTAAAGTATTTGTGCAACACACACAAAGTAACGCAAAGAACACATCACAAAAAGACTCCACACAAGTTAGGAAAATAGGGAATTTTTATCTGCATAAAATAAGACCATGAAAACAAAAATCCAAACAGTACATCAAGAGATATAAATTTTACAAGAATAAATGTAAAAGCAGTGCTTAAATCAACTGTGCTCCTTTTAGATCCTTTATGATAATGCTTCTTGGCAAGAGCGGCACAATAGGAGTGTTTGTATTGGAACTCAAGGCGTTCTTACGTGGTCTCAGGGGGACGGGAATGCGACTAAATAACTTTCCCCCCAGCTGCCCATGATGTTGCATGGTCAGCGACAAAGACTGCACATGGTCCCTGTGCCCACAGTACCTTTGTTGATGACCTCAGCCACCGTTCGGTGAGTTGCGCTGCGGCACTGCTCGTAGACAGAAGCAGGGCTGGGACAAGCTACTAGTTGTATCTGCGGGCCTTGGACACAGGACCAGTATCACCGTGCACTGTTCCTCGTCTGTGCAGGTGAGTTGGAGCAGCGTGGACATTGCGGTGCACTCCCCGTCTCCTAGACAATGCATCAGGCGGTGGGGTCAACGAGCCCACAACCCTTAGGCTACAGGTTTCACTCCGGGCACAAGGCACGGTTCCTCACTGGGAGGGTGACTTGTCAGGATTTTTAAAAGGCGAAGTGCAGATTTCCACGGCAGCGAGGTTCCAGCTTGGGCAGGACACAGGGCTGTAGAATGTGCAGATGGTGGGGGATGAAGCACCGTGCTCCCTTCTCACTAGCACCAGCTGGCCATCAGACATGCTCCCACAAAACGGAGCGCATGTCCTTGACTTCTGCAATATGGATGTTAATTAAAAGAAGCAGATAGTGAGGTCTTTGATGTCTCTGAGACCGCGGGGAGAACAGGGGGCAAGCTAGCAAGCCCTTGGAGTCACTCTGGGGCTTAGTCCTTGGTCCTCTAGCAGAGGTCAGCAGGCAGCAGGGCAGCTCAACAAAGCAGGGAAGCAGGTCCTTAGAACGGTTTGGCACAGCAGAGTGGGAATCCTTCAGCACAGCAGCCTTTAGTCCAGCAGAGTTTCTTCCAGGTCCAGTAGTGTACTGATTTTATAGGGCCAGAGCCCTAATACTTATACTCCAAAGCACCTTTGATTATAGGGGTGACTACTTCAAAAGAGCCCTCTGAAGTGCACAAGGGTCCCTTTCAGCCCAACCATGGCCCCAGACTACCAGTAGGGGGTAAATCAGCCCTTTGTGTGAGGGCAGGACACAACCTATTCAGATGTAAGTGTGAGCCACCTCTCCCTCTCCCTGCTCAGTATGCAGATGAATGCAGATGTTGTCATGACTTGTAGTGTTCTTACCGGTTCTGGCGTGTTGGAGAGATTCTCGACTTCAGTACTTGAGGGTTCTGGTCTGTCAGGTAAGGGCGACCCCTTCTGGTAGGCACGGTGCTGCCGACAAGAAAAAAAGCCAAAGCAGACTGTGCCCTCCAAAAGGTGTCCCAAGAGGTAAAAACCCTGTAGGGAAATACCTCTGATGGAAGTGTGGGCTCCAGGAATGAAAAGGAAGGAGAGAAGTTACCAGTAAAGAGGAAATAGAAGGCAAGGAAACCAAACTGGAATAGAAGACTATAATCAGTAACAAGGTACACCAGCAGGAATCACAGATACACCAAGCAGGAACACAGGATACCAACAGGAGTGAGGACATACCAGCAGGAGCAAAGAGTGTTGCAACGCAAGGAAATGAAGGATTCAGCCCTTTAAATACCCACGAATAGGAAGTGACCAAACAGGAACAGGAAGTGACCAAACAGGAAGTAAGTAACCACCATCTTGGATAAGGAAAAGGATAGTGGACGGATTCGGAAGGTCGCCATCTTGAATTGGTAGAGCAGATACTTCCCAAGGCCTTCTGGGAAGAAAACTATGGAATCTTGGGAAGGCAAAGATGGCCCCAAGAAGAAATGAAGAAAGAAATATATATCCAGTGAAAGGAAGGTAAGAATATAGTGCCCCAACATGTGAAAATAGTTCCAAAACCGGAGCTGCGGCATTCCTGTCATGCAAATTGTCAGATAACGGGCCGCTGCGTAGGTATGCAGCGTGCCCGACACAGCAAGAGAACAGGCACCGCGGGACACACCTGTGACGCCAACACGGCAACAGCAGGCCACCGCGCAGCACTGCGACCCGCCCGAAGAAAAGAGGGAGGCGCCACGGGCTGTATCGCGGCCCACGAGGAAGAAGCGGGAAGCACCGCAGGCCGAATCACGGTCCGAAGTGCAACAGTAAGTCCCCCTCCCGAAGCCCCGGGTTTGTTAGGGAAGAGCCGAAAAAACCAGCGGACAAGTACAGGGGCGTGGACTGAGTCAGCATCCTCCCAGGAACTATCACTGGGAGGATAGCCTTTCCAATGGATAAGGAATTGCAGGCGGTTTCTAAAAAAACGGGAGTCACAGATCTTCTGGACCTCGTATTCTGGAACACTGTCGACCAAAACAGGAGGTGGGAGAGAAAAAACCCTTGTGTACGGATCCAAAAATAGGGTTTCAGCTGTGAAGTATGAAAAACAGGCTGTATCTTCCATGAACGTGGTAGGTGTAAGTGGAAAGACACAGGGTTCACCACTTGAGTGATTTTGAATGGTCCATAAAAGCGTGGTTTGAATTTGCTACGTGACAAGTGGTGGGGCAAGAACTTTGAGGAAAGTCAAACTTTACTACCAGCCTGATATGATGGAGACTGACGTTGAAGGACGTCAGCGGTGTCTTTCATTATCTTTTTGGCTGCCTGAAGATTAACATGTACTTTTTGTCTGACCTCTCGGATATGTCGTATTAAAGAGGCTGCTGCAGGAATTGAAGTGGCATCATGTAAAACAGATGGAAAGGTCCTAGAATGGTAACCATACAAGCAGAAAAATGGGGTAGTCTTGGAGGCACTATGGACTGTGTTGTTATAGGAATATTCTGCTAATGGTAGATATGAGGACAAATCACTTTGGGTAGAGTTGCAAAAACAACTGAGGTATTGTTCTAGTCCCTGATTAAGACGCTCGGTTTGACGGTTAGGGGCCGATTCTGATGCAGGTTGGAAAAGCTTCCCGACCGAGGGCCTGATTCTGATGCGGTTAGGAAGGCCTCCTAACGGCATTTGCTCTTTCCAAATCGGATCGGGAACGTGTCTTCCCGACCGAGGGCCCAATTCTGATGCGGTTAGGAACAAATGTTCCCATTGAAGTCAATGGGAGTTCAACCAAATCGTATCTGGAAGCATCCGGATGCATCCTACTCCGCCGGTCGGACTTTCCCGATCCGAGTGGGTCGGACACCATTTCCCAACTGATTCGGTCGGGAAGCTTTTCCAACCCGCATCAGAATCGGCCCCTAAGTCTGGGGATGAAACCCTGAGGATAAGGTTAATCAATATGACGGGATTTGCAAAAATGTTTCCAGAACCGTGATATATACTGAGGACCTTGGTCAGATATAATGATCCGTGGAAGACCATGAAGACGGTAAATCTCCTGTATTAAGATTTTTCCAAGTTCTTTGGCAGTAGTTAACTTCTTTAGAGCAGTGAAATGTGCCATCTTGGAAAAGGAGTCTACTGTCACCATAATGACTTTGTTACCTGCAGAAGGAGGCAGAGAGGATATGAAATCAGTAGATATGGTATGCCATGGAGCCGGTGGAACAGGTAAGGGCTGAAGTAAACCCACTCGTTTAGTGTGAAGTGTCTTGGCCTGGGCACAGACAGGACAGGAGGATGCATAGGTCTGTGTATCATTTCTTACTGACGGCAACCAAAAAGAATGAAGCAATAATTCAAGAGTATTTTTAACACCACGATGACCAGAAACAGGAGAATCATGACACATCTGCAGGGCTTCTAGCTGTACCTTTTGCATTGGGAGGAAGAAAGCCCTTTCATGATAGTAGTCATGCCCTTTCATGATAGAGGTATACCCTAATTGAACTCTGTCCAGAAATGATTGAACTGTGCCAATGATCCGTTGTGGCTCAATTATGTTTTGTTGTGGGAGTGTTGAACTTTCGGGATAACAACGGTATAAGGAATCTGCTAGACTGTTCTGAGACCCGAGTATATAGGTAATGGTAAAATCGTATTGGCTAAAAAAGTAAGACCACTGGGCCTGGCGGCTGTTCTGACACTGGAGGCTACGAAGGCATTGTAGATGCCTGTGATCCGTTCTGATTTCAAACGGTTCCTTGGTACCCATTAAGAACTGTCTCCATTCACAACAGGCTAACTTCATGGCCAAAAGCTCTCGCTCAAGAACGGAGTAGTTCCTCTCAGAATCTGACAGGTCGTGAGACAAGTAAAAAACTGGATGTTCTCGCCCGTCACCGTAATGTTGTTGTAGAAGCACAGCACCTATTGCTCTGTCTGAAGTGTCTGTTTCTACAACAAACTTCCTTGTTGTATCTGGATGACGTAATACAGGAGCTTGAGTAAATGCCTGTTTTAGTGACTGAAAGGCCTTCTCAGCTGCTTCAGTCCACTTGAATCCTTGCCGGAGATTTTCTTTCTTTAAGGTTTGAGAGATGTAACTTGTACGGTGGGCAAAACTATTGATGAATTGGCGATAAAAGTTTGTCAAGCCTAAGAAACATTGAGTTTCTTTGATTGTTGAAGATGAAGGCCAATCTAGAATAGCTTTTACCTTTTGTGGATCCATGGCAATACCAATCTTGTTGATCCGGTAACCTAAATATTCCACTTCAGTTTTGTCAAACTCACACTTATCAGGCTTACAGAAAAGGCTGTTTTGACGTAGTCTTTCCAGGACTTGGGTAACGTGTGCATAATGTAACTCAGGAGCAGCTGAATAAACCAAGATGTCATCTAGATGTATTACAACAATTTGATTTAGGAGGTCGGAGAACACGTTATCCATGAATCGTTGAAAGACAGATGGAGCATTGGTTAATCCAAAGGGCATAACTCAATATTCGAAATGGCCCAAGGGTGTTCTGAAAGTGGTTTTCCACTCATCTCCTTCTTTGACTCGAAGGAGATGGTAGGCTCCCATAAGGTCTAGCTTGGTAAAGACTTGTGCTCCTCTAACAGACTCCAAGATATCTTTAATCAAGGGTAAAGGATAACGATCTTTGATAGTGATCTTGTTGAGACCTCTGAAGTCTATGCTAGGCCGAAGGTCTTTGGGGCATATTATCAAGAACGGCGTAAATTATCGCCGCTTTAGCGGCAGAAAACTGCCGCTAAAGCGGCGATAATGTGCTTGATAATATGCCCTTGAGAATTCCAATAGAAGCCCATGTTGACACCAGAACATGGGCTTCTATTGGAATTCTCAAGGGCATATTATCAAGCCCATTATCGCCGCTTTAGCAGCAGTTTTCTGCCGCTAAAGCGGCGATAATTTTGACGCCGTTTCTTGATAATATGCCCCTTTGTCTTTTTTGGTACGAAGAAAAGAGGTGCCCCAGCAGGTGATGAGGACCAGGTGATCAAACCACTTTGAAGGTTTTCTTCAAGATATTGTCTAAGAGTTTCCTTCTTGGGCTCAGTAAGAGAGTACACTCTTCTAAAAGGTACTGTCGCTCCGGGTTCTAGAGGGATAGCACAATCAAACTCCCGGTGAGGGGGCAATGTCAAGTTCTTCGGTTTCTGAAACACATCTGCATACCCTTGGTAGTGACTAGGAACACCTTGGACTGTGTTAACAGAGGTACATGTTTCCTGTTTTACAATAGGCATCTCTTTTGGGGACCATTATTCCTCAGTAGGATAACAGAATTGTTGGCAAAAATGCGACTAAAAAGAAATGGTCCTAGTCTTCCAGTTGATGTCAGAATTGTGTCTGATCAGCCAGGGTATTCCTAAAATCATAATATGATTGGGTGAGGATATCAGGTCAAAGGATAAATACTCTTCGTGTCTTCCAAAAGTCAATTGTAGTGACGATGTCATTTCTTTGACCAGTCCGGAAACAAGAGGAGTGCTGTCTACTGTATATACTTGTTCCGGAGTCTCCTTCGAAATACGGCATCTTTGTCTCTCTGTAGCCCATCTTTCATCCAAATAGATACCGCTGGTTCCACAATCTAACAGTGCCAATACGCCTTCTTTAGTGCCATCAGACAACCGCAAGAACTTTGGTAGAAGAAAAAGAGAATTCGAGGTCTCCTTTGATGTGCAGATTGAAGGTATTCCTAACCATCCCGTCCTCTCCCTTCTTACAGAGGACGGGATCTGGTGTTTTCCGACTGCCTTGGTGGACGTGTAAGGCAATTGCGAACCATTTGACCAGAAGCACCACAATATAGGCACAGTCCCTGTTTTCTCCTGTATTCTCGTTCGGCCTCGGACAGCGGTCCTCTGGTCAGACTTATTTGCATTAGTTCTTCTACTGATGAAGGGAGTGTTTCAGATACAGGAACTTCCGTTCTACGAGCACTAGGTCGGGTCGTTCCTGTATGTGGATGGACACGTGATTTTCATCTTTCCGATCGGCCTTCATTGAGACTATGTTTAATAGACAACGCTAAATCCATTAGTTCAGTTATGGTTTCTGCACAAGGAGAATGCATCAACTCGTCCTTAATGTCTTCTAGAGACCTCTGCGATAAAGAGTAACTAATGTTCGTTCCACCCAAGTGGTTTCTGCAGCCAGTTGTCTAAAGTTCGTGATGTATTGCAGGACATCCTGGTTCCCCTGTTGAACGTCACACAGGGCTTCTTCTGCGGAGGTCTCCAAGCTGGGTCTTTGAAACATTTGTTTAAAGGCAGCAAGAAAGGACATGTAATTTGATAACTGAGGATCTTCCGAGGCTACCAAGGGAGTCACCCATGCCAACGCAGGACCAGACAAGGCACTAATCAGACACCCAACCTTAGTTCTATCCAATGAAAACTGGGCTGGTCGGAAGGCAAAAAATACTGTTAAGGAATCCAGAAATTCTTTCAACTTATTGGGATCTCCGGAATAATGAGGAGTGGTGGTAGAGACTGTGGGTACATCAGACGGTAAACAGACATAATATCGAATTTTTAATATCGAATTGCCAAAATATCGAGTTGTAAATATAGAATGGACAGAATATCGAATTGCCAAAATATAGTGGTTAAGAATATCGAAATTCAGGTAAGAAATATCTATTGTCAAAATATCGACAGTCATAATATAGTTGTTAAAAATATCTATTTTTTTTATAGTGTTTTAAGTGTTAGTATATGTGTTAAAAGTATGTATTATTTTTGTAATGTATGTTTTAATTTTTTTAAAGTAATGAATTTTATGTTATTTAATTTTTGCGTAATTTAATTCTGTAGCGGGTTGTGGGTTTATAGGGGAATAGGGTGGGAAGTAATTTAAATTTAATTAAGTAATTATTAAATTTTATTTATTGGTATTGATAAATAATTCATTGTTAATTAATTATTAATTGATAATTAATTTTTATTAATTGGTAATTAATTTTTATTAATTGGTAATTAATTTTTAATAATTGGTAATTAATTTTTATTAATTGGTAATTATTTTTATTAATTGGTAATTAATTTTTATTCATTTTTTAATTGATAATTATATTAATAGTATTAATTTATTATTCAGAGCGGGTTGTGTGTTTATAGGGGAATAGGGTGGGAAGTAATTTAATTGTAAATCAGTAATTATTTATTTTTATTTATTGGTATTAATTATTAATTTATTGTTAATTAATTCTTATTTGGTAATTAATTTTTATTAATTGGTAATTAATTTTTATTAATAGGTAATTAATTTTTAAGAAATAATATTTATTGGTATTTAGAATTAATTATTAAATATTTTGTAATTGGTAAGTCATTTTAATAAATTTTTTATTGGTATTGATAATTATTTTATTTTTATTAAAATATTAAATCATTATTTTCCCTACTGTTGCACTCTTTGGAGTGGGAATAGTAATTTTTACCCCTACGCTATCCAACGCTTTCCCTACTGTTGCACTCACTGGAGTGGGAATAGTAACTTTTACCCCTACGCTATCCAACTCTTTCCCTACTGTTGCACTCTCTGGAGTGGGAATAGTAATTTTTACCCTCCCGCTATCCAACGCTTTCCCTACTGTTGCACTCACTGGAGTGGGAATAGTAATTTTTACCCTCCCGCTATCCAACGCTTTCCCTACTGTTGCACTCTCTGGAGTGGGAATAGTAATTTTTACCCTCCCGCTATCCAACGTTTTCCCTACTGTTGCACTCTCTGGAGTGGGAATAGTAATTTTTACCCCTACGCTATCCAACGTTTTCCCTACTGTTGCACTCTCTGGAGTGGGAATAGTAATTTTTACCCTCCCGCTATCCAACGCTTTCCCTACTGTTGCACTCACTGGAGTGGGAATAGTAATTTTTACCCTCCCGCTATCCAATGCTTTCCCTACTGTTGCACTCACTGGAATGGTAATAGTAAATTTTACCCTCCCGCTATCCTACGCTAAAAATATTGAATATTTTTTATAAATATTACGTTAATATATATATGTATTAAAAAATAAAAATGTATGTTTATTTTTTTTTACTTACATTAATTATTTATTAATTTTAAAGTTATTTAAGTATTTTTAAGTATGTTTTAGTTAAATATATATATTATTTCATTAATTTTACATTACTTTTAAGATATTTAAAAAATTCGATATTTTGACTAACTATATTTTTTACAACTATATTTTGGATTCGATATTTTTGTACTTACCTGTTTGTAGATAGGCATTCGATATTTTGGCATTCTATATTTTTACTTCGATATTGTTGTAGGTCGATATTCTTGTAATCGATATTCTGTCAGTGATCCACATCAGACGTCTTAGTAGCCAACACTTGACGCAAAGCTACATTTTCTTCATGTAACTGTTGTAATTCTTGAGCTTGGTGTTGTACAGTCTGCACTAATGCCTGTGTCGCTTCTACTGAAAGTTCCGGAGGTGATGTTTGAGGAATATCCATGGCATCAGGATCAAAACTGGTTTTTGAGCGTTGCAATCTGTCACGACTTGTAGTGTTCTTACCAGTTCTGGCGTGTTGGAGAGATTCTCGACTTCGGTTCTTGAGGGTTCTGGTCCGTCCGAGGTAAGGGTGACCCCTTTTGGTATCCACGGTGCTGCCGACAAGGAAAAAGGCCAAAGCAGACGGTGCCCTCCAAAGGGAGTCCCAAGAGGAAAACACCCCGTAGGGAAAAACCTCTGATGGAAGTTGGGGCTCCAGGAATAAAAAGGAAGGAGAGAAGCTACCAGTAAGGAGGAAATAGAAGGCAAGGAAACCAAACCGGAATAGAAGACTATAATCAGGAACAAGGTACACCAGCATGAATCACAGATACACCAGGCAGGAGCACAGGATACCAACAGGAGCGAGGACACACCAGCAGGAGCAAATAGTGTTGCAACGCAAGGAAATGAAGGATTCAGCCCTTTAAATACCCACTAACAGGAAGTGACCAAACAGGAACAGGAAGTGACCAAACAGGAAGTAAGTAACCACCATCTTGGATAAGGAAAAGGATAGTGGACAGGATAGGAGGGGCGCCATCTTGAATTGTTAGAGCAGATACTTCCTAAGGCCTTCTGGGAAGAATACTATGGAATCATGGGAAGGCAAAGATGGCCCCAAGAAAAAATGAAAAAAGAAATTTATATCCAGTGAAAGGAAGGTAAGAATATAGTGCCCCAACATGTGAAAATAGGAAGCTGCAGTTCCAAAACCGGAGCTGCAGCATTCCTGTCATGCAAATTGTCAGATAACAGCCGCCGCGTAGGTATGCGGCGTGCCCAACACAGAAAGAGAGCAGGCGCGGCGAGACGCACCCGCGACGCCAAAACGGCAACAGTGGGCCACCGTGCAGCACTGCGACGCGCCCGAAGAAAAGAGGGAGGCGCTGCGGGCTGTATCACGGTCCACGGTGCAACAGATGCATCCCCTGTCACAACCAGCCCTTCCTGTGTTGTGGCTTAGAGAGCATACACAAAGGGGCCGATTCCGATTCGGGCCGGAAATCTCTCCGACCGAGCCGGACTCGGAGAGATTTCCGACCGAATCGGACTCTGGCAGCCCGACCGAACGAGTACGATGCGCACGTATGCCATCGGACTCGAGTCGGTCGGACTCCCATTGAAGTCAATGGGAGCCGGTCGTACAACGCGTACGCGGGCTCCCATTGACTCAATGGGTGCGAGGCGGACAAGGGCGCCCCCTACAGCGTGTACGCGGCGAAGCGACTCGCACCGTACACGCACAGGTCCCCCCTGTGTGCGACTCGCGCGCCTACGCATACAGGGGGGTCCGACGCGGACCCCCAAAGTCCGGCTCCGACAGCTTTTTCGAGCCGGACGGCGCGAGTCGGTCGGACTGCTCGCGGCGCGCATCGTACTTACCCGGCCGGGAAACGTCTCCATAGCGCGGTGCGAGTCGTGTCCATGCGAGTCGGTCGGAGCGTGTTGAAGCCGCGTTCGAGTCGGTGGGCGATTTCGCGGGTGCTTGCATCGTACTCGCTCGGCCGGACCCGCGTACGATTCGGTCGGGAAACAGGGCTCCGAATCGGATCCGGTGAATCCGAATCCGATTCGGAGCACTACCGGCCGAGATCGGAATCGGCCCCTCAGTGTAGATGTCACCCAGCCCAGATGTGTATTGGAGGCAGGCTGCAGACACACAGAGCAAAGAAATTGCCACTTTCTAAAAGTGGCATTTCTATAATGGTAATGTCAAATCCAACTTTATCACTAAACAGTATTTATTGTCACCATTCCAAAGATATTAAACATGAAGTAGCTACTCCTTTCCAATCAGCAATTACATCTTAAAAAGGATTTTCAGGAATCCCCAATGCTAGCCTTTGGAAGGGGTTGGCCTCACAGCAGTAAAAAACGATTTTAGCTGTTTGTCACTGCCAGGACATGTAAAACTTAAAAGTACATATCCTGCCTTTTACTTACACAGAACCCTGCCCTTAGGGTCACTTAGGGCTTAGCTTAGGGGTGACTTATGTGTAATAAACAGAGAGTTTTAAAGCTTGGCAAGTGGTTTTAAAATGCCAAGTCTAAGTGGAAGTAAACCGTGCACACAGTCACTGCAATGGCAGGCCTGATACAGGTTTGAAAGGCTACTTGTGTAGGTGGAACAACCAGTGCTGCAGGCCCACTAGTAGCATCTAGATTACCGGCCCTGGGTACTTGGGGTATCACTTTACAAGGGACTTACAGGTAAAGTAAATATTCCAATCAGGTATACACCAATGTCAACATGTTTAGGAGAGAAGCAAATGCACTTTAGCACTAGTTAGCAGTGGTAAAGTGCTCTGAGTCCTCAGGCCAACAAAACATACAGCAGAAATGGGAGGTACAAGGCAAAAGGTTGGGGGAAAGACCACACTAAGGAGGACAGGTCTAATGCTCTTCAAGTAATAGTTTATTTTATGAGGCACAAGAATGCATCAGTTAGCACATCAGGAGCTTACACCCACTGACTCAGTAGCACCTTGCATGCTTATATAGTCATGGGGATGGAATGTCTATCTCTAACGGTGTTTAATACTACTTCTGTATTATACAGTTCTCTGTGTGCTACCCAGGAAGATAACCCTGAAGTGCCATGCTTTGAGACCTAAAGTGTGCCTGAAAACAGATGAGAATTAGGCCTTGTGTCAAAAGTGCCACCAGAGAAATGAAGATTGTGAGCCAAATGTACAAAGCCATTTTGCAGTCCCAAAGCCTGCAATTCAAGTATTCACAGGGTTTGTGAACACAAAAATGTCTTTATGTTATGTACTGTACCCATTTTGTGATTCAGTGAATGGTTACCGATTTGCAAAATGGGTTTAGGAATGCATAACAAGCCATTATTTAGAAGGGGCATGTTTAGGAAGTCTCTTCAAAACTGTGATTTGCAATGCAATGTATCAATATTTTGCAAATGAAATGCAGTCGCAAAACATTGAATAGTCACAGATTCCCAAGTTGGGATGGTAACCTATTCATACATGGGAAGGACCTCTTTGGGGCCCGCCCCTTTGTGAATGTAAAACTGACTACTCTCATACAAATGTTTCAAAATAGATTTTTTTTATTGCAGCCTTGTTCCCTTTAGAGAAAACACGCTGCATTTAAAAAAATACTTACAAAGCAATCACAGACCTGATGGTCTGCTGACCTCAGCCGGCCGCCGTCCTAGTAACGGCCACCAATTGTTGTGAGTCGCAGCCTGCGACTTACATCACGAACAGTACTGAGGTAGATTGTATTGCGACCCACTCTGGATGGGAATGCAAACTAACCTATTAGGACATGGGTCAGTTCATAAAATTCTTTTCCATTTGCAAAAAGTCAGTGTGCAAATGGAATTTTTGTACATCTGGCCATATTTCACGTATGTGAAACATAAAGTTAGCTCAAGTCTGAAGGAATAATCAACCAAACAAGGAAGTCAGGAGAGTATGTGTGTGTGGATATGAGTGTGAATGTTGACCCTCTGTGTTGTCCCAATAAACGTAAATGCAGGTAAGGCTGAGGGTTTGTTTTTTTAAACAAATGTGTGCCTACTGTAACTCAGTATGGCTGCAGTGGCACTTACAGATTTCTTCAACGTTAGGGCATCGTTTATAGGAGAAGTCCCACAGGGTTGTCGGGTCCCTCAGTTTAACACAAAGTAATGAACAAAAAAAATTCCAAAGGGATGATAAATGAGAGAAGAGAGAAAGACATACCACCTAACACAATTATAGGAAAAATCTGTTGCTGCGGCTGTCATGTTTGGCCATGAATGACGTTGCTGAAAATTAATAGCCAAGAAACAAACGTCTCTATTTTTTTCCACACAGCAGGTGAGCACAAACTTGCTGTCACAACCGCCAGAGTGAGGGTGCATGTGAGGTCTTTATGTTAGAATATCGGGCTCATAACCTTCATATCCATATATTTTGTCACGCCGTATTTACATGAGGCCCATCCTATTTTAAACGTTGTCCTTAATATTTAAATAATAAAATGAATAGATAAATTATTGTAACAATTTTATAAGGTTTACATGAAAAGCACATTTCCCAGAAATCCCAGAAATATATAAACTCGAATTAAAAGCATATTCACAAACCACATTGTCTGAAAAATACAGAGAACAGAGGTGATGTAAGCTACCCTGACAATTTGAATATAAATTAAATGCCATCAACTCACCAGGTGCCCTGCTTTGCCTAATTAGCTATCTCCCTTCTCCTCCTTGTTCCTCTTCCGCCATCACCTCATCACCTTCGAGACTTCCCTCCTGACCTGTGGTCTTTAATGGCATGAGTGGTGGATGGCCCCTCCTTCTGCCTCAAAATATATGCATTCTTCCCCCTCCTGAGACGACTCTTCAAAATGGACTCCGAGCCAGCTTCTTAGCAGGAGCCCTTAGAATCAGAAAGAGTGGATTTGTTTTTGTTTCGGGCCTTGTGATAAGTTCATGCAAATGGCTATGATTCGATTTTATTTCTGCAGATAATATTTTTTATTGTCATTTAATTGCTACACAAAGTACTTTTTGTTACATTTTTGATATATTGTATTTTTAACAATGTGTGTGTCTTTTATGGTTTTAATTAACCGCAGGGCTTTAAGTGGAATAAAAAAACTGGGGGGTCTCTCCAAGGGGCGTAGCCAATGTAATTAAGGGTGTGGCTTAAAACACCCAAGCTAAAAGTCTGTGCTAAGTATAGTGTCCCGCCCGACTGGTATTTTGCTGCTTCTGTCATTGCATCCAGATATATAATACGACAAGTAACATTATACCTACAACAAGCCAGAACAATTGGCTTTGTCAATGGTTGTTAGTTGCATAAGTCAAATGAGCAACAACGATGGCTTCCTTGTAAAGAACATTGAAAATGCTTCAGTTTTGAAATGATGAGACTAAAAGAACTATAACGAGTCTCTTTGAAGTTACCTCAAAGGCAGTGAAGGGTGGTACTGCTGCAGAGTTAAGATTTATTTATCACCCTGATGGTGAGGGCAAAAACTGAGAGCCCGACAGGGACCCATCTCAGAGGCTGCTTCTTAGAGCTGCCACTGCTGAGCACCGGCAGGACCCGGCCCACTTAAAGCCCTGATTAACTGTATAAAGAGTGGTTGACTGGCTCGGAGCTCTTCTACTTTATCCTAAAACATTCCCCACTCGCTCTGGTTTCCAGAGTTTCATTCAACTTTTTTTCCCAAGTATCTACGTTTATGCTATACCTCAGACATGCAAATATACACACATACATACATAAATTAAAACAAAAAAATGAAGATTGCTGGCTAGTGTCATAGACAATACAAAAAGTGATCTTCACACTTTCTTGCCTGCACAGGGGTTATGTTATGTTATTGAAAATGTGTAGAGCGCACGTTCACCAACAGGTTTCTTGGCGCTGATATGTTTTCTTATTCCTTCCTTGGAGACACCGCTAAGAGAAGTCCAAGTCTAACTGTAAGCTTGCGAGAAAAGCCAGGTCTTCAGCTTTTTCCTGAAGTGCAGATGGTCAGTTTCTAGTCTCAATGATGTGGGCAAGGCGTTCCAGAACTTGGGTCCCTGAATTGAGAAGCGCGATCCTCCCGTGCGTTTACGTCGGAAACCCGGTACCACCAGTAGATTCATGTGCATGGATCTTAAAATGCACGTTGGGGAATACCTGTGAATTTTTGAGGAAATGTACTTTGGGCCAGTACCATGAATGGCTTTGAACAGGATGCATCCTGTTTTAAACATGGAACACTGCTCCACTGGAAGCCAGTGCAGCTCCTTCAGCAGTGGTTTAACGTGACAGCGTCTGCCTTGTTGATAGATAATTCTTGCTGCCTGATTTTGTATCAGCTGCAGACGGTGTATCTGGTTGCGCTGGAGGCCTAGGTAGATTGCATTGGCATAGTCAATTTTAGATAGGATCAAGGCGATGATGATTTGGATGCTGGCCTCCCTGCTGAAAAACCTTCTGATTTTTTGCAGTTTCCTAAGTTGGAAGAAACAGACTGAAGTAACTGCCCCAATCTGCGAGTTCATGGTGAGCTCAGAGTAAATATGAATGCCTAGGCTCTTAATCGAGTTCTTAGGGGCAGGTGCAGGTCCTAGTTCTGCGGGCCAATGAGTAGGGGTCCAATGCTGAAGTTTATTGTTAGGGATAATAATTTCAGTTTTATCGGAATTTAGTTTTAGCTGATTTTTATTCATCCAATTTCTGATAAACAGCATAGTATTCCTAAGGAACTCCTTGGAATTTATGGAATCATCTATGGAGATCAGCTGCATGTCGTCAGCATAGTTATAAATCTGTGCACCCATCTGACGGAGCATGAATATGAGGGGTCGGATATATACGATGACAAGGTGCGGAGACAATGATGAACCCTGCGGTACTCCGCAATTGAGGTTGCTTGTGCCGGATTTGTAAGGCGAGAGCCACACTGATTGTCTCCGGTCTACTAAGAAGGATTGAAACCACTTTAGAGCAGCCCCTCTGACACCTGCTGCAGCAATGCGTTCCATCAAGATGTCATGATTGACGGTGTCGACCGCCGCAGTCAGGTCCAGGAGGATCAGGGCTTGAGTGCAGTCAACATCAACCTTTTCTTTTGCATTTTATGCATTTTAAGTCACACGTGCACAATTTATCAGCAGCTTTTTCTTGGCCCAGTATCCAGGTTCTGCAACATGCTTTCCTCATTGTTAAATTATTTTTATTCTTTTCGATGATTTACTTAACAATAGTTGCGCTGTCTGTTTTTTGCCTTTTGCCAACACCCAGGCACCAACTTAAAAACCTGCTTTCCTTCCGTTTTGTCCACATCAGAACTACACTGCAATTCTTAATCTGGGCCTAAGTGTATGGTCTCTGGCGAAGGTGCTCAAGGAAAATGCTTATTTGTCCATCCCCAAAGTATGGTCAAAACTGCAAATAAGAAAGTTATTATTTATTTATTTTGAGAGGTTTTTTTATATATAACGTGAACGTGACCCTAGGGTATCAGAGTACTTTACAATAGACACTATGGGGCCTATTATGATGGCGGGCGGAAAACCTCCCCAACCGCCATGGTAGCGGGAAAAGACCGCCTGCATGGACCGCGACATCACCGCCGGTCGAATTACGATGACCCTCGGCAGTGCCTGCCACCTGGTACAGGGAAATGTAGGGGGGACCATGGGTACCCCACAGTGCACCCACACCCCCCCAAAACATTGGGGGCCCGCAACGGGCCCCCGGAAGACAATCTCCGCATGCCTTTCCATGGCGGTTTGACCGCTGAGGAAAGGCTGGCTACCGCAGGCATCATAATCCTGCCGGCGGAGCCTGTTCTGTACCGCCACTATTATCCCGGTCCTGCTCCGTCCGCCAGGCAGGAGTGCGGATGGCAACCGGCGGAAAAGCGGAGGTCGGAATTTCCCACTGCCGTGGTCACCACCGCCATCCTAATTTGACCGGCGGTTTACTTGGTTGCGATCGCAGGCGGATGTCCACCGCCGGTCCGGCGGGCTCCACCGCCGGCCCGGCGGTGGACATCCGACCGCCATCGTAATAGACCCCTAAAACATTTTACAGCCAGAGTTGGTGTTTACATGTTTTAAGAAGTTAACAACCTTGTTATGTACATTCTGCTGTCTAAATTGTGTATATACGTTCCCATATGCAAGTTGCTGTTGGTGGTTACAAATTCAGAAAGGTCATACACCATAAAAATGACTCTTTTCAGCCTCAATTAAGTGCACACAAGTTGACAATACACTGATGCCTCCCTTGTAGATTAAGAATATATTACTTCAACCGTTATGCCGTAGTGATGTACGTGGGATAGAAAACCAGGTGGATTCCTGCCAGACTAATGAGCTTTGTATAGATCGAATTGGATGGTGACGAGGGATACCTAGGCAGTGGTAGCAATTTGTTGTTCTATCCGGTTTACTATACAATTCGGTCTTCCTTCAGTCAAAGTATCATGGGGTAATGCGGCCAGTAGGTACAAACTTAATAATGGAAGGCATACCTGTGGAAGCCTTGTCAAAATTCCTCTGCTACCCCATTTGTTAGGCTCTTCGGCAATACCCACATTTGCTGCATGACCACCTCGGGGACATCTTACACCTAATTATGTTTCATAAGTCAGCAAAATCTTCTTGTTTGGGGTGAGAGGTGCAGGGGGCACTACCTTACCCAGATTAAAAGTGAGTGGGCAGTCGGGAGGAAGGGAAGATGGTGGATTAAGTCCGCCGGGAGGAACACATCCACTGAGCTCCCTGCTGGCAACGTTGGCCAAAGGCCACTGAGCGCCTTTTCTTTTTCAAAAAACTTCTCAGATTAACGAGAGATGAAGTGCTGAACTAGTTTTATTGCAAAAGACTTACCAGCACTAAAAATACTAGATGCTACGCTGGAACACTCAACCCCTCCGTCCTCTTTGGAGAGTGCTCACATACTCCTACCGGCTGATCGGTTCCGGTTGCTTGGCCCTCCACTGGCCTTGTCTGCTTTCAGTCCATGCTATGGCCCCACCTAAGGTCAGCGCTTCAAAGAGCGGGCGTCCCGCTCGGAACTCGGCTGTCACCAGTGCCACGCCGCCGAGATCGAGAGCCACGGAGGATTTTACAATGACCATCGAGCATCTATCGGAGCAGCTGGCTGGAGCGGATAAGAAGTCCCTACCCCGTATGGGGAGACCTATTTTGAAGCTGCTCCACTCAGGAAAAGCAGCCAACATCCTTTCCGCTGTCCCCGAAGCGGCCATTGCTGACACCATACTTGATGCAATCGAGCTTGGCCGCGGGGAGAAATCGGATGGAAGAGTGGGAAGCCCCGCCGGCCTCGATGACGCCTCAGGCAGTGTGAGTGCGGACCTGGTGAACTCGGCATGCTTGCATTGTGGGGACACTTTGGCTCCGATACTACAGCCGATGCTGCAACAATTGGCTACCTTGCCAGGCAGCCAGGTAGAGGTTAGTGATAGCGCTACTGCTGCTTGCTCAGACACAGCTACTGTTTCATTGTTGCAACTTCAGCCGATGCTGCAGCCGCTAACTCTAAATGAAGCTTTGTATAACAATGTAACCTATCTATATCCAGGGGATGACTCAGGGGCCGTAGAACTAACTGCTGGTTTGGATACACCGCTCTTAGGGGCAACAGCACCTTCCCAAAAAGGGGATACAATGTATTTGGAACTAGCTGAGCAATTAAATGATTTACCTACTGAGCAATTTGGTGAGGCTGATACTTCACCTCTCTCACTTTCATTATCGCAAAATATGGGTTATTCATCGGCAGATACCGTAGAGGACTCTAAGGAACTAGTCAGTCTCTCCTCGGCTAAGAGGAAGCATAACCTTAAGCTTGTCAAACCTGCCAGATGTCCTAAAAAGAATACTGAGCTTCAAAGTAAGACACGACCCTTTGGCACTACTACAGCACGTTTGAAGAGGGGTGCAGATGGCAGCCCATTAGGCAAATGGGTCACTTCTAAAGGGGCGGTAAAGGCAATTATATCGAGACTTTCAAACTCTGGCCTGGTTGGTGGGCCCAGTATCAATTTGAACTCTGCTTCACCCTTAGAAACACATATTACTATTGGGCATTTAGCGAAAGATGTTGCGTTACCATCTGGTTCATCCTCACTATCTGGCTCTTTCACACCGGTAATGAATGAGGTCATCATACCCAGCCCCCGAGGCACTAGAGCCGTCAGAACCATCACTTCGGTCAATCTTACAGGCATGGCAGGTACAGAGAGCTGAGGCACAGGAACACTATGCGCAGCTCGGGGCTGACAATGTACTGATCCAACAATCACTATTAGCAGTAACCAGCAAGGTGGCTTCAATTACCAATGATGTGGTGGAATTACAGCAACGCCTTGCAGACAACGATTAAGCAGTGACATCCTTTACTAGCTTAGTCCGTGCCCACGACAACCAGCTAGCCGCCTTACAGGGGGAAATTGAGGATTTGGAAAACCGGCAGTGCCGGAATAACTTAAGGATGTTTGGGATCCCTGAAGGAAAGGAGGGTTCTGACCCACGGACATTCGTTGTGCAGCTGTTCCAGAAAGCCTTTCCTGATTTGGCGGATTGGGACTGGGATTCCCAAATTCAAAGGGCTCATAGGCTGCCAATCTTCTTAAATCAATCTGGTCAGACCAATCTACGACACCCCCGTCCATTCCTCATATATATTGGCAATTTTCTCCTACGACAGGCCATTGCTATCAAAGCCCGACCTGCTACACCAGTGATGGTTGAATCAATTTTTTTCTCTGTAAGGTCAGATCTGTGTAAAAGCACGATGGATAAGAGGTGGAGGATGCACAGCTCATTGATCCTTGGAAAGCGACGGGGGCCCAGGCATTCTTGCAGGAACCGGCTCGTTTGAAGGTTATTAAAGATGGGCACTCCCAGATCTTTCACTCAGATCTGGAAGCGAAACTGGCTCTTAGTAGATGGCAGCAACATGCTGAGAAATGACTTTAGCTGAATGAAGGCTATCTTTAAAAGGGGGAGAAAAAAAAGGAAGAGAAAGTAGAGGACATTTATTATGGCTAGCTACTGCTTTTCTGCCCTCTCTCACTGGCTTATTATATTGGACATTAGCTTAATTTAGTTATAACTTGTGGTTTTTCTCTATCTCTCCCTTCTGAATGCTTTTTTTGTTCGGCTTTAATTTTATATCACTGCTCAATACAATAGACAGTTACTAGAGGGGGGCTCTTGGGCATAGTGTTCCTCGATGGCTGTCAATCATCGACAGCCGAAAAAGGGAGTGATTCCTTTTCTAGAACACTGGGAGGGACTGAAGGTGGGCGAATGGGGGAAAAGGGAGGTGGTGGATCGCAAGGGGTCCTGTGCTCAGGCCAGAGGGAGGCACTGGGGGGATAAAAAACAAAGGGTACTAAAGTTACTAATCAAATATGATTTTACTACTATACAAATTGATTTCTTGACTATTGGTCACCTTTTTTCCCAAAATCTTTCTTTTCCAATGTTCTTGGTTGGGTATTATTGCAGAGAACTTGGCAAAGGCTTAGGTAATATTTTGTTCCATCTTATGCACTTTTCAAAATTATTTATGTTCAATGATGGGGACAATTAGATGTATGGGCTGGAATGTAGCTGGGCCCTCAAGACCTGGCTATTTGGCTAAGCGGATCTGCAGACCCCCCCCCCAGCACCTTGAGACCCTCACGGGTGGGTAGCGCACTTACAAATCCCTGATTGATTGATTGGGCTGAATGTGGCAACTAAGCGCCAGCTGGTAAGGGAAGAGCTTAAATTATATAAGCCCCATTTTGTATTTCTCACAGAAACTCACCTGGCTTACAAAGATAGAGGGCTGCTTAAGAAACTGGACCTGGAAATAGTTGATTGTACATCTCAGGGTGTGGCAATTAAACTGCAAAATTCTGAAAGCCTCTTCTGATCACTGCGGCAAATGGGTAATTTCACAATTGGAAATTTATTATAAAAAATATGTACTCTGCGCAGTGTATGGGCCCAATGCGGACGGTCCCACTCTTTTTAATACTTTAATGTTGGAACTGTTGGATTGGCAGGGTGAATTGATTATTATGGGGGATTTTAATTGTATGTTGAACTATGGCATTGATTCTACTAATAGGGCGGCCTACCCGAGAATGGTAAGGGTTAGAAGTTCAATTTTGGAGATGGCTCGACTCCATTGTTTGTCTGATGTATGGCGGACACTCTATCCCAGACTACCTGGGTATACTTATTACTCTGCCCCTCATAAGCAATATTCGAGAATCGATTTGGCCCTGGTTGATAGTAGCATATTAACAACTGCCAAACTTGAGGTATGTCCCGGGATTACTTCCGATCACAACCCTATTTTGCTTAGTTTCCAACCAGGGACGGCAGATAGGACTAAGCAGCTCTTTTAATTTCTTAGGCATCTGTTGACGGACCCAGAGTTTATCTTGTCTACTCGAACATCTTTAACCAAGTTTTTACACTATAATGTGGGTTCTGCCTCTCCTCTTATAGTTTGGGACATGATGAAGGCCTATGTACGAGGCATCACCCGGCAGTATGTCCACTGCCAAAATAAAACTAATGAGAATAATGTAAGGGTATCCTGCCAGGCGTTAACACAGCTAGAGACTCTTCACGCTGAGGAGATTAGGCTTGGGGGGGTTAAATCAAGATCAGCTATATGCCGCACTAATAGATAAGTGCTCACTTGTTGGCAGGATACTAGAAGAAAGGATTGCCGCTGCTTTTAATAAAAATCGCTCTGTGCAATATTAATATGGGGATCAGGTGGGGAGAGTTTTGGCGTATCAGGTGGCAGATAGGAAATCTAAAGGGCAGATAAAACCTATAAGGGGAGAAGATGGAACTATGCACACATCCCTCCACTCAATAATAGAACAATTCTCCCAATTTTATCAAAGACTTTACTCCCCGTCCTGCTCACCGGATACAACTGAGCTTGATAATTACTTAAAAAGCTGTAACTTCCCATATCTGAACGAAGAAGCAGCGTCCGTTCTTCATAGCGGATATCACTAATGAAGAGATTTTGACAGCCTTAGCCGCCTTACCATCATGCAAGGCCTCTGGGGGTGATACCTGCCAATTGAGTTTTATAAAACCTTTAAGACCCTTATCCTACCATTAATGAGGGAGGTCATACATCAGATCGGGATCCGAACGGAGGTGCCTAAATCTTGGAATATGACTAACATTGTTTTTTTTTTTAAAAAGGGGAAACCAGCTGACGATTGCGGGTTTTACCGCCCTATATCTCTTATCAACTCAGACGCTAAAATCTTTGCTAAAGTATTGGCTAACCGGCTAGCTCCTCTTATGCCTGGTCTAGTCTCCGACCAACAACACGGTTTTATAACAGGCAGAGATAACATGGCTCACGTTAATACAGCTATTACCACATTCGATATCGCCAAAAAGATAACCCTTAATATAGGGATGGTGCTATTAGACGCTGAGAAAGCATTCGATCGAGTGGTATGGGACGGTTTATGGGCCACATTAATGGCTAATGAGTTGGACGGTCAATACATTAAATGGGTCTGTGCACTATATATTAACCTGCAGGCCAAAATAATATATACTAACCTGCACTCTGCCCCTTTTCAGATACATCGTGGCACTCGGCAGGGGTGTCCACTTTCCCCATTGCTATTTGCATTGTATATTGAGCCATTTATTAGAGCACTTAATCGTAATGCCCATATCGTTCCATTCAGCATTGGGTCACGAGAATTCAAAGTTACCGCCTATGCCAATGACATAGCGGTCTTCTCTTCTGACCCGGCGATGGCACTTGTTTCAATACAAGAGGAGGCTGGAAAATTTGGCTGCTTCTCAGGCTACAAATGGAACGCTCACAAAACTCAAGTCCTTCTTAATTTTCATCCGACTGCATTAATAATAATAGGGAGTTGCGCGACCACAACTAACCTGGGGGTACGTATCTCTCCTCGTGTAGAACAGATATGGAAACTTAACTATGAGCCATTGCTCCAGTCTATTATTCAAAGCCTAAAAAAGTGAAATAAACTTCCAATAACTATAATTGGCAGATGCAACATCATTAAAAGGACTATTCTGCCCAAGTTTGTAAATCTATTCCATGCTATCCATTTACCCAACTTTTTCTTTAAGAAACTGGAAGGCGCAATAAATAGTTTCTTATGGGGATATAAGCACGTCGAGCTATTCAATCACTTAAGTTCCCCTATAAACAAGGAGGGCTCCAACTTCCTGATTTTAAATTATATTTTTGTGTGGCGTTTACAGGGCGCCTCCAAAGTCTTCTATCCATTAAGAACCACTACTTTTGTTTTTATTTTGCATTAGGTGCGGATAGTAATATGTTTTTGTATAGGATTAATGATCCAAATCATTACAAAAGAGTTCATTTCAAGACAACTAGAGACATTGGGGGACATTACGATGGCGGGCCGTAACGGAGAATGGGACCGTCCGCCATAGGAGCGGCGGTCCCGCCGTGGGTATTAGGATGCCACCGCCACGGTGGCGGTGGCATCCCGCATATATTGAATTGCGGCGGGCGGTGCTGTAAGCAGCACCCGCCACAATGCAATATATGCAAGTTACGCATTTGCATGCACACCGTGCCAGGCACCGCGCGGTGCCTGCCACCTTGTGCATGCAAATGCAGGGGGGTACCATAGGTACCCCCCATGTGCACCCCCCACCCCCCAACATCTGGGGGGGCCCACAACGGGCCCCCAACAGCACACACCGTATGCCTTTCCATGGCGGCAACGCTGCCATGGAAAGGCTGCTCTCCGCTGCCATCCTAATATGGATGGCGGTGTCTAGCAGACACCGCCACCATATTAGGCCCCTTTACCGCCCGGTCCGACGGTCTTTCCGTCCGCCGGGGTCCCCCGCCATCGTAATATGGCGGGGGGGAAATGGCATGCGGGCGGTGTGAAATGGCGGGCAGATCGCCACCGCCATACGGTCGGTGGCGATCCACCCGTCATTATAATGACCCCCATAGTAAGTATATGGTATGAAATTTAAACTATTGCTCGCTGCCCTCCAAGGATTTATGGTGTGACTCTCACTTCCCGTTATGGGATAATCCTACCCTCCTGGAAGTATTTCATGATACCGTTGCTCGACGCTGGGCAAGCAATGGAATTGAACGGCTCTAGCAGCTATACGATCTTAATGGCTTTCGAACTTTTGCGTGCTTACAATCTACACATAACCTCCCGCAACAATTTTTCTTTAAGTAACTACAGCTAAGAGATTATTTCTTAAGACGACAATTGATTCAAACACCGTATAATTCTGATTTATTGGCATGCCTATCACAATCCAACCAGAGATCACGAATCAGCGCAATGTATCTACAACTCTGCCAATACAGGAGAGATGATAGTCAACGTCTGGCTATCAAGTGGAGCCAAGCTCTAGGCATAGCCACTACTCCTGTAGAAATAGCCTCTGCTTTAGATACTTTAGACAGGGCTATCCACTCTACTAGCTTAAAGCTGCAGCAATTTCGCACTATCTGCATGCTGTACTACACTCACGAAAGATCGCGAAATGGGCACAAACTGCACGGGGAGATGGGGGAGATAGGACGCTTTGCCTGAAATGTGGATTGGCTGCAGCAAATATTGTACATATGTTTTGCACTTGTCCCATGCTTGATGCTTTCGGGGGGGTAGTTATTCATTCTATTGGCAGTCGTTTGGGGTTGGATTTTTATTCTACTATAAAGGACATTATGCTAGGTCACAAAGAGGATACTAACCGAGGGTTGAGATCTTTTTTTTTCGCAGCTCGCCTCTTTAGCGCAAGAGCATGGATCTCGTCAAACCCTCCGGTTTCTTTAGAGTGGTGGGCAATCATGAAGGATCTATATGAGAGGGAGCAAGCACTAGCTAAGTCTAAAGGTATACGCTCCTTACAAAAACTGGATCTATATGGGACTGCTTTGTCTGATTTAATACATCGGATTACGATTTAAGACGATTTCTTTTCTTTTCTTACTCTTTTCTCTTTTTCTGTTACTTTTTCTGGGACTACAATGTATATGTATTAACTTGATGCTTTTTCTTTTTGTACCCTTTGTTAAAAAATAAAAATAAAAATTTTAAAAGAGAGGTGCAGGGGGCACTACCTTACCCATATTCAAATTCATGAAATACATTTGCAACAAACACCATCTAGATTTTCAAGAGGTATATTGTAATTCTTATCAAGCGTAGAAAAAGAGACATGATACAAATCAGTGCTTAAAGCAAAAAGTGATCACACAATGTCAAAATATGACATGTTTAAAAAAAAAATCACATGATACAGTAAGTGGGTAGAAGCAGACAAAGGTGCAAACCGTTAAACCTATACTTATTAATGTGTTTCCTGGTCCAAGTAGCTGGAATATTCTATGGTATTTCGACACTTATGTCACACTGGGTCATCATCAGGACATGCAGAAATTAGGAACAGGTACAATCTTTGGTGGTCTTGGTAAATTATTTTGTAAGTTAGGGTGAGCTAGCCAGCCTTCAAAATGGTTAGATGCAGTTCAATCTGGGCACCCATTTACCAGGGAATTAGAAGGAAATAGGGCAGATGAGACCAAACAATAATGCAGACATGGGCAAAACTGTACTTCTTAGAGGAAAAAAGAGGAGAGGGAGGGAAGACAACCATCCATGTCCTTCAGCCTCAGCTACAATGGGAAAGATGCATTTTTTCTTGGGGAATGAATAACCACATTGACTTTTTCAAATGGAAATAGCACCCACTATTTAGATCTTCTTTCTTGAGCTTTTACTGTAGCATGATCTAACCCTTTCGGGTCTGGCAGGCCCTCCCTAACTTTCAAATTAATTTACTAAGACCACCAAACAAATTGCTTGTGCTTTATTTCTGCATGTCCTGATGGGTTGTATGTATGTATGTATACAACAGTAATCAGGACAACCTACAAATATCGGACATTCACCTTATGCAAGACCTGGAGGAATTACAAAATGATGCCACAGAACCAAATTCAAGGCCATCAGTGCAACTGGTCATCGAACAACAATCCTTAAACACATATGGTCTTGTTGAGGCCTTTTAAACCGAAATCAACCTTCATACCAATGATGCCACGAAATGCAATTGACTTATTCAATGAGAGAACAATTGAACAAGTCAAAAAGCTCAACTGTACAACACAAAGAGCATGAAAAAAATAAAGTAATCGTAATAGGAGATATCACAGCCTAATCAAGAAATTACAGAGCAACAACCAGATTGTAATATGCAATGCAGATAAAGGCAGTAATATTGTCATATGGCCAAGATCAGATTATATGACAGAAGCGAATAAACAATTGAATGACATCCAATGCTACACAAGAAGTAGCTTGCAGAACATAAGAGACATTAGGTTCCAGTTGGCGCTTACAACATGGAAGAACGAAGGTTTACTCACTGTGGAAGAATATCAATTTCTTTGCAATGACCATCCAATAATGCCTGATCTATATATTATTCCAAAAGTGCATAAAAACATCATGTGACCTCATGTAAGACCTATAATCTCTGCCCGAAATAGCATATTTTAATGTACATTTCAATATGTAGATTTCTTTCTCCAGGATCATGTGCGCACTTACCGTCATTTATTCAGGATACGAGTGACTTCTTGGAAAGAATATATGATATCTTGTGGAGCCATGAATACCTTATAAGGACACTGGATGTTACATCGCTCTATACGAGCATCAATCATCAGGATGGTTTAAGAGCTATAGAATATTTCCTTAGAAGTAGACCATTGAAACTCTATGAACACAGCAAGATGCTACATTCTATGATAAAATGGTGCCTGGAAAGTAACTTCTTTCATTTTAACAGTGAAATATTCCATCAGGTGCGTGGATTTGCCATGGGTGCTTGCTTCTCCCACAGCTGTGCGTGGGTACACAGACAGAATATCGAGTTTAAAATGTCGACATACACAAATATCGAGTTTAAAATATCGTTATACAGAAATATCGACAGGAAAAATATCGTAGTCAAGAATATCGACTTGCAGGTAAGAAATATCGTTATTGGAAATATCGAAGTTGTTAATATCGTTTGCAAAAATATAGTTGTTTAAAATATCGATGTTTTAATTAGTGTTATGTATTTTAGTATGTATTTTAAAAGTATGTGACCAATTTTTTTGTATAAGAATTTGTTTTGTTTTTTAATATGTATTAAATTTTTAGTAGTTATCAATTATATCTTAATTACATTTTGTGTTTTTAAGTTCTGAAGCGGGTTGTGGGTTTATAGGGGAATAGGGTGGGAAGTAATTTAATTATAATAAAATAAATTTTTTTATGTATTAGTATTTATTTAATTTAGATTTTATAGTGTTAGTTGTGGGAATTAATTTATTATTAATTATTTATTAATTGGCTGTGAATTATTTTAAATTAATTAATTGGCAATTATGTTAATTGTGTCATTTTTTTAGGAGCGGGTTGTGGGTTTATAGGGGAATAGGGTGGGAAGTAATTTAATTATAATAAATGTATTAATATTTTTCATTTAATAATATGTATTTAATTTATATTGTATAGTGTTAATTGTGGGAGTTATTTTATTAGTAAATATTTATAAATTAGTTGTTAATTATTAATAATTAATTAATTTGTAATTAATTATGTTAATTATGTCTTTTTTAGTAGTGGGTGGTGGGGTTTATAGGAGAATAGGGTGGGAAGTAATTTATTTATAATTAATTAATAATTGTTAGTTAATTAATGCTAATTAATTAAAAATAAAATATCGCAATTGTGTAATTAATTTTTGATGTAAGTTGTGGGGTGTATAGTGGTAAAGGGTGGGAAGTAAATTCATTTAAATTAATTAATAAGTTGTTAATTGATATTAATTTATTAGTCTAAAATTAGTTATGGAAATTCTGTAATGATTTTTAGGTGTGGGTTGTTGTGTTTATTGGGGTAGAGGGTGGAAAGTAATTTATGTTTAATTAATTAATAATTAGTTGATTATTAATATTATTTTATCAATTGATAAATATTTATGTTTAGTGTTTATTGTTATTTTGTGTGTGTGTTTTGGTTTTATAGGGTAATGTTTGGGGAGTAAATACATTTTTATTTGTTTTAAATTTTTTCAATTTAATAATATTTGTTTAATTGATAATTGATTATGTTAATTATGGAGGTTAATTTTTTGAAAAATTTAAATGTGGGTTGTAAATTGTGTGGTGTTATAGTGTAGGAAATAAAAAATATTACATTTATGTCATAATTCATGTTTTTGTTTATAAACATTTTCTATTAAAAAATAGTGATTTGTTTTTAAATTATTTTTGAATTTTTTAAATAATCTTTCTAGGTATTTGTTAGATCTTTTTAACATTCTAATCTGTTTCTATCTTTTGTAATTTTTAAAACTTTTATATATGTTTTTTTTGTTTTTTAAAATCTTTTGTGTTGTTGTTAATTTGTTTGTTTTTAAATTTGAACTGACTCCAGTGGAAATATTAATTTTTATCCCTCCGCTATCCAACACTTTCCCTACTGTTGCACAAACTGGAGTGGGAATAGTAATTTTTACCTCCCTGCTATCCAACACTTTCCCTCCTGTTGCACCCACTGGAGTGGGAATAGTAATTTTTACTCCTCCGCTATCCAACCCTTTCCCTACTGTTGCACCCACTGGAGTGGGAATAGTAATTTTTACCCCTCCGCTATCCAAGACTTTCCCTACTGTTGCACTCACTGGAGTGGGAATAGTAATTTTTACCTCTCCGCTATCCAACACTTTCCCTACTGTTGCACCCACTGGAGTGGGAATAGTAATTTATACCCATCCGCTATCCAACACTTTCCCTACTGTTGCACCCACTGGAGTGGGAATAGTAATTTTTAACCCCCTGCTATCCAACATTTTCCCTACTGTTGCAGTCACTGGAGTGGGAATATTAAGTTTTACCCTCCGCTATCCAACACTTTCCATACTGTTGCACTCACTGGAGTGGGAATAGTAATTTTTACCCTTCCGCTATCAAACATTTTCCCTACTGTTGCACCCATTGGAGTGGGAATATTAAGTTTTACCTCTCTGCTATCCAACACTTTCCCTACTGTTGCACTCACTGGAGTGGGAATAGTAATTTTTACCCCTCCGCTATCCAACACTTTCCCTACTGTTGCACCCACTGGAGTGGGAATAGCAATTTTTACCCTTCCACTATCCAACACTTTCCATACTGTTGCACTCACTGGAGTGGGAATAGTAATTTTTACCCTTCCGCTATCAAACATTTTCCCTACTGTTGCACCCATTGGAGTGGAAATATTAAGTTTTACCTCTCTGCTATCCAACACTTTCCCTACTGTTGCACTCAATGGAGTACAAAATGTAATTTTAAAGACTATTAAATATTTTAATGTTTTAATTTACAATATGTTTTTTATTAGATTTTATGTTATAAGTGTATGTAAATATATATATATATTTATTTGTAACTTTTTATATATTTATAAAATTATAAAATAAATTAAAATTAATAGTTTATTAATTGCTTTAAAGGAAATAGAAATATATATATATATATATTACATTTTATATATGTATGTTTAAATATTTTTTAAATTACATTTATTTTTTTATTATATTTGTTAAAATGTATATTAAATTTAAATAATTTTTTTAAGTTAATTTTATTATTTAATATATTTAACATTAATTTTTATTTAAATAAAAAAACAATATTTTGTACATCTATATTTTTTACATCAATATTTTTGTTTCAATATTTTTGTAATTACAATTTTAAATATAGGATGATGATATTTTTGACATCGATATTTTTGCATTGATATTTGTGTATGGGGATATTTTGGGAATCAATATTCTATCAGTGAACCCTGTGCGTGTTTACACATGGGCTGGTGGGAGGAGTGGGTACTCATGGTTTACCACAGTAAGTAATGGGATCGGCATTTTATCTGTTGGCTTCACTATATAGATGATTTGTTTATTATATGGAAAGGGACGCCGGAGACTGCTGAAATATTTGTAGAAAACATTAGCACCAATTCTGTTAATTTGAATTTCACAGCACACATAAGTAGTCAGAAGGTTGAATTCTTGGATGTACAGGTGTATATAGAGAATAACAAAATAGAGTCTCGACTATATAGAAAAGAAATGGCAGGCAATTCCATACTGCATGCCAGTAGCTTTCACCCTCGACACTCAAAAAACAGTATTTCATATGGGGAAATGTTAAGACTAAAGAGAAACTGCAGTTGTGACAATGAACTAAATATATGCCAACAGGAAGCCAAACAAGGATTTTTGGCCTGTGGATAATCTAAAAATATCCTTGATCGGGCCATTACAAAAGTCAACGAGAAAAGCAGGGAAGTTATTTTATTTGGGAGCAAATCAAATAACACAAACAAAAACGATAATAGTAATACAATAGAAACTGGGGTGAGATTGATTCTTATGTATAACAAACAGGAACATCAACTAATATCTATTCTCAGAAAACGGGGGCCTATAATTCTTAGTGATTCTGTTATCGGCCCAAGACGCCTTGAAAAGCCTGTCATAACTTTCAGAAAAGCACTGTCTATGAGTAATGCTTTGGTTAAAAGTAGCCCAGAGATAATTGAATCCACAAGATGGCTCTCCTCTAGGAAAGGATTTTATAAATGTAACTCCTGGAGAGCTTGCCAATTTGGGGTCAATATGGCACAGTACTGTACCCCATCTCAGGATGGACCTGTGAAAATTGAGAAATTCTTTACTTGGAAAACTGAATTTGCAGTATATATTCTAGAGAGTGTATGCAAGTTACATAATATTGGGAGCACAAAGCTACAGGTCCACAAACGAATATTACAACATTTAAGAGCTGTCATAAACTCTGATCCTACCTACCTGGTGGCCCGTCATTTTAAACAACACCATAACAACAACCTCAGCTGCCTAAAGTATTATGTAATTGATGCAGTGCCCAAACTGAGACGAGGAGGCAACCTAGAATTAATGCTTAGACAGTTGGAGGCACGGTATATCTTTAATCTAGATACGAAGTCACCAAATGTTTTGAATATCAGTGAGGACTTACACACCTTCCTCTAAACCAAATATGATTAAAACTATGTAAATAATGATCAAAGTGGGATGCCATAATCAGCGAGGGGCTTTTATATGTTTTAGAGACCGTTTTCAAAATTACTGCAGCCACAATTTCTCTTGAATGTTTTCACTTTTTGCACTAATTGGTTTTAGGGAAGAGAATGGGTAGCAACAGAAATAAAAAGAGTGGAAATTTACAGTTTTTGCACAAATTTGCCAATCGGTATTGTACTGGTATGAATTGCAATACTTGTTAATAACTTTGAGATCATAAGCATATACTAAAAACTTGGGGGCCCATTAGGATGGCCGGCGGACTTCAGTCCGTCCGTCACCCTAGCGGTGCTGGGACCGGCCGCCAGCGGTGCAGCGGTCCCGCACCGCCAATTAGGATGCGACCGCCACCCTGGCGGTCACATTGCGCATCACTGACATTGCGGCGGGTGCTGCTGTCAGCAGCACCCGCCGCAATGCCAAAGAGGCATGTCGTGCATTGCCATGCACAACGTGGCAGGCACCGCGCGGTGCCTGCCACCTTGTGCATGTCAATGAAGGGGGGTACCATAAGTACCCCCCAAGAGCAGCCCCCCACTTCCCACCCCCCGGGGGCCCGCTACGGGCCCCCAAAGCAATTCCCCGCCAGCCTTTCCATGGCGGCAAAGCCGACATGGAAAGGCCTGTGGAACCCAGCATCATAATATGGATGGCAGTGCCTTCTAGGCACCGCCACCATATTATGCCCCTGCTCCGCCCGGCCGGCAATCGGAAAGATTGCCGACCGGCGGACGCACTTTGCGTCCGCCGCGATACCCCCGCCATTATAATATGGCAGGGGGTAAATCTAGTAGGGATGGCGTGCGGATTGCCACCGCCGAGCCGGCGGTGGCGAACCGCACGCCATCCTAATGACCCCCCTGATTTTCAAACAAATAGGACATGCAGGAATAGCAAATAAAATATAGACTATAAATGGTCATACTAAGCTCACTCAGGGCGCAAATTTGATGACAAGAAGATATGAACAAAAATCAAATATCTGAGAATATATTATGCACTTTATGACCAAATGCTGTCTTTGCACATTTGCTAAAACTGCACTGTTTCCTATATCCTTAGATATGTATCTCTATTTTTATCTACTTATTTATATTTATTATATTTATTTAGATATGTTTATTTATAGATATACTTATAGGAATTGCAATTTATGAAGTTAATTATTTATGTGAAAACTTTCTTCTATTTCCACATCACCAGTCTGTTTTCAGATAGGTTGCTAACCTTCGCATAGTCTGTTGTTGGTGATCATGAATCATGTGTGCACTATAAAATGAAATATTTGTATTGTAGCGCGTATGTGAACACGGCCTGGCTTGGGCAAAACTCGTCATAGCGGACAGTTTGCAAAAAAAAAAAATTGGCGCGAATATGTTGGAGTCTGTGTCCCGAGTTTGCTGCAATTATCTACGGAACGGGATTGGTATATATATATGCATATATATATATATATATATATATATATACATATATATATATATATATATATATATTTATGTAAAACGGAGTTCCAAACGCGCTCTCAGAACAATTGCAAAGACCACCAAAGTCCAAGGAACATTCAAAAGGGGTTTATTAATTTCATAAACCCGACGTGATGCGTTTCACCCTCAAGGGGCTTGATCACACACCGTACTGCCCACCTACACAGGTTTACATACATTTCCGGTATAAACATGGACATCAACATAGGACTTGATAGACGAATTTGTGCGCCATTTTGCACTTGTCATAGTATTATACATTATATACAATATATACAATAAGAGGCATCTCTCTCCCAATTGGCATTATGAGACCTAACTTTATGTGTACGGTCACTCTTTGGGTGCGCCGGGTATTCCGCAAATGTATCATGGTTTCTGTCCCTCTATTACGCGTTGCTCTGTGCCGATCGCGTTGCTGATGAGCACACGCAGGGTATTGTGGTATATATAGTGCTCATGTCGCTACCCGGCTGCCCTTACTTGCACAGCCTCTTTGGAAAAGGTGAAATTTAGAGTTGTTGGGACAATGTTGTGCTTATGTCACGTCCCTTGCTTAGCGCAACTTGTATTTCATCGGTCATCGCCTATGATTACGGCAGTGCCGAACATTTGAATCCCCGGGTTAGTGGGAATAAGCAGGACTATACGCCCAACGTGTCATGGTACGGGTGTTACTGTGCCTATTCGTTACATCATAGCGGAACATGCGCACCCCCAAGTTAGTGGGAAAAGTATTTGACATTGGGCCGTGCAGCACCATTGTACCCCGATTAAAAGGGATGTTTGCCACTCTAATTTGGACTTGCGATGCATATTTTCTAAATTAACTGTCGAGGTATCAAGTATATGGTGCCCCGTATCGTGTTAGTTTCTACAGTGTCGACCTCCGCGCAGTGTAATGTTCTACTTGTATGTACCTGGAATATGTTCCTATATGGGACTCTCTACTGGGACTAGTAAGTCCCTATAATCGCACGGTGATGTCGTGACACCCTAATTTAAGAGAGAATATGTGATATCTAATTGTTGGGCATCCTGTCAGTTACCATGTGATGCCGGTACATGTATGATCATGTTCACCTGTCTTGGTGGTGCACCCCTTTCTACCCCGAATAAACCGTGATAAGACATACAATATCCAATTACAATTCCAAAATAAAATTTGAATTAGATCTTATCTGTTCACTGGGATGCAGCTGATGAAAAGGGTAGGGATCCTTGTGTCACGAGCCCGAGACATAGTCCCTTCCTTTCCTCCTGTTAAAATACAAAGACACACAAAAGAGTACAGTTTGTATACGTATGTAGTACAGGCAGATATCAACAAACTATTTGTATGAATGTGGCTACAGTTGTCTAAGCATTACGAGGCACCCATACTCCCAATACATATTGTTAAACACATCAGAACTCATTGGAAACTGGCCTAGGTATAATTCTTTCTATGTGAACTAATTGTCCTGTAGGTGTATGGCCATCTCCTCATCCGGGTTATGGCCTTTAGGGTGTCGAGTACCCATCCCTATGATGTGTCTCGATTCCCGTTGCCTAAGCCTCAATGTTCTATTACCCCCTCTTCTATTGAGAACTACTTGCTCAATCACATAGTAGGAGAGTTTCGTATAGTCTGAGAAATGTTTTATCTCGAAATGGCGTGCAATGGGATACTGTCGATCTCTGTTTGTGATTGCCCTCATATGCTCGAGGACTCTTTTTTTCGCCATATGTGTTGTACTCCCTACATACCTTAGCTTACAGGGACATTCGAGTACATAGACGACATAGGTGCTGCTACATGTGAGGAATTGTGTGATGCTTATCATTTTGTTGGTGCTCTCATTCCAAAATTCCTTCTGCATGCGACTATTCCCGCAGGCCTTACAGTGGCCACACGGGAAAAAGCCCTGGAGGTCTATTCTTCTTTCCACTGTACAGTTGGAAAGATCACTATGTACTAGTAGATCTTTAAAATTGCGTCCCCTTCTGTAGGTTATCATTGGTCGTGTGGGTAGAGAGTTCCCTATAATTGGGTCGCCCCTGAGTATATTCCAGTTGCGTGTGATCATTTTCCGTTTTTGGTCAGAGTGTCCATTGTAGGTCATAATCATGCGTGTGTCTGTGTTGTCCAAGTCGTCAGTGCTGCTTGTGTCGGGTGGGTTCCCTAGAATGGTGTCTCTGTTGACTGCTTTAACCCTCTCTACTGCTTTTCTAAGAACCCAAGTGGGATACCCTCTGTCCTTAAACCTCTGTATCATGGTAGTTTGTTCACTTAGGTAGCCTACCTCTGTACTACAATTCCTTTTGGCTCGAAGCAATTCCCCGTAGGGGATGCTCCATTTAAGTGTATTCTGATGGCTACTTAAAGCATGCAGCAATGTATTGCCTGCTGTACTTTTGCGAAAAAGAGTCGTAACCACCTTGTTGTTCACTATCTCCACCTTCGTGTCAAGGTATTCCACCTCATGGTTACTGATGGTGCATGTGAAAGTCAGGTTCTTGGAGTTGTGGTTCAGTTTGTCAATGAAAGTGAGTACTTCCTGTTTGCTGCCTTTCCAGACAACAAACAGGTCGTCGATGTAGCGTAGCCAGAGTATAACCCTGGCAAACTCCTCCTGAAGTCTTGCCTCCTTCCTAATGTCCTCTTCCCAAGCACCCATGAAGAGATTCGCGAAACTTGGCGCAAAGCTAGTGCCCATCGCGGTACCGAGGGACTGCTTAAAGATCTCGCCATCGAACATGAAGAAGTTATTTGTCAGAAAGTACCCAATGATGTCTAATAGTATCTGTGTATGATCCCAGTGTCTTATGTGTCTGCGTTTAAGGAATCTGGCACACGCCTCTATACCTTGGTCATGATTGATCACTGTATATAGCGAGTTCACATCCATGGTTACTAGGAGAAGGTCTGTTTCCCATTTCAAATCATGTATTTTGCTCAAAAAGTCCTTCGTGTCTTTAACGTATGAAGGTAAAGTGACCACAAATTCTCTCAAAAAGTGATCTGCATAGCGTGAAAGTTTCTCCAGTGCACAACCCCTAGACGAAATAATGGGTCTGACCGGGGGATTGTCTTTGTTCTTGGGGAGTAGATACATCACTGGGAGGATAGGATAGTCTTTTTTTAAATAGCAATATTCCTCCCACTCAATCAACCCCCTGTCTTTCCATTCGCTCAACCTCTCCCAGATGTTAGTAATACTGTTGTTATAATCTAGCCTATTCGCTCTCATGTATGTGTTAGTGTCACTTAATTGGCGTGCCGCCTCTGCTACATACATTTCTCTTGGTAAAATGACAATGTTTCCCCCTTTGTCAGCAGGTCTTATTACAATGCTGTCATCCTTGGCTAATTCCTGTATGGCTTTTTTCTGGGAAAAAGTTAAATTATGTTTAAATTCCTTCATTTTCTTTGGCCAGTTCTTTTGTCTCAATTCCAGTAACTCATTTCCCACCTGTTCCTGAAATGTATCTATATTATCATGATTCATCGTTGGTAAAAAGGTCGACTTGGGTTTAAAACCTGAACATGCCGCAGTGTGATATTTGATTTCCATTTCCTCTAAAATGCGACGGGTGTCACTCCTTGTACTATCCCCTTCAGGGTCATTTTCTAGTTCATGTAGTACCACCAGAGTGTCAATGTCACCTATGGTTAGTTCATCATTGGGCCCTGGTCTTTCTCCTTGCTGAGTTCCCCTGCTCCTGGCTGGTTTCAACTTATGCCACTTTCTTAATTTCAATTTCCTACAAAATTTAAAAACATCAATTTTGTTGTCTACAAAGTTCATGGGGGTTGCTGGACAGAATGAGAGCCCTAGGCAGAGGGTTCTTTTATCTTTGTTGCTGATTTGTTTGTCTGATAAATTTACAATAGTTTGATTTACCATGCTGTCATCCATTATTGTGTCTTCTTGGAGCGTGTCTGTTTTCTTCCCACTTGCTCCGAACCGTTCTCTTTTCTTTCTCCTCTGCCGGCACCTCTTCCGCCTCTTCCTCTTGTTCCCTTTGCTCTTCCTCTTCCCCTTCCTTTCGACAACGGGGTATCCTCCCTCTGATTCACGTTGGGAGTTACTTTTGATGTTTGCAGGCTCCGTCTCATGAGCCGGTATTCGTCTAAAAAAGTTTTGGGGCGGAGTACGTCATCTGCTTCAGACATGGAGCTTTCAGAGGTCCGTGGTTGTTCTGATCCTTCCATGTTGGTATCAATGGAGCACTCAGCCTCCTCCTCCTGTTCCGTTTGTGCTGTTGCCTTTGTTGCAGAGCTACTCTTGTTGTTCTCATAGAGATGGTCATACTTTCTACTATATGTCAGGATCCTACCTGACTCGTAGTCGCCAGTCACGGTGGAGTTTTCGCTGTTTCCTTGCTTTTATGTCCTCCTCCACCATTTTTAGTCGTTTCTTCATTTCCTCCAAGAACTTCGTAATAAGTTCCTGCTCTGTATTGGAATTAAGTTCTTCTTTAATACGTCCAATTTCTTTCTTTATGTTGTCCCTGTCTGACCAGGCATATTTAACTAAAATCTTTAACATATTACTAGAACTGTAGGCTGAGTTAGCTGACCACTCCTCTAACATGTGCGGATCCGGTGAGTCATAAGAGGGGGTTATGTATATTCTTAGGCCACGGGGCACCATCTCTTTATCTAAGTAGTCTTGAAGAGATGTGGCTTCCCACCATTTCGCCAACTCTTGCTTGTGCAGTTTTTCGTATTTCCTTAGTTTGTCCATGATAGTGGATTCTGTGCGTGTTACGGTCGTAGGTAAGGTTCGACCTGCCCCAGGTGCTCTGGCAAACAATGCCTGTGCTGCTGCCCTGCGTTCCCCCTCGTCTTCCATACTTGTTGAAGATCTGGGGATCCCAGTAAACGTCTCTTGGGTTTGGTGGCGCTTGTTCCCCTTGCCGTAATGCAAAGTTCCCCTTGCCGAAATACTTAGAGGATAGTCCGTCAGCACTTGGAATTAGACAGAGTTAGGGCTTAATAGCGATGATTTTTCATAGCAATGATTTTTCAAATTGCCCACTGCGCGTTCATGTAAACTCAGTCAATTCACTGTCAGGTCTATATGAAAAAAACAAGTTACGCGCTCCTGTGAGATCAGTCTACTAACATCCCCAAAGTAGGAGCGGGGCAACGCAAAGGGGTTTCCATCGCCTTTTCCTTCCCTCCGCCGACCCTCGGTGTCCTTACCTCCACGGTGTATCCCGATCCCGGGATAGCGTGAGGAGGGGTCCTCCGGATGGGTACTGGCTGCTGCTTTGTTTACGCAATTTCTCCTCTCTGATTCCAGCCGGCCGTCGATCTCCCAATTTCAATCCAAAATGAAAACACTCCTCACGGAGATCGTAGCCCATCGAGGGGTGGCGCGTTGCCGGTGGAGTCGCCGGTGAATCAATATTTATGTAAAACGGAGTTCCAAACGCGCTCTCAGAACAATTGCAAAGACCACCAAAGTCCAAGGAACATTCAAAAGGGGTTTATTAATTTCATAAACCCGACGTCACGCGTTTCACCCTCAAGGGGCTTGATCACACACGGTACTGCCCACCTACACATGTTTACATACATTTCCGTATAAACATGGACATCAACATAGGACTTGATAGACGAATTTGTGCGCCATTTTGCACTTGTCATAGTATTATACATTATATACAATATATACAATAAGAGGCATCTCTCTCCCAATTGGCATTATGAGACCTAACTTTATGTGTACGGTCACTCTATGGGTGCGCTGGGTATTCCGCAAATGTATCATGGTTTCTGTCCCTCTATTACGCGTTGCTCTGTGCCGATCGCGTTGCTGATGAGCACACGCAGGGTATTGTGGTATATATAGTGCTCGTGTCGCTACCCGGCTGCTCTTACTTGCACAGCCTCTTTGGAAAAAGGTGAAATTTAGAGTTGTTGGGACAATGTTGTGCTTATGTCACGTCCCTTGCTTAGCGCAACTAGTATTTCATATGTCATCGCCTATGATTACAGCAGTGCCGAACATTTGAATCCCCGGGTTAGTGGTCCGCCGCGATACCCCCCGCCATAATAATATGGCAGGGGGTAAATCTAGTAGGGGTGTCGTGTGGATTGCCACCGCCGAGCCGGCGGTGGCGATCCGCACGCCATCCTAATGACCCCCCTGATTTTCAAACAAATAGGACATGCAGGAATAGCAAATAAAATATAGACTATAAATGGTCATACTAAGCTCACTCAGGGCGCAAATTTGATGACAAGAAGATATGAACAAAAATCAAATATCTGAGAATATATTATGCACTTTATGACCAATTGCTGTCTTTGCACATTTGCTAAAACTGCACTGTTTCCTATATCATTAGATATGTATCTCTATTTTTATCTACTTATTTATATTTATTATATTTATTTAGATATGTTTATTTATAGATATACTTATAGGAATTGCAATTTATGAAGTTAATTATTTATGTGAAAACTTTCTTCTATTTCCACATCACCAGTCTGTTTTCAGACAGGTTGCTAACCTTCGCATAGTCTGTTGTTGGTGATCATGAATCACGTGTGCACTATAAAATGAAATATTTGTATTGTAGCGCGTATGTGAACACGGCCTGGCTTGGGCAAAACTCGTCATATTGGACAGTTTGCAAAAAAAAAAAATTGGCGCGAATATGTTGGAGTCTGTGTTCCGAGTTTGCTGCAATTATCTACGGAACGGGATTGGTATATATATATATATATATATGCATATATATATATATATATATATATATACACACACATACATACAGCAGGGGTCAAGAAAAGGGGGTGGTCCCAAAACGCATTTTCCCCATGTAATTTCCCTTAGGATTTATTTTTTATTTTTTTAAGGACTACAGTCCAAACCGCTGGACCAAATTACACCAAATTTGGCAGAAAGCTAGCTCTTGATCCAAACAGAGCCCTTTTTGTAATTTGGTGTTAATCCATTCACTAGTTTTGGAGTTATTAAAGAAAAACAAAAAATAGATGTGTGGAGGAGCCTAAGCACAAATCTCATGGTGAGATCTGATTGGCTGCCAACACTTCAACCAGGAACTATTGGCGGCCATCTTGGGACTCGGGACTCAGCCCAAGTCCCCAGAAAAAACATAGAGGGGAATAAAAATCTCACGATTTTTATGTCTTGCTCGCCCTCTTCGCTGGTCCTAAATGTACTAAAGGGCAACATGTGGGCCCTGGGTAAAGGAAAGGCCGCTTGGTATTAGAAGTAGCAGTGTGAATTAAAATGTGAGGTCGCTGTTTAAAACAAGCTCCGATAGATCGCTCCATGACGAAGCAGCGTGACGAGGGGGAGTTCCGAAGAGAACCCTTTCTGCATTGGATTAGCATCTTCGATTTTGGGCAAATCACTTAGTTTCACTGTGCCTACAAAAATGAATATGTCCTTGTGTAAAGTAACTGGAGCTAATGTAAATCGCTTCAATTCCTTCGGGTGGTGTTGGCGCTATATAAAACTGAACGAAACAAAAAGCAACTGGTGTTTATGTAAAGCACTCTAATACCTCTGGGTGGTGTTGGCGCTGAATAAACCTGCACAAAAAAACAAATGTGGAAAGCAGAGTCTGGGGAGGCGGGGATCTATGCAATGGGAGTTCAGCGTGGGCAAGCAGCGATGGGTGGGAGGTTTACAGGCAACCAACTGCAAATGCAGGCTGCCACAGGGAGATTAAGTGATTTACCTAAGTTTACGGTGTCCTCGTGAAAAGTAACTGGTGTTAATGTGAATTGCTCCAATACCTTTGGGTGGTGTTATATATATAAAACTGCACAAAAAGAGCAACTGGTGCTAATGTAAAGCGCTCCAATACCTTTAGGTGGTGTTGGCACTATATAAAACTTCACAACAAAATGTGAAAAGGAAAGTCTGTGCTAAGGAGTTCATTGGGGCAAGCAACAACAGGCAGGAGGTGGACGGGCAACCACCAGCAAATGCGGGCTGTCACGGGTAGATTAAGTGATTTGACTGCAATCACAAAATGTGGAACTGAGGCCGAGGCTAGGGAAATTATGTGGTGTCATCTTGGGAGAGGATGTGGCATAAGGGCCACAGCTGCCGACTACGGAGCGGGGAAACTGGGTTTGCGTTTCGGCGTCGGTTTAACATCCTTTATTCTGTACAAATCACTTAATCTCCCCGTGCCTACAAAAATGAATGTGTCCTTGTATAAAGGCACTGGTGCTAATATAAAGCGCTCCAATACCTTTAGGTGGTGTTGGCGCTATATAAAACTTCACAACAAAATGTGAAAAGGAAAGTCTGTGCTAAGGAGTTCATTGGGGCAAGCAACAACAGGCAGGAGGTGGACGGGCAACCACCAGCAAATGCGGGCTGTCACGGGTAGATTAAGTGATTTGACTGCAATCACAAAATGTGGAACTGAGGCCGAGGCTAGGGAAATGATGTGGTGTCATCTTGGGAGAGGATGTGGCATAAGGGCCACAGCTGCCGACTACGGAGCGGGGAAACTGGGTTTGCGTTTCGCCGTCGGTTTAACATCCTTTATTCTGTACAAATCACTTAATCTCCCCGTGCTACAAAAATGAATGTGTCCTTGTATAAAGGCACTGGTGCTGATGTAAAGTGCTCCAATACCTTCAATGGTGTTGGCGTGATATAAAGCTGCACAAAAAAGTAACTGGTAATAATGTAAAGTGCTCCACTAACTTCGGGTGGTGTTTACGCTATATAGAACTGCAGTAAAAAACAGAAAGAATCACAGTGTTAGGCTGGTTTACAGTAGTGAACATGGGGAAATACATCGCATCGGCAACCACATGAGGGGCAGGCGACCTTTATGGCATCAAGACTTGGCTTGGCTCTTTTGAAGAGAATTCAAGTTAAGCAACAATGACGCATGGAAACACTTCGCCGGTGAATGCGCAAAAAGTAAGAAAATGTCCCGCCGGGAGAAATTTGAAGAAATAGAGTCCCACATATGAAACGAGAGGCAACAAGGTGAGACACTAACAGTTCAATCATTTCACACAGGAGAAACGTGGCTATGAAATCACAGCAGAATCACAGGTACTTTAGAAGCTCTAACATGCCCTGTGATAACGCATTCCTGATTCACTTGAGGTCTGATTCTTCAGCTATCAACACCATTGCCGAACAACCACATATAGCGTAAGCACAAACAGACACCTAGTAACCCCACGTGTGGAAAATAAACAGAGACTACACAAGTGCCAAGTAATAACAGCTGTGCACACATGCTCCAATCAGCATGTCAGCTATACAATAAGAGGACATTAAAAGGCAGAATACCACCACTCACTAGAACGAGACAGACTACAATAGGGGTTTAAAGCAGTCATGGATTGGGGGAGTGGGTGATTTGTGGACTGGGCAAGTAACGGGAGGTGCGAGGGAGCAAGCAGAGATGGGTGGGAGGAGGTGGGGAAACAGAAAGCAGCAATGAAGGGAAAAGCAGTGACGGGGAGGTGATGAGCTGTAGACGGGGCATGAGAGTGGATGGGAGGAGATGGAGCTGGTAAAAGTACGAGCACTGTGTAGAGTGCTGAAAAAGAAAGAAAAATGTAGGTCCTAAAATGGTCACAAAAATGGTGAGCAGCGGATATTTACAAGTACTTGGTCCATGCTCTGGGGGAAGGGCTAAACACAAGAAGAAGAATGACCATGCATGCCAGGGACAAATGGTGACAAAAAATATGAGACAGATGAAGGAGCGAGCAAATGGGAAGCCTGTGGGTGGGCTGAAGCCCACAGATTAAACACAACATGTCTCTTTGAGATAGTGCATGCACTGCCTAGCTATCACCTAAAAAACCCTAGATATTCACTACAAAACCTAAGGTAACAGGGACATTATAGTTAGGTTCAGATTTTACACAAACAAAACCATAAAAATTCAGCAGTACTCATGTGAAGAAACTATAACTCGTGCCCTAAAGTAACTATAAGTAGTGCCCTTGCCATGCACTGCTAATTACCCCACATATTACATCTGTCCTTTCATCTTCTATGGCATCATTGATAATATCACTGCAACATTAGCAATAAAATTATTGATGAGAAAACTGTGCATGTCAGAGGCACGAGCTATACTTACCTTAGGGCACGAGCTATAGTTTCTTCAGATAAGTATAACTACAAATGCTGAATTTCTATGGTTTTGTGTGTGTAAAATCTTAACCTAACTATAACGTCTCTGTAACCTTTGGTTTTGTAGGGATATATATGAGCACTCTCAACACCAGCGACACTCTAGATCTGCTCACCTCAAATGTGTGCTTTTCTATCAAAGTATTTAAGCATAGGATTAGTGCAGTGCCATCCAAGCCGAGATAGAAAGGTCACTGGTGTTGAGAGTGCTCTGTACAGGACCTGCTTTCCACCTAAACTTGAGAACTACCCAGAGTTCTCTGCTTCTTTTTTTAATCATTTATGCGTCACTCTATGCTTGAAAGGGTATTGTTTTGACTTATACTGGGCGCTCCCTTGTGTCTGGACAAAGCTATACCTCTCCGAAGAGCTCTAATGAGAGCGAAACACGTGTCAGGGGTTGCTTTTATTCATTTCAGGCTGGCTTGGTTGGTATTTTACCTATTCAAAGCTGTAATACTGTGCATGGAGTGGTAAAAGGCTTTTGTCAGTTTACAGCTCAGCATGACAGCACTGTGCTAGTCCTATGCTTAAATACTTTGCTGTAGAAATGGCAAAAGAAATTGTCCCTTTCTATCTCGGCGTGGATGGCACTCTGCTAATCCTATGCTTAAAGACTTTGATAGAAAAGCAGACATTTGAGGTGAGCAGATCTAATCTAGAGTGTCGCTGGTGTTGAGAGTGCTCTATACAGGAGCTGCTTTCCACCTAAACTTGAGAACTACCCAGAGTTCTCTGCTTCTTTTTTGCATTATTTATGCGTAACTCTATGCCTGAAAGGGTAATGTTTTGATATATATATAGGACATTGAGGAAGGCGATCGTGCCGAAACGCGTCTGTTCGGTGTTTCTACCGTGTTGGCAATAAAACTTTGAAAAAAGAGCATTCCTGGTGTGCGCCTCAAATTTATGATCGTTACAAGATCATTGTTCTGGGATATATATATATATCCACCACAATTCTTCTGAAAGAAGCTGGATCGCACTCACGAGTAAGTTGAAGAATTATCTTTATTTTCTCTTTACAGAGACCAGTAAATCCCTATGCGTTTCAGTCTAACTTAGACCTTGGTCACAGGTAAATGTGAAACTGACTAGAGCCATTGTTTAAAGTGCAAGCGTGCTGATATCATTTCCTGTTAACTTCTCCCTTAGAATTCTGGTCAATGTAGTGCTCAGTGCAAATAAACATGCTATGAAAAGTGCAAGAGTGCAGGTAGTACAGTTGTACATTCATTACAGCGCAAAACTAATTGTCTCCAAGTTATTAGATTAATTAATTACTCAAATCCAACAAACCATGTATATAAATATAAAGTGCAATTTGTTATTACTAATCCTTTATACCATAGGGTATATTAGGTCAACACATAATGGGGTCAAATGACATAGGAATAGGGGAAATACCCATAGCTTATCTCCCACTTGTTTTACTCATTCAAACTTTTTTGACCCCATATGAATAATTGGTCTCTCAGCTGACGCACTTTTCTATCATACACAGGGATACATATTACTGAATGTAAACATTTGTTATTCAATTCTGTGCAAATCTATATGCGCTTAATATTATAATGCTTGCATAAAATCAGTGAAAGTGACATGTGCAATAGTGAGTCTTTAGATACAGCTTATTCAAATTCTTTTTTGTAAAATTCTTAGAAGAATGTTTTTTTTCCCCTTTCTCTCTTGTTCTTTTTCCAAGAGGGGAAGGGGGTTAAGCTGGAAGTGTGTGTAACAGAATCTTATTACAATTTAAAGTAAGGTCAAATGATTCTCTGATTGGTCAAACAGGAAATCCTGAAATGGTACATATTCTTGGATTCCATTGACTCATAAGGTCTCATTTAGATTTGGGTCATCAAGTTTCTGGTTTTAGTGCATTGGCACCGCTGGGCCCTTGCAGGAAAATTGCATGCTCAGATTAAATGGGAAGACAGGGCAAACAGCTTTCGACTTTTCAAGGTACGTACTTTCCAAGGACTTATCATGGGTGATAAGAAAAAGCACAGTGAATGAATGTGAGCATGCATGACAGGCAAAAAAAATATTTCTAACAGCTCTCTGTGGAGCAGTAAAAATAAGGATCGAGGGCAGAATGATGAGAGGCAATTAATTAAAATAAATAAATAAAATATGTATATATATATATATATATATTTTCCGATTCCAGGAACATTGAATCGTAAAGGAAAAAAGGTTACCTGCAATATATATATATATATATATATATATATATATATATATATATATATATATATATATATATATATATATATATATATATATATTCTCGCGTACTCCAAGCCTCCACACAGCAAGGGTTTCACAGCACCATAAGGAGAAGACTTGACGAGTAATTTCTTCTTTTCTTAATGTTTATTCAACCACCATAGTGCAACAACATGGACGGTCTACGCGTTTCGGCGCTATGCCTATATATATATATATCGCAATGCGAGGAGAATCCAGAACAAAAGTCTCCATGAGCCCACTGATCGTTTTTCAAAAGTATTTAATTCTGTGGCAGAGAAAGACGCGTTTCTTGGGCACATATATATATAAAAACACGTTTCTAGCAGATATTATGTTTTATATGCACTTTATATTGAAATCCTCATTTTAGCTAGTGGCGTCTAAGATACCTGCAGAGTCCCTCAGGGGTCCTCCCTCAGCCCAACGCTCTTCAACGTCTACATGGCTCCGCTCGCCCCCATCGTCAGAACCTACGGACTCAACATAGTGTCATACGCAGACGACACCCAACTCATCCTCTCCCTATCCAACGAACCCAACACCGCCAGACACAACTTTCGAGAAGGCATGGAAGCCGTCGCCAAACGGATGAAAAACAGCTGCCTACAACTAAACACCAACACGACGGAAGTACTCATCATGGGCCCAAACCCCGACACCTGGAACGACACCTGGTGGCCCCCCGCCCTCGGAAACCCGCACACCCCCACGGACCACGCACGCAACCTGGGAATCATCCTGGACTCCCAGCTCAAAATGGACCACCAGATCAACTCCGTCTTGTCCTCCTGCTTCCACACCCACCGCCTCCTACGTAAGACCTTCAAATGGATCCCCCTCGAACACAAAAAGACCGTCACTCACGCCCTGGTCACCAGCAGACTTGACTACGGCAACGCACTCTACGCCGGAATAAACAAAAACCTCACACGCAAGCTACAGAACATCCAGAACGCCGCCGCAAGACTGGTCCTCAACCTGCCAAGACACTGCTACATCTCCCATCACCTGCGCACACTCCACTGGCTCCCCATCGAGGCAAGAGTCACCTTCAAGATGCTCACCCAAGCACACAAGGCCCTCCACGACACCGGACCAGCATACCTAAACAGCCAAACCCAAATTCCACGTACCCCAAAGGACCCTACGATCAGCCCAGCTCTCCTACGCCATGGTCCCTCGCACCAGAAGAACCAAATCGGGAGGCCGCTTCTTCTCCTTCCTCGCGGCCAAAGCCTGGAACGCCCTTCCGCTCCACCTCAGGCAGACAACATCGCTTCCCATCTTCGCAAGAAACCTCAAAACCTGCCTCTTCGACTGACCCCCTCCTTGATGGACTGGAACCTGCACCCCCCCCACCCCCAGCACCTTGAGACCCTTACGTGTGAGTAGTCAAGCTTAACAAACGCCTGATTGATTGATTGAGGGATGAGGCAATGAGTGGTGCTGCAGAGACTTATTAACTCTTGAGCTTTCTCAGAGTTCCACAGAAACGGCTGAGGACATTCTAGAGCTGATCTGAAAGGAGCAAGGCAAGATTCATACTACTAAATCGATTCAAGAAGATTCTGAGAAAAGAAAGGAAATACAAAGGTTACTTTTTTCATTTCAAAACAGATTATGTACCCGCTAAAGGTTTAGAAAAGACAAACTTCTACTGAGCCCCAGATACCCTCTTTGCAGGGCACCATTACATTAAGAAAACTATACACTTAGGGGCCTATTCACAAAGTTAAACTTACATGTAAGTAAATTTACACGCGTAAGTTTACTTTTACACATTTGCATAACTTAACTACTTTGGGCTCCTCACCATTTATAAGTGTAAAGTTACTCAAATGTGACGACTTACATGTCTCCAAACCTTGAACTAAGGTGTGGAGTCAGTAAAAATGTGAAGCACCACTGTAAAGTTAATACTAATAGTGGCTTTACTACAGTATGTGATGTTCTACACACTTGGTGGGGACCCCTGCTATCATAGCAAAGCTCTCTGCATGGTAACGTACTGAGACAGCATTACTGGCTTATTTTTAATTTAATTTTTTTTTATTTTGAATCTAGTAAATTTAAAATCAAATAATTTTTCTGAAGTTTAATAAAAAAAATTCCCTCCTGAAGATAAAAATTTGTATTTTTGTAATGTATTTAAAAGTGTTAAAAGTGATATATAGAATTTACAGTTATTTAATTAGTTTTTAAGGAATATTGATGTTAAAATTAATTTTAAATTTAAAAAGGTTACTAAAATATTTTAAAATAAGGTAGTTATTGTTTTATTTTTAGAAATATGGTAGTCTAAAAAAATAAATTATATTTTCAAACGGTTTTAATGGGGTTTTATTTAGGTCCTTACCATCATTATTTTCTACAGCAGGGTCTTGCAGTATTTGAGTGGTCATGGATGGTGCTGGATTTACTTCAATACTTCAGCTCTGAGCTGGAGTACATTCATAATTGTTTTGGCTCCTTTTTGGCTGTAGTAACTATAGAAGGGCAGTTTGTGAATAGCAATTGACTTACTCTTTTTTCTGTGCGTGCGTGTCCCTTCCTAAACCTCTCCCTAACCCGAACTTAACCTCTCCTTACTCTTCTATTAATCCCTTCACTTTAGTAAGAAGTATCCCCTATTTTCCAGCCACTCCACTCTGAACCTCCCACATTCACTACTAAAATTGTACTTATGTGAGCAGAGCCTCCGCAGTCAGGCCGTACCCTTTACAACCTCCTTTTAAGTGGGATCAGAAAACCTACAAATAAAATTTCCACCAGGTTGGAAGATTCATTTGACCTTCCATGTATCCAGAAAGAAACCTGTGGGTAATTTGCCTTGTCCATAACCTGACCCTAATATAACAACACTAAGGCATCCTTAATTTGAGGGAGTGGCAAATCTGAACTCCTGCATCTGGACTGGGCTCCTGCAGTATCTGATTACCTTGGAAGCAAACAATGCAGCTGGTAGGTGATGGTAACCTGCATCTTTTTTGCACTCTTCCCATATGGTCAGAGAGTTTCACTCCTGTTTTCCAGAGAAACCAGTACTTACTCAGGGATGGGGAAATAGCTGGGGGAGCAATTTCAGGATCTGTGCAAGAGCAATGAGAATAGTGAGACAGTTACAAGTTGGATAAAAAGTATAGCAAACTGGTTTATGGTGGCTGAGTGTCGTAGGCAGGGACAGGACTTCAGGACCCAGACAGAGTCATTGGTGGTTGGTAACAAAGAACATCCAACCAGAACATCCAACCAGAAAGAGAGTTATGCACTTCTACAGCAGCTTAGGTTGAGACTGTAAGAACAGAAAATGTCTTGCAATTTTCATTAGTTGTGTGGTTCCCACTGCTACTAGTACTCATTCACTATATAATTTCCTTGCAACTTGTTTTCTCCCCTGGTTCCAGTTTTTTTGTAGTCCAAGGACAGTACCTGTCCCGAATCCCTCCTCCTTCCATACCGGCTCATTTCTTTTCATGGTGGTGAAATACTTTGTATTACCTCAATGCTCCCCGGTCCCAGAGATGGATTTCTGGTGTGTTTCAAAACTTGTTAGCAGCTACAGCTGTGGAGTATAAGGTGAGATTGCTAGATAGAAAAAGCTTAAGTATTTTGAGACCCTTTACTTATCTGCACATGCTTCTTAATTAGTAACTATTGCTTATATGTGTAACAGTATGCACCCTACGAACAAACTCCATACTGTTAATGCTCAACGCTCTGAGTCAGTTACCTAAAAGATGCCACAACTGACCTCCAGAGGTTTTATTAATGACAGGCCCTCTTAAGACCCAAGGGCCTTAAGGGGAAGCAGTTGTTATGGAACTTTTGAGGACAGAGCTCATTCAAGTGTTTTGTCTCTCCTACCCAGTACTTAATTTGAGCTGGTGGTTTCCAGTACTCGCATCAACACTTAATTGTCAACACTGGCAAATAAGATAGTCTGCCACATGGTGGCAATGGTTGTCCAGGGCCTGTAAATTAAATGCTACTTGTGGGCCTGCAGCACTGATTGTGCCACTTACTTAATTAGCATGTTAAACCAGTCTCAGGCCTGCCATTGCAGCCTGTGTTTGCAGTTTTGAACTGCCATGTTGACCTGGCAAAATAAACCTCTTGCAAAACACACAAGATGATGGACGGAATGTTGCACATTGGCAAACATTCACCCCCAGTCACAGATCTGGGTTTAATCCATCGTTATTTTGCTTCACCATGCCACCCCAGTTCAGACATAGCCATATGCAAATCAGTCTTGACCCTGTGCCTCATGGGAACAGTCCAGACCGAACTGCCAAGCCATGTCTTCCCTGGACCGGAATCAAGCATCCTAGGACCTGTTTCGGGCTTTCAGCCCTCATCAGCCAGGATAGCTTGACTCCAGTGGCGTAGTGAGCATGGGACCCACGTCTGGGCATACCCTTCCCACTTAGGGCGAAATGCAAAACACACAAGATGATGGACGGAATGTTGCACATTGGCAAACATTCACCCCCAGTCACAGATCTGGGTTTAATCCATCGTTATTTTGCTTCACCACGCCACCCCAGTTCAGACATAGCCATATGCAAATCAGTCTTGACCCTGTGCCTCATGGGAACAGTCCAGACCGAACTGCCAAGCCATGTCTTCCCTGGACCGGAATCAAGCATCCTAGGACCGGTTTCGGGCTTTCAGCCCTCATCAGCCAGGATAGCTTGACTCCAGTGGCGTAGTGAGCATGGGACCCACGTCTGGGCATACCCTTCCCACTTAGGGCGAAATGCAAAACACACAAGATGATGGACCGAATGTTGCACATTGGCAAACATTCACCCCCAATCACAGATCTGGGTTTAATCCATCGTTATTTTGCTTCACCACGCCACCCCAGTTCAGACATAGCCATATGCAAATCAGTCTTGACCCTGTGCCTCATGGGAACAGTCCAGACTGGAATCAAGCATCCTAGGACCGGTTTCGGGCTTTCAGCCCTCATCAGCCAGGATAGCTTGAGTCCAGTGGCGTAGTGAGCATGGGACCCACGTCTGGGCATATCCTTCCCACTTAGGGCGAAATGCAAAACACACAAGATGATGGACGGAATGTTGCACATTGGCAAACATTCACCCCCAGTCACAGATCTGGGTTTAATCCATCGTTATTTTGCTTCACCACGCCACCCCAGTTCAGACATAGCCATATGCAAATCAGTCTTGACCCTGTGCCTCATGGGAACAGTCCAGACCGAACTGCCAAGCCATGTCTTCCCTGGACCGGAATCAAGCATCCTAGGACCGGTTTCGGGCTTTCAGCCCTCATCAGCCAGGATAGCTTGACTCCAGTGGCGTAGTGAGCATGGGACCCACGTCTGGGCATACCCTTCCCACTTAGGGCGAAATGCAAAACACACAAGATGATGGACGGAATGTTGCACATTGGCAAACATTCACCCCCAGTCACAGATCTGGGTTTAATCCATCGTTATTTTGCTTCACCACGCCACCCCAGTTCAGACATAGCCATATGCAAATCAGTCTTGACCCTGTGCCTCATGGGAACAGTCCAGACCGAACTGCCAAGCCATGTCTTCCCTGGACCGGAATCAAGCATCCTAGGACTGGTTTCGGGCTTTCAGCCCTCATCAGCCAGGATAGCTTGACTCCAGTGGCGTAGTGAGCATAGGACCCACGTCTGGGCATACCCTTCCCACTTAGGGCAAAATGCAAAACACACAAGATGATGGACGGAATGTATGTTGCACATTGGCAAACATTCACCCCCAGTCACAGATCTGGGTTTAATCCATCGTTATTTTGCTTCACCATGCCACCCCAGTTCAGACATAGCCATATGCAAATCAGTCTTGACCCTGTGCCTCATGGGAACAGTCCAGACCGAACTGCCAAGCCATGTCTTCCCTGGACCGGAATCAAGCATCCTAGGACCGGTTTCGGGCTTTCAGCCCTCATCAGCCAGGATAGCTTGACTCCAGTGGCGTAGTGAGCATGGGACCCACGTCTGGGCATACCCTTCCCACTTAGGGCGAAATGCAAAACACACAAGATGATGGACGGAATGTTGCACATTGGCAAACATTCACCCCCAGTCACAGATCTGGGTTTAATCCATCGTTATTTTGCTTCACCACGCCACCCCAGTTCAGACATAGCCATATGCAAATCAGTCTTGACCCTGTGCCTCATGGGAACAGTCCAGACCGAACTGCCAAGCCATGTCTTCCCTGGACCGGAATCAAGCATCCTAGGACTGGTTTCGGGCTTTCAGCCCTCATCAGCCAGGATAGCTTGACTCCAGTGGTGTAGTGAGCATGGGACCCACGTCTGGGCATACCCTTCCCACTTAGGGCGAAATGCAAAACACACAAGATGATGGACGGAATGTTGCACATTGGCAAACATTCACCCCCAGTCACAGATCTGGGTTTAATCCATCGTTATTTTGCTTCACCACGCCACCCCAGTTCAGACATAGCCATATGCAAATCAGTCTTGACCCTGTGCCTCATGGGAACAGTCCAGACCGAACTGCCAAGCCATGTCTTCCCTGGACCGGAATCAAGCATCCTAGGACCGGTTTCGGGCTTTCAGCCCTCATCAGCCAGGATAGCTTGACTCCAGTGGCGTAGTGAGCATGGGACCCACGTCTGGGCATACCCTTCCCACTTAGGGCGAAATGCAAAACACACAAGATGATGGACGGAATGTTGCACATTGGCAAACATTCACCCCCAGTCACAGATCTGGGTTTAATCCATCGTTATTTTGCTTCACCACGCCACCCCAGTTCAGACATAGCCATATGCAAATCAGTCTTGACCCTGTGCCTCATGGGAACAGTCCAGACCGAACTGCCAAGCCATGTCTTCCCTGGACCGGAATCAAGCATCCTAGGACCGGTTTCGGGCTTTCACCTCTTGCCAGGCCCAAGCCTTCCTTTTTAGTACATATAGGTCACCCTTAGTTTAGGGCCTGGCCAGCCCAGAGGGCAGGGTGCAATGTAGTTAAAATGTTGGACAAGAACTTTCAAATTTCACATGTCCTGAGAGTGAGAAACTCCTAAAGTCGTTTTTCATTACTGCAAGACCTACCTTTCCCATGGGATAACATTGGAGTTATCTTGTTACATTTTTATAGGTGTAATTTTCAAATGGGAACAGGTGACCAGTTCATGTTTGGTGTCTCTGGAATTATAATGAAAAATCCTAACTTATGGTGAAGTCGGATTTTAAATTACAATTTTAAAAATACCACTTTTAGAAAGTTGCCATGTTCATGAATCAGCCATTTATTGCCTGCATCCTGTCCCTGGGTAACATGACTGGGTGTAGTTGACACTTGTGCTTTGTGTATTTCTCCTGCACAGCCACACACAATAGGAAGCTTAGGTGTGTCTGGATGGGCCATCACTGGCAGGATGGGAGGGAGGAGCTGGACCCAACCCCACTTACACTTGAATAGTCTGTGTCCTGCCTCTACACAAATGGCTGTATAACCTCTGTAGTTAGTCTGGAGCCAGGGCCAGGAAGGCAGAGAAACTGTGCACTTCAAAGGCATACCTCTAGAAGCTTTTCCCCACTGCAAAAGCACAACTGGTTACAAATACTGCACCTCAGAACCAAACTCTTCAGTACACTTCTGGAACTGTGGATACTCTGCGAGGTAGGACTGCTGTGATGCTGAAAGGAATATCACTCTGCTGGACTGCTGCGCTGAAGAACATCTGCCCTGCTGTGCTGTCCTGCTGCTTGCTGCCCTATTGCCTGTGTGAGAAGGACTGGACCTGCATCTCTTCAACCCAGAGTGACTCCAAGTGCTAGTTGGCTGGCCTCCTCATCTGAAGGCTTAGGGACATAACAGGCTTCCAACAACCTTGCACCTGCACCTGGACTCTGCCATCTATGAGTCTACTCTGCCAAGTGGTGCCACCCTGGTCCTGGACCCTTGGAATGGGGCTTAAGGTGCTCTGCCAGTCTCTGTGGATCCTGTGGAACCAACGCATCTCCTCTGCTGCACGGTGCAACCAAGAGCAGAACTGACGCATTTCCGCTGCTGCGTGGATTTGACCTAATGCAAAGACCCGCATCACCTCGGCAGCCCACAACATCTATAAAACTGCCTCTGACCAATGCATCTTTGGCACAGGCCCTCGCATCCCTTGTCGACGGCAGCCTCGATGACAACGCCCGACTCTGCATCACAGCCTCACAGTCCCACCGAAACGACGCAGTGCCCGGAATGTGTGCCACATCCTCTACGCCAGACATTGCATCGCAAGCTCCGTCAACAGGTTTTCTCGAAGACGGCACAGGCCCTTGCATTGCAGCCTTGCCACATCTTGGAAACGATGCACCGCTTTGGCTGCATCCTCGCAATGCTCCCCAAACCAAGATTTAAAGTACTCTGTTCAGCAGGCCTAACTGTAGCTGGCCCAATACCTCCCGTACAACGACCTCTCCTCTTTGGATGCCACCAGCTGCTTTGCCCTGCTGAGCTTTATCTTTTCAGGAATTTTTCTTCAAAATTTCTTCTAAGTCCACAGGTAAGCTGAACCTGGGCCCAATCCATCTCGTGTAGCCAAACCATGCTCCATTGCGGTCTGCCTTAACTTTTGACTTTGCCCCGGACTCACATGACCAGATAGCCACAGTTGGCGCTTTGATATTTTTGGCACTATTTTTCACTTCAATCTTTAAAAAATCATAACATCGGTTCTACTGGTTGAATTTCATTCCTTTTGGGGTCATTGCATTTATTGCAATGTTCTCTATTTGTCTAAATTGGTGTGGGACTTTTCATGTGTTGTGTTTTCACTTTATTACCAGTTGTATGCTGCATAAATACTTAACACAGTGCCAAAAAGTTAAGCCTGACTGCTTTTGTGTCAAGCTACCAGAGGGTTAAGCACAGGTTAATTTTGTGACTTTTGTGGTTTACCATAATAGAGAAGGTGGTTGTTTCTTGAGAAAGGTTTTTACCCGTCTCAATCAAAAAAACAACTTCTTGCACCTATGTACTGAATGCATATAATGACTTTTCTGTAAGATGGCCAGCAGAAGCAGTTCTTCCAAAATAGAGGTCCTTATGTCAATCTAACTGGATTGTGGGTAAACATTTAGTTAGTGGCATTGATATAATTATATATGTTGCTAACTCTAGGCCTACTTGCTTATGGGTGTAACAAATGCCTAGATTTACTGAGCTATCGAAAGAGTGCTCAGGTACCCCTTCTCCAAAGGCTACCCTCTCTCTGCCTAACCACGATCTAACCATAATCCTATATTTGCACTTCACCTTTGCCCTTCCTCTAGTATCTGCTCCCCTGTGCTCTCCTGTCTTCCCCCTTTCTTTCCTTGTTTCTCCTTCTGCCTCATTTTTGACACCTCTATTTGAACCCTCCATGAGCTACCTCACCTAGGGGCATATTTACTAACATTTCATGGAATGCAGTGAAATAATTAAAGTTGCTGTGCCGCATTGTGTGAAAGAGAGAGAGCAAAAAAGTGCCACATTTGTAAAGTTCTGCTCTCTCCTAGTGCTGGCAGACTTTTGGCTCCCTAGCGCATTTTCAGGCACCCTTTCGTCAAGGCGCAAGGGTGCATACCTTCTTGCACAAAAACTACACTTTGAGGCTACTTCCTCTTTGTATGTGTGCTGCAGATTGCAGAACACATGCAAAGAGAAAATAACAAGAAGAAAGAAAGATATTCTCTTCTCTATGACAGCATCAGGTAGGTGCTATATTTTGGCGCAAACCTATGTTTATCTTTGTAAATAAGGGTTTCCGTTGACTATGCATGGATGGATGCATAGGACCGCCCAATCACCAACCATGTAATGCCAACGAAGCAACGCAATGTCACGGAAATGGGGATTTGCATGGCTTTGTAAATCTCTAAATGGTTTTTGCATCAGGTCAGCGCCAAGTGATACAACCCTAAAGTAAAATCTTAGTAAATCTGGGGTCTAGTCTATTCCACCTCTAATGTACAGTGCACCAGTTCTTTGTAGTTATGCTTGCTCATACATGCAGATACATATAGCTCACATTTTCCTGTATTTGGAGTTTAAAGATGCCTGCAGGTGGTGAACCCAAAGCTCTCCACAATAGAGGGGATGATGGTCACACAGACTTATTAGACTGCACAGGTTTACATTTTCAAGAAAGACTCTGGAATAGAGATACATGTGTTACATTTATGGAAAGTGATGCATTTGATGTGTGCTACTCGAAGCTATTCCTTCATATTTGAGACGCAAAAGTTATGGTCTATTATTGCCTGCATTCTTCAGGTCTAGTTATGTAGCCTTAACTGGTCCCAGGTCATGAGGGTGACTTTCATCTAGCCCTGATTTCTCGACCAACACAAGGCAGGCGGGGACCTGTAGGCCAATATGTATGGTGTGAAAACTGAGAATGCAAGTCCCTTATGCAACATACTGTTAGCTGAAAAAACAGGGCTAGATGAAAATCCAACTCAAGATGGAGCTTAATAACAGCTTTATAGTTAAGTGTTGTCTAAGTATACCTGAGTGATCAGCAATATTTGAAACACAGTCTACACTGCTAGGAAGTCTGCTGCAGACATATTGGCCTTTACACGGGTCCCTGTGTACATGTATACAGGTGCATAATATATGGCTCTACAATGCTCAATAACAACAGGATGCCAAATGTAGAGGATGCATTATTCTGGAGGGGTAAACCTGTACTACAGGTGTCTACCAGTGTCAATCAATCAATCAGGAGTTTGTATAGCGTGACTACTCATCCGTGAGGGTCTCAAGGCACTGGGGGAGCAGGGGGGCTGCTGATCCGTCTGGGCGTGGAGGTTCAGTCAAAGAGCCAGGTCTTGAGGTCCTTCCTGAATTGAGTCAGCCACGGAGATTGCCTGAGATGGAGGGGCAGGGTGTTCCAGGTCTTGGCGGCGAGGTAGGAGAAGGATCTTCCTCTGGTTCTGGTTTTGTGAATCCGTGGAACGGTGGCCAGGGCAAGTCGGGTGGAGCGGAATTGTCTGGCAGGTACGTGGAATGTGAAGCGGTGGTTCAAAAATACTGGTCCTGCGTCGTGGAGAGGTTTGTAGGCATGAGTGAGGAGTTTGAAGGGGATTATCTTGTTGATTGTGGAGTGGAGTTGTCGGAGGTGTTGTATTATGTGGCTGCGGCAGGGGATTTCAAGGACCAGTCTGGCTGCGGCATTTTGGACATTCTGTAGTTTCCTGAGCAGTTTCTGGGTGACACCAGGGTAGAGTGTAATGATCTTGGTTTAGGCAAGAAGGCCACATTGCCACTGGTGTAGATTTGGTATGTTCATCTGTTGCTTGGGAAATTCCTCAAAGTGAAAACACTGCCTATTTATTTACTAAACGCAAAAAAAACCTTAGTTTCAAAGCTCTTGAATGTCATGTGGTAACATTACCTGGCTCGGTTGTACTGTGGAGGCCACATTGGGGTTCGAACTTGTGCCTTGTGCGTTCTGATTTAGGGCTTAGGAAGCCGAGCTATCTTACTCACAACCTGGCAGCAAACAAAGCAGATTTTTCTTGTCCGTGTTCATTAAAAATATTAGAAAATTAAAGATTGCAATAGAAGCAGAAACGTAACAGACTGGTCGTCATCATAACTTTGGAAAATATTGGGTAGGAGTTGTTGAAAATAAGAAAAAAAATACAGAAAAACACCCGAGCAGAATTCAGACAAGGCTTCACCTAACACCATTGAGGAAGCACATTTTTTGTATGGAAATTATTTTGTCTTATTTATTTTCACTTATCTTTTCATAGAATATGGTTGTCGGAAAAATAGCTGTAAACATTTATCAGCAATCATTTATTCAAGTTAAAGAAGCTGAGAAAATGTGAGGGGCGAGTGGTTTTGTGGGGCCTAATTGTTGTAAATGACCATTTAAGATAATAAGACTTCCCTAATGATGCTTCGTGTTATTGATATTCTTGTTCATTTTAATCGCTGTAAACATGAAGAAGGCATCGAGCTTACAGTTATTTTCTAGAAATCTTAATTTATTATTTGAAAACCAATGTGGCCTGCAAATTTCTGTGATAGAGATGCAATGTTTACAATCACGGTTTAAAGGCGGAGTAAATGAAGGGTTTCTTAATACTATTCTAACAAAATATGGCAGAATATAATTGTGTGGCGTCACATGGAATGCACTTAACTAACTCCTTCGAAAAGGATTCTGGGTATAGTGAAATCTGCAATGGCAACTGAACTGATGGATGTTAAGCAGACCTAAGCTGCACTGAGCGTGCGAGTGGAGCTATTTTGTTTTTAATTTACCCTTTCTATCAAGGTTTTAGGAAGAAATGGCTCCTTTTCTATCTTTTCGTAAGAATGCACTTCAGTGGCATAGCAAGGGGAGTTGGGGGGGGCGATCTGCCTCGGGCAGTAGGAGTTTTGGGGGCAGCCCCCCCCCCTTACCTGCGTCTGTCGCGGGAGATTCACCAGCACCCCCGCTTACCTGTGGCCATCGCAGGAGAATCACCAGCACCCCCCCCCCTCTTAAAGAGGCCGGCTAATGCAGGGGCAGCCATGGGCGGCAAAAGGCCTAGCTACGCCACTGATGCACTTGTTATGTTGAAGAGACATGTTTGGTATTGTACCATGCACTGAGAGACAAAGTCCCTATTATTTCACGCAATGCAACAACAAACGTTGCTGCGCTGCGTTGTGTCAAAGGGCGAGAGGATAGCTTCATATCTACAAAGATGCACTATAGAGCATAGGTGTGTGTGCGAATCTAGCATACGCTCCGTAGTGGAAGGGGACTTTCCAGTACAAAAAAAACACTATGCTTAGACTAACTTTAAAACCTTTCCCACTTTGTATATGTGATGTGCAATGCAGTACGCATGTACAGTTTGAAAAGTTTGGAGGAATAAAAAAAAATCTCCTACTTTCCACCTGCATTGAGGAGGCATAATTTTATGGTGCAGAGCCCTTTCCAAAAATATTTGTAGCTCGGGCTTTACATCAAAATCCATGCCTGGTAGCATAGGTACACTCATAGGCCACACCCTTGACACAAAGCTGTGCATAGTGCTACTTTGTGTTTCTTTTGGGCAACATTTCCAGTTCAAAATTTGAAAGTAAATCCCAAATCATCACTATGTACTGGTGTGCATTACTTTTGCTGACCTTGCACCAACGCAATGTGTTGATAAGTCCGGACCAGACTTTCTGGAACCGATGTAACACAGTTCAATTGTTATGGGCCTTAGTGCAAAGAGCAAAAGTGAGGTCCAGAACAAAATTAGCTTGCTAGATGTTGTTTAGTAATATTATTTGCCTAAACATACCTGCCTTTAGTCTCTAATGATGTTATTTTTCTACACTTGCCCTTTTGTTAGAATGTTGACTGAAAGTGCCCCTTACTGCAAATTGGAAGAAAGACCTTGAGCATCTACATTGAGGGCCAGCAAAGTTAATGGAGCATAAATATGGCAATAGCAGTAAATTCAATGCAGAAAACGCTGCAGCTGAAAATTGTATAATTCCAGTGGCCCTGACTATATTCATCTCATACAAAAGACGGTATAGTGGCACAGCTTGAGGTAGTTATTCTAACATAGGGAGAGGAGTACATGTATAAATCCAGTGAGAGACTTATATCTCTTTATATTGAGCTTCTGGCATTCCTCGACCCTGTCAAAGCAGAGAGAGTTGTTATACAGTGATATTATTAAGATATTTCATTCCACAGATACAGTTATGTTCAGTTGTCCAATGACAAGAACTTAAAGTGTTTCATTGTCTTATAGAGATCTACTACAACATGCAGCCCCCCCTCCCCCCCTTGATCAATGAACCACATATACTACTGTTTCTGATATTCTAGTTCATGTAGTCACTGGTGGGGTCAGTGACAAATGGAAAAGAACATCGCTTCCATTGGATCTGGCTAACAAGGTTAGTGCCAAAGCTGACTACCATCTGATTGGACTCTAAGGGGCCCATTACGATACCCGGCGTAAAAGAATCCGCCAGGCATGGAAGCGGCAAAAATCCGCCCGCACACACCGCCTGAACACCGACCACGCCATTATGAGTACACAAACCAAAAACCGCCATCGGCGGAAAAATCACACAAAATACCGCCCGCCATCGTCCGAGTCGGAGTCAAACCGCCCGCCACGGACGGAAACACGCACGACAACACAAAACCGCCCGCCCTCACGCCCGACACACCGCACGTGAGATTACGATCGCACCGCCATGAGCGCGGAAAAACAACAAATATACCGCCCGCCAGCGCAAACAACGCCGATGAGAATCGACACGGCAGAAGCCATGGCGCCAACGTACCTGCACAGAAACCATCCGCACACAAAACCAATAGCACACAACATGGCCAACAAGTCCACACAGCAAGGCACGCACAAATACACAAGCACAGTACACATCCCGAAAACACCCCCCGGACAAACAAAAAATACAAAGGCCAGAACACCAGACACAACACACCTGAAAACAACAGACCATCAGGACACACCCACATAGGTGAGTACAAAAGGAGCACTCCCACAGACCACAACCCCTTGCTACATTGCAAACCAGAGAGGAGAGGAGAGGACACAGTGACACAGCAAGGACAGCAGCACACCACAGAAACGCACACATCACAACCACCACCACCACCACCACCACCACCACCAAACACCTGCACCACAAACCCCTGCACATTACACAACACACACCGCACCAGCACCACAAACACCATGGCACCACAAAGGATGCCCAAGTTCACGCCCATGGAGCTGACGGTCATGGTCGACGAGATCATCAAGGTGTACCCACAAATCTATGGGAACATGGTCCAGCACACACCACTAGCCACCAGAAACAGAATGTGGAACCGGATCGTAGACCAGGTCAATGCAGTCGGGACCCTGCCCAGGAACAGAGGTGAAATAAACAAACGTTGGAATGACGTAAAGAGCCTGGTCAAGAAGAAGGAGGGCAAAAACAGAGAGCTGGCTGCCGTCACTGGCGGAGGGAATCCCGCGCTCTTTAAGACCTTCAAAGCGTGGGAGGAGAAGGTGCGAGTCGTAATCCATCCGGAGATCCTCGCCGGATTAGCAGGGGAGTGGAGGCTGGTAAGTACAAACTAATGTATACCTGCACACCGCTATGTACTCACATGCGCAACTACCATGCCACAGCTCCCAGGGACAAACACCCCCATGTCCAGCACACAATACACAACACATCACACACACATGCAACAGACACTACCACACACAGCCCAAACCGAACAACTGTAAGATGCGTGGGGACATGTGTACACTAAGCCAGCCACGTAACCACCAACAGCTCCCCAAATATGCCAGAAGAGCCACAACGAGCACCCACCACACCCATGTGTCCGCCACAGCTGCACTAACCGACAAGTAACAGGTAAGTGGCAGGAACACAAAGTGCAGTGGGTGGGACGGTGGACAGCCCAAGTACAACACACACCAGACCCCAGTCCCACAGCACAGCAAGGAGGAGCATCCCCCACACCCCACAGCCACGTGTCAGCCACCGCAGTGCACAACGACAGCCGAAAGGCAGACATCACGGTCCACAGCAATCGGTGTCAGTGGGTGTACAGCCACCCCCACGACCCACTACACCCCCACCCCCACAGACCTGCAACATGGAGCACCCCCGCTTAGAGCCATGTGGCATCCAGTACAGTGCACGCACGAACAACTTGCAGGTGGGAAACTGGACAGGGCTGGATTACTGGAGGCATGAGGACCATAACACCACCAACACATGGGACATGTCACGTAGCAGACGAACATGCAGCACCGCCCACCGTCACGAACAAGTGAACAATGTGCACACGGACATGAACAACAGACTCACACCCCACATGACCCATCACAGACATAGCAACACCCAAGGAGCCACGTCTGCATGCACAAGCCACACTGAATATAGTCCCACACGGCAGCCACTGTGCAACTCATCACACACAACCGAAACACCATTGAAGTCCTGTCCATGTAGCCCCGACTGCCTGTCAACCCCACACCCCACAACTACGCCTATGTAAGACAAACAACACTAGACGCAACAGAGCGGAACAACAGAAATGCACACGAACACCACTGAACCCATCAAACTCACAGACACACCATGCACATACAACATACCATCCATCCCATCCGTCAGCCCCAGTCTCATGAAAGGCATGTCATCCGCACAGCTGCCACACATACAGCAGTCACGCTAAGACACATGCCCATGACCAACCATGTGCCAGAAGTCAATTAAGCGCACGACACACTGTGAGCAACAACACACAACATGGGCCACACCCCCGAGCACTGCAGTGATGCACATGGCACAGGGCAGCACGCACACCAAGGAGATGGGACAACTGCAATACGTTGGCTGGCACACAACTATCACTCACTCATAACGATGCGTCCAATGCCATGTCCAGTAACCACAACAGACAGCAAATATGCAGGGCATGTCAGGCATGCACACACCTCAGACCATGCACTGTCATGCTGCCACAACACATGTCACGTTCGGCACCCATGGCTCACAGCATGTACCCCAAAAGCATATCCCCTCCCAAACGCGAATCTGGGGCATGGCCCCCATGTTGCCATATGCGTTCCTAAGCGTTCCATTTGAACCCCAAAAGCATATCCCCTCCCAAATGCGAATCTGGGGCATGGCCCCCATGTTGCCATATGCATTCCTAAGCGTTCCATATGAACTCCAAAGGCAAAGTACAAACCAGACCCAGGATGGGCCAGGAGCCCGCATACACCAGA